>OY856379.1:11712500-12312500 GCA_963693495.1 Malacosoma neustria
ATTGCAGTATGCACTTAGAATTTAGCAGTAACCGTCGCCTATAAGTATTTGAACACGCAGCGTATCATAAAGGTACAGGAACTCGGGTCACTAATGCCGGAACACAACACAAAGTTATTATGGCGGCATACTTAAGACCAAAGGTGGTCGCCATCCAGACGGGCTTGGCACCCTACCACGTAGCTAGGGTGGGTTGTTTTGTCGCATTTTACGATAGGCCGACCCCGGCAGCAGAGGTCAGTATTCTTCCTCACACACTGATTTAGAATCACATAGCGATTTTTATATATCAAAGTTTGAGTGATAAACTAGTTATATTGTCGAAATCTCAAAAAACTGCACAAAGCAGATATTGGTTGACAACGACGATATATTTGTTTGCACAGCATCAGCATATTAGCATAATAATTACGTAACATGTCTGTATGAAATACTCATTCGTAAGCTTACGTATTGTTACTAGTATGGGAGAGGCTATGTCCAGGCTCTAAATAATTATGATGATGGTTGTTACTATTAGTATAAGATTGTTAACGAATCATGGTTTCATGACGTGTACAGACATGCTTCATTTTTATTAGCAAAGTCCTTCTCAGTACTGACTGCAACTTTATTTATTAAACAGTAAATATTCAGTTCTATACTTTGTTTAGTTCGCAATCGCTTAGACTGAAAATAATTTTCATTTAATATAAAAATTGATTACGTATCTATATATAGGAATATTATTATTCAAATAAATAATTTAATTTTAGATTTTTATTTTTTTTGCTTTGAAATAATTATAGTAAATAAACAGTATTCTTAAGTACAATCTGAGATGAATGTACATAAACCAATATTTAACTTTCAAGGTAATTTATAATTAGAAATGTTTACAGTCTAATTTCAAATTAACATCGGTTTTTATAAATGAAAGGCATGTCGAAATCAATGTCAAATTTATACACACAGGCGGAAATGGGGACAATGATGGTTTTACTATCGTTTGAACAAAATTCACAAAGGTGCGCCTACGCATTACATATACAGGCGTATTTCCCGTCAATTGATTGGCTCGTCCGCTTCGCTCCAATGAAAACGTACGTATTCAAGCTGTTATATACATTGCTATTGACGTTTTTCCTGGGCAAACCCGTAATATTATCTGGGCGTCCCATTTCTCACAGTTCGTTACGCGTGTCATTTTAGCGCAACACATTTATATCCTCGTGTTCGAATATTTGAATGATGCGTTTGAAAGGACGTTGCGGGCGCGCCTACACAAATTAAGCTGTAGATGTAGTTCAATAAATATGTGCGTTTTACAATCGATGGATTATATTCCGCTTCAGTGCCCGTTTTCCATTTCGCTTATCTACTTCGAACGACTCTCGATATCCTTGATAGTGAGTTTATTAGACTTCGACGTCAAGCTCAACGGGAACTACGTAGTATTTGGTACCTATATAACGCAGTAAAATTTCGAATGCTAGTGTTCCTTAGGCGATCATTATGTTTCAATGCACTCGTTCTTTTAAAGGTAGTGTAATATTGTATTGATCTATAGATCAAAATGTTTGAATAAACTGTATAATGTCGCTGTAACTTAATCTAATAAGTTTAATTAATTTTAAATCAAAATCAAAAATTTCTTTAAATTTTCTGTAACAATAATTTTGACTTCAGAAAGCTGTCTTCTTCCCAATCCATATGACGCTGTGTCTGGTTCAGTGTCTACTTAACTGTTCTTAAAAGGTCGTATCTGGGCTTGATTAATACACCAGAGAAAACATTTGTAATGATATGTAAATAGGTTGTTCTGCGTGTGAGTTGTCATCAATCGTGTCTATGTAAAAATTCCTTGCGTCACAGGTTTCTACGTAGTGTAGAGAATTTTATATAAGTCACGATTGCATTGGTGTGAATGACAAATTAATTGGTGACACAACGCCCCACTTTTTGGTTAAAGTAATAGAAGAGAGTTGAATGGACCCGTGAATACAGAGCAGGATGATGGATGGTTAATATTCTTATTTGGTTGCAAGAAAGTTGACCGATCCATACATTTATTTTATGTCAATAATTAAAGACTTCCATGCTCTGAATGCATAGCTAAATATTTTTAAAGTTGTAGTAACTATTAATGTATATTTTGGCATATTCTAGCCACTCTGCATATCCATCATATAACTTAGCGTCAAATATGATCCCCTGTTATTATATTATGTATAGAAATTCAGAAACATGTAGCATCAGGATCGAAAGTACCACTTTATCGTAACCGAAGTATACACAATACTAGTTACTAATACTCGAAATGTTATATCATCATTATAAACTGGACTATCCATAATAACTCATCCGTTAATTTATTGTTTATCACTTTTAGTATATTTTACGCTAAATGAGTTTGATTAAAACCAAATTTTCACAGACGTAAATTTTATTATTCAATTAAATGCTCTTGTTTTCTACGTTTAATTGAAATTAATGATATCATTTTGCTACGTAGTTGAATTTACGTAAAAGAAATAAGTTTGAAAATGTATGTTCATATGACGCGTACGGTGTTTAGTTTAGTGTGTCGCAATTAGAGTACAAAGCGGGTATTTTATTGTGATTTACATAGAGACCATGCCCATTGTCAGTTTGTTAGAGCAGTTGCCCTCTGGCTCCGCGGGCCTTTGGTCCGATGGATCCGTGTCGGAAATTAGCTGGTCTGTCAACGAATAACTGAACGGTCTTTAAATGATTATAGTTTATTTTATGGAGCACCATAACCTTACTCAATAGGTACGTCTTATAAATTCACGTTATACGTTAAAATTTGCTGTCGCTATGCATTAACTAACGAATTGTACAAAATAAAAATAGATTTGTACCAAATCTTATTATCTCTCTCTATAGATTTATTTCTCGTAAAACCAAATGAAAACATCAAGTAAATTCAGAGTTTTGTGTTAATTAAGAGACCAGCTACACATCAACTTTTGTCCTAATAGTCAGAAATTGTAAGTTTTAGCAATATTTTTGATTTTATTATATTTATTTTAGATATACTTTCAAATAGATTTATGTTATGTAAATCTGAAACACAATGAAATTGATAAATCTGTTCGCTAAAGCTATGGGAAGTTCTAGTGTATTTTAATACAAACATCATTTGTGTGCATTCTCGTATTTTGATTAATTTTCTAGTCCAATTGAAAAAGAGATCGCCATTTTTTTTCAAAGGGTAATTATTGTAAATTTGAACAAAAATTGTTGGAAGCTTAAATAAAACATATAATGCAATCAAGATAAAAAAAATCTTTATGGAAGTACAAAATAACTAAGATAAACAACTAAATTATTACGGTCTTTAGATAAATCCTCAACGAAAACCAAACTTCTATATTTTAAACATATCAACTAAAAATTATTTATTAACATAAATGTTCAATATTTTAGAGTAACTATAAACTACATTTAAGTAGGGATTTGTACAGTCTTTCTTTAAAACCAGAATAACAAATAATTTACACACGATTTTCTTCCAGTTAACTGATCGCGATAAATAAACTCATTGGTTTCAAAGAGCTATCCTACTTTCGTCGGGTTTAATTTACGATTCAAATATAGTCGTGTTAGGGCGACGTCTCGATAGGAAAATGTTTACGCTTTCAGATAATGAAGTTTTTCATTCGGCAAAATATTACCCAAGTGATAGCGTTTAGCGGCATTTCATTGTAGTAGCATTTATGGTATAATTAGCAGACATGGAAAATGTTGTTGTGTCATATAAATTAAAAAAACTAGCATAAGTCGTTCTTCAATGTACAATCTACACCGAAATTCATCAACGTTTGTTCAGCGGTGTAGACGTGAAAACGTAACAGTAGACAGACAGTTACTTCTACATTTATAATATTAGTGTGGATATTAAAAGTAGTGACTGAAAATTGCAAAACATCAATTTGAAACACCAACAAGTATTCTGATATCAATTTAATAATGTTAAGATTGTGACTTCTTCTTACTCGTTTCACTCTTTACAGAGCGGTCGTGATCAACTGATAGTACTATTAGAGGCAGATATTGTTCGCTGTATGATTTTACGCCATTTCTCGCGATTCACAGACATTCTGGTGCACTCATGCAAAGGTCCGCCCACAGCCGATTTGATCTGGTCGGTCCATCGCATGGGCATCGACAACGAAACGTTCTATGGAGTCATTGTTTCGCCTTGAAACTCGAAGATCGTGATAGCTACTTCCTTCTCTTATATTCCTTCTATTTATTTTGACCAAAATATATTCAGTCTTTCTAGTCAATTACGTGTTCTTGAAATGAAAACACTTTCAGTCATGCATTTTACCATTTTTATTTAGATCACTAACTGGTCGGTGATTCAGAAAGCATTGCCAGATCCTAAATGTGCTCCGTCTCTGCACTTCCTGGTGGCCGATAACCTGGGATTAGCGGACGCATTTAGTTTTGAACTCTGTCAGTGACGTGCAAACTGCACCGCCGGGAAGTACGAACAACAACCCCATGTAAATAATCGCAATCAGTGGAACGAGTTACATTTAGATTTCCGATAGTGCTGTACCAAATTGATTCGCAGCTGTGTTGATACCATTCGCATTAGTGGAATACTTTTTGATTGTTCGAACTATGTAATCGCATTGTCATTATACCGGTGAGTGAATGTCTTTTTCTTGATGTGTCATTGCAATCTATAATCATGATTATAATATCATCATTAATAATAATATTGAGTTAAAACGGAGATTCGAATCTTGATATTTAATCCATATTTTTTCATGGCTTGTATACATTTTTTTTGTACATACCTAAACATCTTGATGCAGTTCTACAAGTAGGGTGACATTTAAATCAACTTAAGACTGGGAATGACATGACGAAATTCTGGATTCTGTTGTATATTGCTTTATAATACAAGGGCACTTCGCTTAGTTTAAGCATATTAGTACAATACAATTAACGACCTCTGTGACTTTCGGTAAAAATGCACCCTGGATCTTGGACCAAAACCGTTAAATTACCAATAAATTTGGTGTTGCAGACTGTCTTATGTTTTTATAAACTTTTACATATTTTGTTTAATTGTATTACAACTTTTCGGGGACAATTTTTTTATTTACGATTTGCATTAAGTAGGCTTCCAAGCAGACTATTAAGTTTTAAATATTAAATTTGTTAATCTCTCTACAAGGGATCGTTTTGTCAATTGAAGATATAAAACAACGTATAACGTTCCACTACTGGGCTCCGTCCACTGCCTGGAAACGAACAAAATACCTGTCGCGTTTATCCACGGCGGATTGCCCGGTTACATAATATAACGATGATATTGGCATGCAGGTTCCCTCACGATTTTAAGATAGGCGGCAGGCGATAGGCGGCAGTTATGTTATAAGATACATTTGTACACAGCTGCATAAAACTGCATACGCAGTGCATAGGGTCGTGGGAATTCAACGTGAGAGCTGTAGCTGCCTCCGAGTGTTTTACCACGTGGATTATTTGTATATAATTGAATCTAAGAAATGCATAGCATAAGATATTGAAATAAAAACTTTGTCGTATAAAAGTTATAATAAGTAAGGAGCGTAATAAAATGCACTCAAGTCTTCTCTGATGAAAAGATTTTTCAAAGTTAAATAAAACTTTTTGCTTTATGTCTCAGCATTATGGCCCAAGTGCATTATACACCAGGTGCTTTTAAGTTATCTTCTTAGCTTGAAGCTTATTTATATTGTGATTTTCTGTTGTGATTTTAGGCAGAATTCTTACGGTTACAAGAGTAGGCTTTTGAGTATGTTGTTTTGTAAAGCCAGAGAAATAACAAGTATAAAGAAGCATCTCCTAAAATGAAATTGGATTTAAAAAATATTTTGCTTGTTTATATTTATTATAATATAGAAAGTTGAAATTTGGAACATATTTCTATCTGTTTTTGCTATGATAACGAGTTATGAATTTTCGAAATCATTTTTCGGCTCTGGTGTCCAATTGGATATTTCGAGATACAACATTTTCGCTTTCTGCCGTCGATATGTTAACATGAAATATGATACATAAAGATTGTTAATAAGGGCTACTACTATTATAATTAAATATAGATAATTCAGCATTAGATAAAAACTAATATTTGCAGATTTTTCGTGAACGTATTCCAAGTTTTCAGACCGACACTAGAACAAATCGCATTTGAATATAAATTACTAGTCCTGTGTGGGAATTAAACTCACATACACAGGTGACTAACGTAACCACTGAATCAGTTACTTCATAAGTGTTAAAATATTTACAAAAACAAGAAAACTACAAATTACATGGATACATAATAAATGTTGATGATGTGGAGTCGTTACTTCATTACATTAAAATTATGATAACATTAACATAACATTTAACAATACTCAGAACACGTGGTTTAGAATCTTGAAACATTAAATAAAATAGGGTTTTATTATAATCAGTCAGAGAAATAATAAGCGAGACTGTTTTTGCGGGCATTCTTACACAAACAAGCAAAACGACTAAAAGACCTTTTTTGGTATGTCTAAATACTTTGAACATTGCAGCGGAGGCGCCGTCGACCGAGGTAGTTACAGAAAAGCCCCCAGTGAAATCACCCACCACGCTGACGTCGGGCACACTACAGAGCCCTACAGCGAAACGTGAGTATTGTTGTATAATACTGTCCTTTGTTGTGTATGACCTTTAGTTTCTGTGAAAGATGACACTGGTGACCCAGGTCGGGGTTCTACGGATGTTGCACCGCAAGCTGCTTTTACTCTGTTATGATTTTACAGAATGCATTTTTTTTCGGATGCGAAGTGCTAGGTACAATAAGTAGGCACAAGGTAGCTCAGCGGTATTACACTCGTAAATCAAACTAGATGTCCTGGGTTTGAATGCCACGATGGCTATTACTTGAACAGTTTTTCTTGCCTAATGTGCATATTATACCTCAAAGAACCTGTATACCAATATCACCGGTATGTTAAAACCGCCAATACACCCTAGACAAGCACGTCGGGTAATTGTCCATTTAGTCTAGAGGGAGGCCCGAGCCTAGTAGTGGGAAATTATGGGCCAATATTATATACAATGTTCTTACCAAATAACTTTTGTTTAGTTTATATGCAAGCCATTTTTAATTAATATTTTTATCATAGCGATCATAAAATGAAGCCAAATCAATATGCCGACTCCTAATGATTGGTATAAGATCAAGCTAATGATGACTTTTAAAACTATATATACTCAACTAACGTCTGTATACTCTGTGCCTTTTACCAGACGACTACAATCGTTTATAATTCTTTGTAACATATAGTATCCGAAATTTCTAGAATTGATTTACAACGGTTCTATAGATAACATTAGATAGTTTGATAAACTGGTATATTGCTGTCGGTCAGTCATCATTAGCAAGTGAAATCACCTGATTGTCATGCGACGAGCTGGATGACTTATTTGCCCTGTTTGCATGATGCCAACCCCGACTTATCATACATAGATCTTGGTTAGAAGATATATATATTTTTTTTAGAAAGAATGTTTTATTTGGGACACAATAACACTTATAACTATACGTAAACATGGAATTAAGAACACATTGAGTTTGTGCATATTTTTCTGATTAATATGTTATATGAGAAGAAGTTAGTACATTTGTCTTAGGAATGATATTTGAGACTTGTTTATAGTTTTTATAAACATTATAAGTAGGTTAAAACATTTTAGATCGAGTAGCAGATTGGTCCATCTGAATAGCAACTAAAGCGGTTGTGGTAATGGTCATAATATGTGTTAGTTTTAGCTAAAAAGTTTATTAAAAAAAATCCTATTCAATGGAGCAACTCCTGTTGAGATATTGAGTTTCTTTTTATTGCTAACGAATAGCAGACCGGCTGACGGCCCACTTAATAGCAAGTAGTTACCGTCACCTAGTTTGCAACGCTAGGGACACCACAAACACGCTGCGGTCCGTACAGGTGTAATGGAACCTGTCACTAATGCCGGAACACTACAAGGTTATGATAGTATTCTACAATTTAAAGTAACAATGAGACAATTTGACCATTCCACGCATAGACACATTCACCTAATAACCCTTTGACTCCTTGCCAAAAAAGCGTGAGTGGTGTTAGCGGCCGCTGTCGTTTTGGCACACTGGCCCGGATCTATGCGGCGATTATGTCATCCCGATTCCAAACCAGTTTGTTATTCCTCCACAAACAAATATCAAAATCCGTTTTATTGTCCGAAGAAAGCGCCGCATACGTGCCAGTGACGACGGTCGATATTTCTGGAAGGTTACGCCTGCATGTTGATTTGTAGCCACTGCAAACGCATTGAATCTGCTTTTAATTTCATACCGTAGACCTAAAATAACTTTTAAAACAACAACACTAATACTGTGAATGTGGAAAATAATTTTAATGATATATTATACTTGAGAATAATATGTTAGGCACACATTACTGCCGTGTGTGTTAGGAACTCTCGCATTCGCGGCAGCCTTCATGTCCGTGACATTGCGGATAAATTGTAGGAGTGTCGCCTTCGCTGGTATGGCCACGTTTTATGGCAACCGGCTACTTACGTGGGGAACAAATGTCTGGCCATACCACCTCCGCCGGGCCCCGGCAGGAGGGGTAGACCCAAAATAGCTGGCTTGAATTCGTAAAGTATGTTAATCGTGCCAATGACCTGACCACCAGAGATGTCAAAGATCGTGCGAAGTGGAGAAGAAAAAGTCGGAAAGCGGACCTCGGGCGCCGAAGTGAGAATTTAGGCTGCAACCGGGATTCAACGCTAAGATGATGATGATGATACTTGAGAATAAGATTACCCGAGTAGTCCAAGACAAAAATAAGAATAGCACTGACATTATCATTTACCGTGGGAGTCGTAAAAGGCAAATTATTGATTCATACTTAATTTGTCTTGTTTGTTGCTATCTGAGCAAAGGAAGGGTAGAGTAACGTTTGTTCTATTCATTTTTTTTCCCTTTGGTGGTTGTGCCTTCTTGATTAAAAAAGGGGAGGGTAGCTGAAACGCATTAATGGAAACAGGTTAAAGTTTGACCCTGTGACCGTACACAAGAATCGATCTCAGGCCCCAAAATGCAAGCTTTGGATGCAACTGGGTTACACCACCTAGATTTAGGGTGATGAATTAAGATAAAACAAAGTTTAAAGTGCCCATGACTGGATCCACATTTAAATGCAAAGCTAATGTGCAAGAGTAAGTCTTGACCTATTTGCCCCGTCTGTATCGTGTTTTATGACTTTCTTATTTTAAAATGTTGCCAGATATTTCGATGTAACTGTGTTACGAAATAAGTTTTATATTTTGTGAATTTTTAGGAAATTTAGAATTTAGAAATAAAATAAAAAAATTAGGAATTTAGAAATAATACAAATGTCTATTGATTCGAAATGTGAATAGTCATGGACTCAAGATATATCACTCTCTCACACGTACACAGTGTATTATATGAAACGTAAAAGTAAAAAGATGCATTCTCTTGGTGCTTTACCATTTCGTAGAAATTGAAAAGGTAAAATGTAATTAAATTCTACTTTTTCAACAAACCAAAGATGAACATTTTTATTTTATTGGTAAGAGTTTAACTCAACTCATAAGTAACTCTGCTTCCTAACGATATTTTCTATAATGTTTGGCCTACTAAATAAAGTTATACACCCAAGTCCTTTTGCAATATCGCAGAAACTATTTTGAAATAAAACTTTAATGAAATTGTAGTGCTAGCGTCTATCCCCATTGAAATGTTAGAACTAAAAGCTCATCTTACTTCTTAATAAAACGTTCCAATGCATTCGTTTCTGTAGAAGTCAATTACACTCAAGTGAACCCTTCGTCTTCAAAGATTTATTTAGAAAAAAAAAGCTATTGATAGATTAAAGAAATAAACAGAAATATATTGATCTTAACTCTATTACTGCCAACAAGTTTCATTTCTAAGCAAATTGCTGTGCTTTAAGTCATCCAAACAAAGCACTGTTTAGCGACTTTTGTTTAGCAAAGATGTCCTTATTAAACAGATTTTTTTAACCCATTACCTTTATACCGAGGCGATACAAAATATTTAAGCGAACGGCAATTATTTGCAATACGTAATAACTTTCACAGTTATTGGTGTATCTACTTTAACTATTAGAAATAATTACCTCATTGTGAGTGTGGCAAGATTCGCAAATGAAAGATATGCCTCGTTGGCACACTGTGCTGTTATTTTGAGGAAACAAGAAACGTAATTCGGAATGTTCATACGCCTACGTAAATCATCGTTTAAGATAAACTATGATCGAATCAATCGGGAACATGAATTATCGTTTGCTTTTACTCGTCACGTGTTACAGTGAGAATAAAGTTAGCATAATGTTTATTTCTTGAAAGGCTATATACTTAAAAAAATATATCTTGAAAGTAATATGGGCAAGTAATGAGGGCATATATTTCCAAACTATGAATTTTTTGAACTGTGAAAATCGAATACTTACTATATCAAACATAAATATTTATGTTTGGGTAGTCATAAAAAAATATTTTTGATACTAGGATATACATTATAACTAACAGACTTCAATTCTTCAGAGAAGGATACCATGTTTACCTTTTGGTATTTAAGAGTCAATAATTAATTTAAAAAATAGCTATACATATATAATACGTCTTCTAGTATATTTTATAATATATCTTCTATATGATATTCTCCGTACAGGGGCAGAGTAAGAATACCAACCTCTGCGGCCGGAAAAAAGGGACATAACAACCATAACAACAAACAAACATAGTACAAACATAACAACAAACGTAACTAACTACGTGGTAAGCCAAGCCCGGCTGGATGACAACCACCCTTGGTCTTATGTATGCCGCCATAATAACCTTGTTGTGTCCGGCATTAGTGAACCTGATTCCTGTGACCCTATAGTACAACAGCATGTTCGCGGTTCCCCTAGTGTCAAAAACATCCATAGGTGACGGTAACTGTTTACTATTAGTGGTCCGTGTAAGCCTGTCTGCTGTTTCTCCGCAATAAAAAAAAACATATATTTTCTTGTTTGCCTTGTCACAAATATAATCGTAGAAGAGATCTTTAAATAACATACTTCATAAGTTTTATCCGTGCAGGGGCGGAGAAAGAATACTAACCTCTGCGGCCGGGGTCGGCCTGTCGTAAAAGGCGACTAAACAACCCACCCTAGCTACGTGGTAAGGCTTCAAGCCCGTCTGGATGGCGACCACCTTTAGTCTTAAGTATGCCGCCATAATAACCTTGTGTTGTGTTCCGGCATTAGTGACCCAAGTTCCAGTACCTTTATGGGACAGCAGCGTGTTCGCGATGCCACTGGTGTTGCAAACATCCATAGGCGATGGTAACTGCTAAATTCTAAGCGGGCCGTCAGGCTGTCTGCTGTCCTACAGCAATAAAAAAAAAAAATACAACCCAGATAAAGCGCTTGTAAAATGGGACAAAAAGTTTTAACGTAGTAAAAAATGAAATTAATACGAAAGATTATTAACTTAAACATTGATTGATAAATTTTATTATTCCAGATGGGTTAATGTAATGAAATGTTCATCTAATCTAATCAAATCATATTATATACATTTATTTTTCATTTATAAAGCTTAATAGTTTTTATGTGAACTATCGCGAGAAATGACATCGTTTTGTTAAAATATATATCTGTTAAATTATTTTTATTTCAGCGATTCAAATTATAATATGGACTGCGAAGTAATCGCGTAAGTTTTCATGGCGTCAAAGTGTTAACAGTATAAAGGCGATAATCATTAAAAAAAATTAAGATTTTATTAATCTTAACGTGTGAATCTAAATTTTAAAATAAATACTATTATTATAATAAGGCTAAATTCAAATCCATTGATCACTATGACTATTGGATTCTAATTCACATTTTGATAATTTCAATATAAATATATACACATCAAAAAAGTCTAAGCAACATGCATGATATTACAAATTTACCATTTATACTAATTAATTTCTAAGTCTTTACTCACTCAAAGTGCGTAGGTACGTAAACTTTTTTGTTATTGATGACATACTGGCTGGTTGTAAAAAAAAATTTCGATTATGTTTTGTTTTTTTTCATAAAATTAAATGAAAGGGAATTTGTTTGAATTTAAGTGCGTTTTTATTGCTACGTTTAGTCTTGATTTTATAATTTTACCAACCATTTAAATAAAGTTAGCGACAAAATTGAATTGTTAGATATTCTTTACGTCATGGAGCGACGTCATTTAACGGCAAATGAAATGCAAAGAGCTGTAGGGATGTTGCAAGCGGGAAGTAATCAATCTTAGGTATCTCAGCATTTTGGCATTCATAGAAGTGTTATTTGTCGTCTTTGGCAGTGCTACAATAATACAAGGGAACCCGCTGAACAGCATCCAGGCCGTAAAAGGAGTACAACCACTCGGCAAGACCGGTACATACAACTGACTGCAAGACACCAGCCGATGTTAACCGCTCGAGAGATAAGTTTGAGGCTAAAAAATTCAAGTGGTGTTGATGTAAGTCCCCAAACTGTGCGAAATCGACTGCATGAGTACGGCCTACGAGCTCGACGCCCAATTAGGTGCCCACCGATACGTCACGGGAATCGCGCTCGTCGAAATGAATGGTGTAGAGAACACAGAACATGGACCCAGGAACAATGGGATAAAATAATGTTTTCCGATGAGTCGCGATTCGGGTTTAGGCCTGATACAAGAAGATACAAGAAGGGTGCGAGTGTACCGTCGGCCCGGAAATACTGAAAGGCTCAGGCGCATTCAGGAAGTTCATCCATACAGCGGCTCATCCACCATCCTAAAATTTAAATTAGTACATGTTGCTTAGACTTTTTTGATGTGTGTATTTTATAATATAATATATTTAATAGTATATAATTTTTAATATTTTGGTATTAAGTTTTATTACTATGGGCTCAAAAGTGCTAGGTGGGTAGACAATTTTCATTGATCACAATTACGTAGCAGTGGAAGTATCCAATCAGTGTAGGTGACCTGCAACTCTAGATTGGTTGGGGCCAGTTAGTCCAGTTTTATAATAGATTTGATGCGTAATCTACCTATACTTACGTTATATAATTATTTATTTACCTAACTAGAATACGTGTTATATGGAATTTAATCATATTTTTCATGTTTCTTATATAAAACATTACTAAATTCACAATTGATTGTATAATCACAAGGTTATCGAATTGATAAAAAATTATTATGGTATTTTCGCCATTTGCGAGCTAAATAGATTAGATATTTAGTACGAAAGAGAGAATCTATGCACTATAGGTAAATATTACTGTAAATCGTAATAAAATAAAATGTATAGCCACAAAACCTGGTCCTTCCTTCTCTGTGAATCGATACGAGAATAATTTATGTATTATTGAAATCCTTATATGTTACGTAGGTGATCATAAATTCAAGTCGCTCCGTTATTCCTCCCTAAAAGAGTCAAGGAGTGTGTGTGCCATATTAATTAGCGAAATATGATTAAGTTAGTGGCCACCAATAATGCAGAGACATGCACAGTATCGAGCGGGCAGCGCGGTGCGGGATCCCTTCGCTGCCGAGCGCCGGCGTCGCTCGCGCACCACTCTAGTACGCGTCTCCGCGTAAAAATAAAGTCCACTGCGCGCGCTCGCGTACTTCAACCCATTTATAATTATCAGTAAATCGCCGCGCTGGTGCACGACTGCCGCGACCGGCAACCGCTCGCTGAAAAGAAAATCACAAACTCTAACCTTCAACCCGATATTAACCCGTTTCCGTCCCGCGAACCCTTTATCGAGCCCATACGTACGGTCGACGTAAATTCCGGGCTCGTTTTAAGTATACCGCGCGTCATTCCTACGAAATTAATCCTGGTTGACTGAGACGTGTGAAGCCGCCTGTGAATGGGCGTTGAGTGTTCTGTGATAAAGATTATGTTGTGTTAGTGATAACAGTGCAGTTTTTTCACAATGCCACCTGACAAGCCTAAGCGTAAGAAAAATAATAAAAACAAAAGGAAAAATAAAAATAACCGCGGTGATTCTTCAATAAATGTAAATAATTTAAAAGATAACAATGAAAAAAAATTAAATACTTCGGAACTTGAAAACAATGTCATAAATTTACCCAATGAAAAAAATAAAGAAGCTACAAATACAGACCTTAACGTGCCATCTAACGATAGTAGTGAGCGTGAAAAACCATCCGAAAGATGTTCAGAATTAATAAATAATAAACTCCACTTAAATAGCAATGAAAATACTGAGTGTGGTAATGAAAACAATTTAACTTCAATTTCGTATGTTGTCGAAGACCCGGAACAAAAGAAGCCTAAAATAAAACCTAAATTTAATGCTGCGAATAAAAGTAAGAGCTTGGATAGTGATGATGTTCCTAAAATTGTAGAAATTTCTGACGAAGCTACTAATCGTCAAGAAAGTAACAGTGAACTAGCTATAATAGATAGTAGCACTATTATTGTGTCTGAAGTTGAATCAGATGTGGAGTGGGAAAAAACTGATGAAATTGAGATAGTCAATGAAAACTCTAAGGAAGTAGCTACAGGAAAACTTTCAATCACAACTATACCTCTTGACGTAGCGCATTGTGATTTACCAAAGTATTTAACGTTTGAAGAAGAAGCGTCTTTGAGGGACTATTTAAACACATTGAATTTATCAACACAATCAGAACACTCTACAGAAGTTAAAACTGAAATAGAACAAATAATAAACCAGGAAGTTAAACACAGATTGCGTAAAAAAGCTTTAGCTGATGAATTATTTGTACAGAGGCTAGGAGCGCCAAGAATGTTAGATGTTATAGATGAAGAAGGGAGTGGTGAATCTTCATCAACGTCACGTCGTCAGTCTTACTTGAATGACAAGAAAAGTGATAATGAAGACTTAGAAGATGATGTGTTTGAAGATAAAAATAAGTCCAATGAAAAGTATGACACAAAAATTGTAATAGCGAATCGGAATAGGAATTATGGGCGCGTTGTTCCTCAACAATGTTTACTAGTTGGAGCCAAACTCAAAGAACCAGAAATTACAGAAGCTCGAGGTGACTGGACTATTAAAACGGTTGAGAAAATGACGGGGGCTGAAATAGTTTACTTAACAGACTCTTCCAGTAGTACAAGCTCTGTACATGAAGTTGGCGATGATACAGATGATGGAATTGAGACTGATGTATCTGTGCGCATGACTACACCAACTATTGAAGTTACTGATACTGAAAATTTTCTTAAGAAAACTTTTCTTTCTAATTCTGAAAATGAAGATACACATAAGACACTTGTACCCCAAGTTGAAAGACTGCAACAGAATGTTGAATATAGTATACCAATTGTTATAGAAAGTAATCAAAACAGCGTTGATGAACACTCTTCTGAACCTTTATCACATGAAATAGTAATTCTCTCCACTGAAAATATTAAAACAGACTTATATGTCAAAGATTTAGAAGAAAATGAAGACATAAAGCCTGCTGTGATTGATACAGCTAATAAACCTAGTACTGAAAGTACACCTGATAAATCTCACAAGCAAAGTGACCCATATGACCTAGAATTGAAAGTTATTAAATGCGAATTAAATGATGCAATAAACAATTTACTTAAGGAAGTCTCATCCGATTCAGAGACAAACAACGATATGTTTTCTCGTCAAGATTCTTCTAGTAGCCTTGGTTCATCACAATGCACAGCAAAATATAATCCTGATTGTTCGTCTTTAAATGACGTATCTAATATCGCACAAGAAGAAAATTTTGATGTAGTAAAAATAAACATTGACACGATGGATTCTGGCTCAAGTCATGTTAAAGATGTTATCAATAGCGTACCAGAAATATCTGTACAAACTAAAAGTACTAAAAATTTCACCAATAACCCGCTAACATTAAAAAATAGTTGTTTGAAAAAAATAACATCGTTACCTTATGGAGAAAAAATATTAGAAGAATTAGCTTCCGTGTCTGAAAGATTACAGAATTTAAATATCCGTGGAAGTATTATAGAACGCGAAAATCTTAATCTAAAAGTAAATAAAATATCAGATTCCACTGACCAAATTTCGTCACGGCAAAATAAAAGTTCCATACCACCACCTGTAAAACCTAGAAAATCTTCCTTAATAAGAAAACTTTCTGAAGAGGAATATATACCTATGTCAACTACTAAAACTTCTGAACCTACATATGCATGCTTCTCACCGTCTCAAAAAATGTCGATGGAAAAAACTAATACTACACTATTAACGGAAGCTACAAGTCAAAGTACTGAAGTTCTTAACAAACATATAGAGCATAAAGCACATGAAATTCACAGGGAAGTAGAAAAACGTTGTAATATTTCAGAGAACTCACCAATAGTGCCATTTAAGTCTCAAACAGGGAGTCGTTTATTGGCCTTAATATGTGATCCTCAGTTGACAAATAACATAAACTTAACAAAAACTGCTCATAGCTCTAGCTCTGATCAAATAGAAAAGAAATATTCTCTTACTGAGTCAAATTCAACTACAAGTACACACAGGTACAACACTTTCCAGGATTTCTCATCTTATTTCAAACCCATACCACCCCCCAGGCCGAGAAAATTATCTTCATCATTTTACGAAGGTGACAGAAATTCGAGTTTAATTGAAAATTCACTGCGATCTATGAAAACTGAAAAGAAAATTTTTCATTATTCTACAGGAACATTAAATGAAGAAATCGAAAATGATGTTTCTAATATACAAAATATGCATAGATTTTGTACAAATGTGCGAGATCAGTTAAATAATATAAGCTATCCTCGTCGCCCTTCTTTACCAAAAGATCTTTGTGACCAACAAATGGATTATATTCGGCAAAAAGAAAAAGAAGTTGATGCTGAAATACAACGCCTTGAAGACAATTCCCGAAACTTCCACGCAAAACAACAACGAAAAGGTCCTCGGGCACCTTTAATATCGGAACAAGAATTTGTAGATGAAAGAATTAAAGACGCTAACAATTACTCAATTACTCGCAAGAAAGAGACAATGATAAGTTCGCCTTGTATAAATTCGGAAGTGAAACAAGAAAGAGGAAAGATCTCTTCTTTATTTAGTAGTAGTCAAGAAGAATTACAGCGAGAACAAATGTATTCTGAATATGTTAGTCATATGGCAGCAAGAGAAGAAAGAAAACAACACAAAGTTATCAAAATTACCAATACACCTAATAAAACGCACCTCATTTCTAAAAGCTTATCAGACCTAGACTTTTTCGGATCAAAAATTAATAACCCCCTAGAAAAAGAATTTATATTTAAAGCTAGAGAAAGATGGAATAAACTTGGCATTAAAGATCCAGAAACAGAAGATGAAAAAGAAGTTGATAAAAATATTTATAAAGAACCTAAAGTGATTGAACATAAAATTAAAGTAATAACTGACGGCGAAGAAAAGGCAATTCAGAAACTTCCAACACATTTGCAAGAGTTCGTTCGGTTTACAGTGAAAGACAAAGAGCAGGGAACCCGTGGTTCTGGTGAGTCAGAAGCTGAACCTGCATCCCCGCAAGTCGTGATCTGGTGTGCTGTGATTGTTATTGTTTTAGCAGTTGTAAAGTATTTTATGAGAATGTTGCGTAATAAGTGATTACTAACATTATTTACTGAATGATTGTTTAATAGAATTATAACATTGTATTTTTGTGTTTAAATAGTTTAGTATATATTATAATTGTGATTGCATGGAAATCGATTGGATATACTTGAATGAAAATGTTGTGCTGTCATTTTTTTATAGTTCATACCATGGATGGTTCTGCGTTTAATATGAGAGCATCATTGAAATTAAAAAAGGTGAGTATGTGTTTTGCGTAGTGTTTTCGATTATATTAGATCTTAATTGATAGATTATATAATGCTCTTCCGTCTGACTAATGTAAATGTTTCTAAAATACCTACCTCCGGGTATGATTCAGTGCCATTTTATAAACGCACGTCTGTTGCTTAATAGAAAACAAATACATGTTATAGCAATTATCGTATTCACAAGGAAGATCCCAAAATATTTGGACTCGAATTAGCTTTTTTGACGAAGTTAAAAGTATTATATATTCATATATAGTTCTGTGTTAAACACAGAACTATGTATGAATAATACTACTTTAATAAACATAAAACAAACACAAAATAGACAATAAACTGAAGCTAAAGCGCCCATTATTTTTCTTTAAAATATTTTTTTAATAAACTTAGTTTTAATAGATACATTGATCAAGACTAGAACAAATCATTTACATCATACAGATATTTATCTTCAGCGGTAATCGAATCCATAGACCCGGCCACACTCGTGTAGCCACAGTCAATTCAGTCATTATTACATTATTTCTTCTAGAACAATATTATTTCTGTGGTTTCATAAATATTTAATTGGCTCTTAAATCGCTGGTTCAGCTACTAAAAAGGTTACTAATTTATGCAGTATGTTATGTATTTTGTCAACATATTCGTAGTTCACATATTGTATATTTTCACACTTCGCACAAAATAAAGGGAATATGTGAAGAATGCAAATGTAAAGATACATTGTTTCTAAGAACTAAAGAGAGTATATTGTGCCAAGTATCGCATTCTAATATTAGTGCCAATTAGGGCGTTGTAACTTCATTGAAATCAGTCTTGTAATTTTTGGAACACTGTATTGGAAATAATTAAATAAATCATATTCCAAACAACGTATTATTTAAATTATTAAAATGTATTAGTATATATTTGCCTTATCAGCAAGCATAACATTATTAAATACGTTTTCTAATAAATTGGCGTAGAAGGATAACTTTGCGGTCCAGTATCAATCTCATTTTAATTTTTTTTTTTATTGCCTGAGTTCAGCAGACAGGCAAACGGCCCACCCTGGCAGGTGGTCACCGTCGCCTATGGACGTTTGCAGCACCAGAGGCACCACCAACGCGCTGCCGGTCTCGAAGAAATTTTATAACGCCTTTTTTGAAGAACCCCATATCATACCGCGCTGAGAAAACCTCAGCCGGAAGCTCATTCCAGATTCTGAGAGTACGCAACATGAACGTTCTGGAGAACCGTTTCGTACAGGAAGGAAGAGGCTCCAAGAAATGGGGATGAACACCCAGCCGATGGCGGGCAGTGCGGTGGTAGAAAGACGACGAGGGCATCATCCTAAATAGTTCTTCAGAACACTCCCCGTTGTACAGACGGTAGAATACGCAAAGATATGCAAAGTCTCTCCGAAGTCCAAGCGTGTCTAAACCGTCTGTGAGCATGGGATCGCCGACAACACGAACTGCGCGCCGTTGGATCGAGTCTAGGGGATTGAGCTGACAGGCCGGTGCTCCAGCCCATAAATATGAGCAGTACTCCATATGCGGTCTGACCTGTGCTTTATATAGCACAAGCCGTTGCCTTGGACTGAAGTACTGCTTGGACCGGTTTAGCACACCTAGCTTTTTGGAGGCAAGCTTAGCTTTACCCTCCAATTGTCCCCTAAACTGCACATCATTCGTGATGTCGACACCAAGGATCCCAATACTACTTGCGATGGAAAGAGAGGTTCCTTGAAACTGTGGCGCAGGTGCGAACGGGGTTTTCTTGGCAGAGAATACGCAGACCTGCGTCTTCGAGGGGTTGAACTGGACAAGGTTTTGTCGTCCCCATTCAGAGACCCTCTCTAGAGAGTTCTCTACTTCAGACACAAGTCTGACCCGACTTTCTTCCAAAAACGCAGGAGAGAGACTTACACGACCAGTGTACCGTGCATCGCCGGTGCCATCATCCGCATAGCAATGAATGCCATCTATAGATAACATGTCATTGATATGCAGAATAAATAGCGTCGGCGACAGCACACAACCCTGGGGCACACCAGCATTGATAGGTTTCACACTGGAGCAGCAACCGTCAACAACGACCTTAATACTGCGCCCAGCGAGAAAGCTGGATAGCCAGGTGCAAAGACTCCCAGGTATCCCGTAAGATGGAAGCTTCGCAAGAAGAGCCCTATGCCAGACCCGATCGAAGGCCTTAGCGATGTCTAGGCTAACAGCCAGGGCTTCTCCCTTGCTATTGAAGACTTGAAGGAAGACAAATTATAGACATGCATTAAACAAAGTTTGCTACTGGTGTTGAAAATTGTAAATATAAACAATAAATGCCTATGCTTAAATTTGTTATAATAATGGATAATATTTTAATAATATTAATATACCCATGCATAATTCTATTTGTAAATATATTCTATCCGTGCATGGGCGGAGAAAGACTACAGACCTCTGCGGCCGGGGTCGGCCTGTCGTAAAAGGCGACAAAACAGTGGGCTGTCGCTAGGGTGGGCCCTAGCTACGTTGTAGGACCTCAAGCTCGTCTGGTGGGTAACCACCTTTGGTCTTAAGTATACCGCCATACTAACTTTGTATTGTGTTCCGGCATTAGTGACCCAATTCCTGTACCTTTATGGAAGAGCAGCGTGTTTGCGATACCACTGGCGTTTCAAACACCTATAGGCGATGGTAACTGCTAAATTCTAAGTGGGCCGTTAGCCTGTCTGCTGTCCTACAGCAATAAAAAAATATCGACTAGTTATTGGTGACTCTATAACGAATACACGTAATCATAAGATTTGAATATCAAGCTCATTTGTTAATTAATTTCGATAACATCGTGTTTAGATAACATTGCAGCAAATATTCCGTATTCGTGTACTTATCTTGTTATTCAAAATATGAGACTTTATTTGCCTCATATTAAACAAGAATTATTTGCTTGCCGACTGAAGCAAGTGCGTCGTCCGTGAAAATATTTGGATCGTCTAAATCGGTGCTAAATGGCCTTTGGTGACTCAAACGCATGCCTTGTAATTTTACAGCGTCATATTTCATGCTTAAACATATGTAAAACATAGTTTTCTATAGTATCACTTCTCTA
This sequence comes from Malacosoma neustria, assembly GCA_963693495.1. NCBI lineage: Eukaryota > Metazoa > Arthropoda > Insecta > Lepidoptera > Lasiocampidae > Malacosoma > Malacosoma neustria. The sequence continues at coordinate 11,733,502 of OY856379.1, forward strand.
GACTTGATAATATCTCTGGATCGTGTTTGTAGATTCAATCACTATAAAGTACAAAATATTTGATCTGCAAATAGAATGTTCTGGTATTTTATGTCAATAATGGTAAAATGTACATAGACAAAATTTGTGGATATTAATGCTATGTTTCATACAAATAAATTATTTGATTTGATTTACGTGTACAGTCGCCGTCAGATATATTGTAGCAGACAAGGTGACCAAATACTTCTGAACAATTTAAAATGTCAATAAGTTCCATACACTACAAATTACCATTAATATCTGAGGAGATGCTTGCCAATAATTTCTATACAAACAACTAACCAAAAATATCTGAACACTTACAACATCAAGTGTATCTACGCAGACAAACACTGAGCTTACCTAATTCGTTACTGCGTGATATAAAGGACGAACTAAAAACGATTATCGACTTGACTATCTGTGGTTAGTCCAGTCATTTGGTAGTTTTACCTAGAAATTTTAAACTAGTGATTTTATTGAGGTCGACGTGCCCTCTTCGAATTTTCACATTGCCCGGCAGAACTCAATAGAAGTATAAGGAGTGTAAATATGAAATTGCCGTTTTGTACTGAAAAATTCAAACTTTTTTTTAAGATAAAATCTATTTATTTTATCAAAGTATTCACCCTCATTGTATATTCATTTCTGCCATCTCATGGGATGGTCATTTATGCCTTTGCAGTAAAACCCTGGGGGCAATGTGAAAATTCGAAGAGAGCAGCTCGTTGACCTCAATAAAATCACTATTTTAAAATTTCCAGGTAAAACTACCAAATAACTGGACTAACCACAGATAGTCAAGTCGGTAGTCGTTTTTAGTTCGTCCTTTATATCACGCAGTAACAAATAGGTAAGCTCAGTGTTTGTCTGCGTAGTACACTTGACGTTGTAAGTGTTCAGATATTTTTGGTTAGTTGTTTGTATAGAAATTATTGGAAGCATCTGCTCAGATATTAATGAAGTAATGAATGTTCAGATATTAATGGTAACTTGTAGTGTATGGAACTTATTGACATTTTAAATTGTTCAGAAGTATTTGGTCACCTTGTCTGCCACAATATATCTGACGGCGACAGTACGTGCGCTCAATGTGTAAAAAAAACGTGTGCGTCTCGGGACGCCCCACAGAAGTAATAACTTAAACTAAATCTAAGTTGAACTATTTAATATTGAAATTGTTTAACTTGAGAAAAGCTTAGGTTATTACTTAAATTTCATGTATATTGATATGATAAGGTAAGGAAAGGTTATTTATCAATAAAACCAAAAGTAATTCAAAAATACATTAAGTGTACGAATTTCCAATTTTTCCAAAAACTCTTTCAAAATTATTTTAAATTAAATGTAGATTCTTTATTAAGAAAAAATACTCAACTGTATTTCATTGTAATAAAGTCGCAATTCGAATAAATAAATAAATGTTTTGTGACAATTTGTGTTATGCGTACTAGACAACTGATATACTACTTATTATACTTTTTTTTGTAAATAAATACATATTATACATGTTTATGTACTGGGTGTTTACCCAGACGCGAAACGGCAGTCGAACCCGTGACCTCCGCAAGCGCACCGAAGTGCGTTATTCATTACGCCACCGAGGTCGTCAACCAAGACTGCCAAGAATAGATCTAGCACTGTGGGTTAGAGTGAGAGAGGAGGAACCTGCCTACCGCTGCCGTATGCGTGAGAAAAAGGGAAACCAGAAAGACTGGCGCCGTAACACGTTACGTAACGAAGCGGATTACCCTCCCATAAAAAGTTATCACTTCAAAAAACATCTGCGATACAACTGTCTTAAACTTCCAGTGAACCTCAGTTTGTTTGTGCTAAATAAATCAAATCACTTTATTTGTCCCAAAAAGTTACACAGTTGGTAGAAATACCAAATTATGTCCACATGTTTTTGCCAACATGGCATACAATATTAGTTTACATGTTATTTCTTTTTTTACATGTCAATTGTTGTATTAAATTTATATAAGTAAAAGTATATTAAAATGACCTGGCCTTTCAAGAAGGCCAGGTCAAGAGTACCCTAAACCGAAGGGCATGTATGAAGGGAATAATGAAAGTGGACGAAGCGAAACAAGTATGTAAGGATCGTAAGCAAGTGGAAAGAAGTGGAAAAACGGGAAAGAGGCGTGATTATATGTATGTATGTATATTAAAATTTTAATATTTCATTATGTCTATTTATTATTTCAACCAGTCTTTAATATAATATATAATTTTGTCAAGTAAACATATCTTTAATTGTTTTTTTAAATTATGTCATAGGTAGTTCTTTCATCGTCAATCATCGGTGCTAGATATCTATGTCACGAAATCTTTTATAAACACTAGGCTTTTTAGGCTAGAGCCCCGGTCGTTATAGCTTACGAGCGATTTACTCTCACCAGATACATTATATTCTATGATTTAAATATAATCTATTGCCAAATATTTATCTTTTGTAACCTGTTGTAATTTTTATTTACTTGTATTTTTGATGCTGTGGAACACCGAATAGGCTGCCGGTCTACTGAAAAAGCGATAATACGGTAAGCAGTTACCGTCGTCGCTGCCATCGCTGAATGTTTGCGATGCCAGGGACACCGTTGACACGCTTCCGTCCACATTGGAGGACTGGAATCTATGCCTATCGGTAACTTATGCCGGAACACAACACAAGACATCCCTACGACTTTTTACGACAATCCTTCTCCAGTCGCAGAGTTCATTACGCGAAGAGAAAAAAATTCACATTGAATGCGATGGCAAACATATCTTGGTAGTTTTCCTTCCTAATTTGCATATCATAACATAATTGCCACGTGCCGAAGTTAAAGGAAAACATCGCGAGGAAACCTGCATACCGACCCAGTTTACCTTTATGATCGATTGTTCGACCGACCGACCTGACTATCTGACTATCTGACCAACAACAGTAGTAGGTTCCCTGTAGGCAGAGACCCAAACCATGCAGTCTTAAACAGAAGACGTTATATGTTTTTTTCTAATTTCTATTTCCAATGTTATCTAAAGCAGCCCTTTTATGATATTGAGACTGATAATGAATCTAAAGTAAACACGAATGATCCTCACGATAACCTATATCGAAGGTGACTTTGAGATAAAGTTCTAACTATTAAATAATAAAGAAGGAATGATCGATACTCAAGGATGGCATAGAGTATTATTATGACAGTCAAATAAACCAATCGGGTCTCCAAAGATGCAGAGTAACAATACTGCGATAGCTTTCCAATTATAAACAGACATAACTCAATAATGCGTCTGAATAAATAATTAACTTTGGTCGCTCACACTCTTCGGCCCTTTCCAATTGAACTAAGGAAATCCATTATTTTAACACTTGTTTATTAAGCTTGTTTCATTTATTTGTGTATATTTTGTTTTGTTTCTTGTATTGTGTAATCTATTTTGAAAGATTCGTCGACAATAACACGGCAATATATCTCCAGATTTAAATAAGCTTGTGCTATGAAGGACATTGAAATCCCTGGGGTCATTCTCAAAATAACCATACGACATTAAACATGCAATAAGCGGTTTACGTACTTATTCATCTGAGAATCGAGGACAAAGCCACTCGATTAGGGAGGTTGGTTATTTTAGGTGTTTATAAAATATTTTAGTCAACTATAACTCTTTCTACTTGTATATGTGAGAGTTTTCCACTGAATGTATCAGATATTACTATGTAGATTTATTCCGGCATACTTGCTTACTTGAAGATTGTCGGTGCACATATGCTGTCAATCTTCGAAATTATGGTAAGATTTAATTCTCTTTGGGGACTATATTTTAGTATGTACATATTAGAGTTTTCACATATACTAAACACATCACATATATAAGTAGCTAATTGTGGTTTCGACCAAAACTAAGAAAAAATTTACCCCATCATCTTCCTAAAAAATGTAAAGACAACGAAGATTAATATTTCTTTCATTCAGCATTCTCCATCTACTATCCATTTGTTTCTGATCCAATGGACCCAATACCTTCTTTAAATTATCATTATTTCAGTATATACATAAATATATAATATTTGTGATATTGTCATAAAGTTTATAATCTATTTTTATTAAAATAACAAGAACGATAGTGGTATGAACGTTTCCTCATAAAAACACATTTAAAATCTATTTTTACAGAAAACTAGTTCATAATAACCCAATGCAATTTTGTTATAGATAATTAAATATGTTGATATTAAATATGTCACAATAATAATTGTTACTTAATCATATTATTCGAATTATTGCTTAGTTAAAGTAATATGAGAAATCTAGTACAACGGATGATGACAAAAATAACTTATTTTGCTAATACCGAATGCCGGAGCAGACTTAGTCATAGATAAAATCGTATCGACAAAAATACGCTTGTAATGTAATAAAAAAGAAATTGCACAGTAACTTTAGATAGCAAGTTTCAAATAATCCGCTTCCGTTCGCGTCAAACGTCTCATTTTATTACCAACTACTGACGGAAAATTGTTTTACTGTAATTATAACTAAAATCAAAAATAGACTTGATCAATCCATATTCACTTTTATGCTAATAATTTTAAGTCAAAAAATAAATTGTATATACTTGTATTGTAATTGTATTTGAATATATGATATCAACTTATCATACAAAAAATAAAAATCGGATAGATTCTTAACTTTAGTTGTTTTGGCTCTTATTATCATTATTAAAAAGTTAAAGAAAATTGATACCAAAAAGTAGGAATTGATACCAAAAAGTAGGATGTGATTAAAAACTGTAACAATGTTTTTAACGATGACACTAAAATGTTTGTTTTACAGACATAACACACAATGTTCTAAGTTAGATGTAGGGCTACTAAAGTGGAAGCCCATAAGCGTCTCCATTCAGCTGAAATAAGAATATTGAGATGGAACTGTGGAATGACAAGAATGGATAAGATGAGAAATGAGTATATAAGGAAATCTTTGAAACTGTCACCTATAAATGATAAATTGAGAGGCATGTTTTAAGGAGGGATGTCAATCATATTACTAGATGAATGATGAACCTGAAAGTAGATGAATACAAGAAATGGACAGAATATGGGATGCATGGTATGAGGGTTTGTGAAGATGAAGAATGTCAGGGTAGAATAAAATGGAAGAAAAAGACATATTGTGCCAACCCCAGATGATTGGGACAACGCCAAGGTGACCCTTAAGACCTGCACTAAATGAAAACCTCTATTGTAGGTTTTGAGACATGTCCATACCAGAATGATCTATTTTTAGATTTTTTTCTCGTAGTCATTCACCCAGCTGCGCATTTAACAATACATCGGAAATATCCACGAGGTCCAGTAGGAAGAGAATACTTATTAAATATGGGCTAAACATCATGATGTGGGTACCGTTCTAACCAAGGATGCCGAACAGCGTGAGAAATTGAGAAATTTTTATGCCAGAAGTGGCGAAACATGTTGTTCATAGATTTTGTTAATCATCCGCCGTATTTCTGACAAATAAACATTTTGTATATAATCACGATATATAGGTACCTGTGTGATGCGTGATATGAGGGTTTGTGAAGTGCTAGATGAATAATACCAGGATAGAATAAAACGGAAGAAAGACATATTGTACCGACTCCTAATGATTGGGACAAGGCCAAGCCAATGATGATGATATAGGTACCTGTTAGCTCAGTGGTATTGCACTCAGAGATAAAACTAGTGGTCGGGGGTTCAAATCTCACGATGATATGCACCACTCAGGCAGTTTTTCTCGACTAGTGGCATAATTTTCGTGTATCGACAGTGATGGAAAGCATCGTGAGGTAACCTGTATACCGAGACCATCTGTATGTATAACCTGCCAATTCGTCTTGGAGAAGCGTGGCGAATATATTGCCCGTTCCTCCTAGAAGGAGGCCCGAGCACTGGGAAATTATGGTATTTTGAGCTCTGACGTCATGGAATGCAATCGGGACTTTAGCTTTACATTGTTGATAGATTTCAATACCACTGTAAATTATTATATCACATTATAACAATATTTTTATAGTGATTAGACGTTATCATATCATCAACTACTATCGGATAGGTCACGAGAGCATAGTTTAATTTCATATACCTATAGTAGCGTGTCTTGATTTATAAATGTCGACATGTATACTCAGAGCACAATAAATCACAGATATTTTGTTCTTCGTGGGGATATATGGCTGTTTGAAGTCAATTACTCAACTAGTGAACCTGGTCACCTGGTCAAATGTCTCCAAAGTTCATATTTGGAACCCAGAATCCTCCGTTAAATGCTGTTAAAGGGACAGTGCACGTCGAATACGTCGGTTCCCAGCTAGGACACTGCTTTTATTGTGCCGAAATAATACGTGTAAAAAACAAGACGTAGATTTGGCTAATTTAGTCTCGTAATGTACGATTGTACGTGACTCTATGAATGATGTTATTAATATATTTGTTGCCTTTTACGAGTCTCTTTAATGAGGTAGGCCTAATTTTTTCGGACGGGGCCACAAAGGCCAACTTGCAAACAATCTATACTAATATTATAAGTGTGTTTGTTTGTTACGCTTCCACACCTAAATAGCTGAACCGACTTAGATGAATTTCGATATAGAGACAAATTAACTTGGAAAAGACAAGTATTTTCACCGATTTTTTTTGGTAAAACAATGTTTGCCGGGTCAGATAGTATACCACAAATAGAATACAATGCCAGAACTAGATATATATATATATATATATATATATATATATATATATATATATATATATATATATATATATATATATATATATATATATACCTAGTCAGGTCATAAATTCTGTCACATGTTTAATGTAAAATAATTGTAACAAGTTTATTCATTATGTAACCATTTATATACCAAAATGAACTTAACAAAACATAGATTCTTATGACATTAAAGTTTATTCAAAATGACCTCCGTGATTTTGAATACAAGCCTTCAATCTTCGCGGCCAGTCCTCTATCGCAGCACGAACGAGGTCCATGTCAATATCGGCGGCTGCCTTAATCAAGGATGTCTTGAGTGACTCCAAATTGGGATGAGGCTTTGAACACGCCTTTTCCTCCAAGTGTTGCCATATCTTGTAATCTAACGGATTCAAATCTGGACTGGAGGAGGGCCAGTCTTCGTGCCGGATGAAGTCGATTTCACGCGCCGCCAGCCAGTCTTGTGTGCTCTTCGCTCTATGAGCTGGCGCCGAATCTTGTTGGAATACCCAGTGCCTGTTGAACATGGTATGAGAAACAGGTTCCACAAGGTTCGTCAGGACTGTATTTTGATACACAACAGCATTCGTTTTTACACCTTTCTCACAAAAATGTACCTCTGTTAAGCCCCAATAAGAAACTCCCAACCATACCATGAGCGAGGATGGAAAATCACCTCGTAGGACACGCGGAATACGGTTGCTCGCTTCTTCACTACTGTGTGCGTACACCTTATCATTTTGTTTGTTGTAGCTCTCTTCTACGGTAAACATTTTTTCATCCGAAAAAAGAATTTCCCGATATTTTTTTCCCGCGTACCGCTTCAACAAAGCGCGGCATCTCTTCAGTCTCAGGTCCATTAGACGAGCATTCAAACGATGTCCTGTTTTTCTTCGATATGCCCGAAGCCCTAAGTCTTCATTTAACACCCTTTTCACCGTGGTTCTGCTTAACCCCATTTGAAGGGCCAACAGTTTCTGCTTACGTTTGGGATTTCTTTGAATTCGTGCCTTCACAGCTTTTATCACTGCTGGAGTCCTAACAGACCGAGGGCGACCACTTCTTGACCTGTCATCTACACTAGAGTCTTCATTGTATCGTTTGATGGTACGATAAATGAATCTTTTGGCTATATTCAAATTTTTCAGTATGTTAAAAATTTGAATTGACGCGTAACCGCAACGATGCAACGCAATAACTGCAACACGGTCTTCTTTAAGCGTCCACTCCATATTTAAAAAATGAGTAAAATTCTAAAAGTATACATTTTTATTTTCATGAACAATTCGAGATTCGAATTCAATAAACTTTTTTGTGGCCAGCATTCTAAAAGAAAAGTTTTTACTGTGTGACAATACTTATGACCTGACTAGGTATATATATATATTCATAAAACATAATGCGGATGCAGATTTCGAGCAACGGAGGTTTAGAGGGTTGAAGGGAAAGGAACATAACATTTTTTCGAGTTTGGGAGGTTTTCGACTTATAATTAACCATAAGCTGTACTAATTTGAATCCATTGTTAAAATTGATTATTGAAGAAAGATGCCCTTGTATTTTTATTCACACTACGCCATCTAGTCCCATAATAAGTAACAAAGCGCTCTCTGCGAAGGAAGCCTGAGTCCAGTAGCAGGACGCCATGGGCAATTATTATTAAGCATTATAATTTTAAATAGACAGAGGCAGCTTTCTTTCTATATAAATAAAATGATAGAGGTCTGTAGTTGTGCGCGCATCACGGCAAAACTACTGGATATATTTCAATAAAATTTTCTAAGTATTATTTCAGACACTTGGCCCTTATCTAAAAAAAATATTGCGATATCTTCATTAATATAAAGTTATTAAAGTTTTGGGCCATATGAGAAAGCTCATGGTCGCTCAGAGGGCAATGGAGAGGGCTATGCTCGGAGTTTCCCTGCGAGATCGAATCAGAAATGAGGAGATTCGCAGGAGAACCAAAGTCACCGACATAGCCCGGATGATTGCAAAACTGAAGTGGCAGTGAGCTGGGTACATAGCTCGAAGGACTGATGGCCGTTGGGGCAGAAAAGTCCTCGAATGGCGACCGCGTACCGGAAGACGCAATGTTGGTAGGCCCCCCACAAGATGGACCGATGATCTGGTCAAGATCGCCGGAATAGGTTGGATGAGGGCAGCGCAGGACCGATCATTGTGGAGATCTTTGGGGGGGGGGGGGGCTTTGTCCAGCAGTGGGCGTCCTTCGGCTGAAATGATGATGATGATTAAAGTTTTAAGTAACTACAATTTTGGGTGTGTGCGGTGTAATGCGCATGCATACAACAACTTCTCATATTTTTTCAATTTACTTTTTTCTGTTACACAACCAGCGAAGCGGACGGGAATGGTTAATATCGTATATAAACCCCAAACAAATAATACAGTACCTGAAATAAGGAAAATAAAAGATAAATTACATATTAGTTTGGCAGTAAAGTTAGTAAAATGAGGATTGATCTAAGAACTTATGAACAGAGGATACTTTTCCACGTCGCTAATCATACGAGTCATGCAGCAGATAATTTGACATATCAGGGTCCCCAACAAAGAGACAATATCAAAGAGCCCGCAGGCGCGCCGGAAGCGGTCAAATCGCTGCGGAATGCGGAAGTGACGTCACGGTGGGGGTCACGCCTAATACACTCGTCAGGAATATTTATAATGCCAATACGCTGTTATGAGGTAACTGGCATTTGTCGCAAATAATCATATGAAATATTAAAGAATAATAAATGCCTATGATGTCATGTAATGGAACTAACAGTATAGGGGCATACTGTTCACCTTTTGTCCAAAGAAAGATTGGAAAATTACCCAAATCATGTAGGTGTCTTCAAGATGTTATCATAGATAAGAAAAACTGCCTTAACACACTATTATGGGATTCGAACTCATGACCTCAAGATGCCTCTCCGAGCCTACTCACTCGAAGACCCATCGGTCTCCCTTGACTTACCTTTGATAGAACCAAGACCTCACCTGCTGGTACATCACCCATGTGGTTAATCCTGAATGGATTCAGTTTGCTTTTGAACCGAGGGTCCGCTGAGTACTGTCACAAACTCATGGTAAATTGACCAGACTAGACGTGGTAAATTTTATTTTAACAAGGTCAATTGTTGTTGACCTTGAAAGCTGTACTTTAAGCAAACAAAATAAATTTTCTGTTCCTGGCCCTTATTACTTACCAGGTACGGATCCCTTCCATTCTTATTATATGCTTCCATCATGTAGCCCTTTTCTTATTTCTGACCAACACCACATTGCTCGACCTCAAACCTTTTAATTCTCAATTTTCTAAATAAGGTATTCCGTGGGCGGATAGCTTAATATGTAATTATTCCATAACTTCTCTGTCAAATTTTAAATAGCAAAATTTCATTACAAAAGGTTATATAATATATATATCGGGCATAAGTTCACTATAATAAAAAAATATTTAGCAGCGCCATCTAGGTCTTGAACGGTGTACGAATTTTTAGATCGATAAAAGTCCCATTCATACCCGCTAGATGTCTGTAGTTGCCACGGAACAAAGTACCAAAATAGAAATTAAGTGCATTAAAACGAAATGCATTACCGCTTTTTATTCATAATAATGTACAATTACAGATGAAAAGTAATAAAAATAAACTATTAGTCAATTATTGAAATTAATACCTATAGGTACATTACTATAATAAATATTGGACACATTGAGTTGCCATAATGATTTGAAGCTTTTAGTGCTAACCCTTTTGTTTTAAACAATGACAGTAATCGGCTTAGAATGTTCCAGCATACAATATCAATATAATAGACATCTTTATGAGAAATTTTAATATAAAGGGTCGATCAAATGTTTCAAAGTTTATTTAAACGGACTGGTATCTATCAGTTATGGGTTTCATTGTTATAGTAATGGAAACAAATTGCTTTATCAAAGTTACTAATATTTATACCCTGGTGTTTAATAGGTAGGACCCCAAATCCGTTTGGATGGTACCTATTCATTGTCCCTAAATATACAAACAAGATCCAAATTTCAGTTCGCTGCATGAATAGTAGTGTGTTAGCGGTGCCTTTAGTATAGCTAGCATCTATTGGTGAGAGTAACTGCTTATTATTAAGTCTGCCATTAGTGTTGTTCCAAAGCAATAAAAAATAGATTTATTAAGTTACAGTTACGATTATTTAGTTTAATAGTTCTTTTTTATATTCAGAAATAAAATAACGTGCGTGTATGGATGGTCTGTAAGTTCAAAACGCGTATTACAATAATAATTAAAAATATTTTTATGTAATTCACTTAACCTCTGAGTTGAAAAATATTCACACCGTCTTTATTTGAAATTCTATTAAACAATAATATGTGATCTTTATACAAATAGGAAGCAAATTTTTTATTTAAAGTTTAATTTGTTATTTGATTGTTTGAATATACTCTTCCCATATGCAATTAAATTTATCTTTGTCTTTATCATATGAATACAGAAAATTATCTGATTAATTTATTGTTATTTAATAACGCTTATAAAATTTGAATACAACACTATTTTTGTAATAAAGCTGTGATATGTATATAAAATATATCCCATAGGTTTAAGTTATTATACATTATTACTTCTACTAATATTATGAATAATACGGTAAAGGGGAAAATTGCACGGCTTACTCGCAATAATTGTCGTTCCGTATGAGCGCACCATAAATCGCTGTCACAGTGTAGGTTTGTAGATAAGTTATTGCCCGAGAGTTTGCATTTTCCTTAAAGAAAATCTAAGGAGTGTTCGTAAAATGTGGTAAATTGTAATTACATTGTGCCAAGGTAGTTTAAATCGAGCGAGAAAACACCCTTTGGAAATGTAAATTGGTTTGTTACTTATATCGGATCGGTTTAACATTTACGTTAAAATTTTTGAATTGTCATTTGGAGGCGTTTTTATTACATTTATATTTTGAACAATCACTAAACAGACTTTTGGTTGCATCCGAGTTTTAACCGTAAAATTATGTTGATGATAACTACCCAATTTTAATAGAGTTATTTACCCTATAATTTTAATAGAGTTATTTAAGCCTATGTAATAGTTACTTCATAACTATTACATAGGCTTATCCGATATTTTTCTGAAGAATTTAATTGAATATAGAGAGTGTGAAAATATATTTTGACAAACTCCAAATCTCAAAATAAAACCCGAATAGATACCTATATTTTCTGATTGTTAGCAAGCAGAAGAAGATTGATACAAATTATAATTACCAAAACCTGGTATTAAGCATTATTTTTGAATTTGAATTGATATTACTTTTCCTATCTACTTTTACCATTTATTGTAATTAAATCAGATTATGATGATAATTCATACTTGAAAGAAGTAACTATCAAATTATTTCTAGAAAAGATGGAATCTTATTCTTATTTTTTTTATTTACATCATCGTTCATGAAAGCGTTATAAAGCGAAGTGATACTCTTGAGTTTGATCAATGACATCCTCAGTGGAATCCATCATAGCTTTGGTACATGTTGCGTGAAACTGCCTGTCGAAAATTGATAGAAATTGCTTATGAAATTGATAGCTTATACGGAATATTTTGTTGTTTTATTGAGCTATGTTTTTTCCAACTACTTTGCTATGTTAGGCATTTCCTTTCTTTTCGATTTATAACGGCGTAAACAATTAAAAGCCTAAAGCATTGAATTCAACTACTTTAAATATTGAAAGAAACTATGATTTGAAAAGTCTCTCTTAGCTTAAAATACAAACTTTAGCAAAATTACATCCATGCAGGGGCGGAGAAAGAATACTAACCTCTGCGGCTGGGGTTGGCCTGTTGTAAAAGGTAAACAACCCACCCTAGCTACGTAGTAGGGCCTCAAAACCCGTCTGGATGGCGACCACGACAAGATGGTCCGACCAAGTGGCCAAAAAGCTGGGCACACGAATCACAGACGCCTTAAACCACGCCAAAGACAGAGAGCAGTGGAAGCGGTGCTGTCGTGATATCAGTTGTCATCACGACGCTCAGCAGAGAGCAAACGATTAGAGGAGGAGGATGAAACTAAGACCACTCTGCCTATCTTTCGCTAGCCAGTCGAATGGTCGCAGTAGTAGGGCGGAGAAACCCGCACTCGTTGGCTTTCCTCCAGAGTTCCAAAGCGACACTAATAAGATTTAGATTTCCCCGAACAAAAAAAAGGTATAGCTATATTTATCATTGCACCTACCTTCCGTTTTTTGAATGAGATAGGGTAGCCCTCTCTTTTTTAGCCCGTACCTATATAGTATACAATATTTTTACTTTTTATAAATAAGAAACTGTGGTAGCATTAAGAATATTTTCTCACCAAATAACATAATATTTTGTCTTAGCATTAAAATAATATCTACTATAAGCTCAAGGTAAATTCACAAATAGTCCAATTATAACAGTCCTTGTTTATTTATTTTATAACGAGATCGTCTTACTCTCTGCCAGTAAACACAAAAGTGTCATGTTTTATTTCGTAACTCGAGAGATAGTGTTTTGAACGTTTGAGTACAAAATTAGGGACGTGATATACGAACTCTTATATAAACATGCTTTGTAGAGTTTTATTAAATCGTAATAATTTTATTAATTCCTATTATATGTATTCCATTGGTTTTTAAACATCATCGATATTATACTATAATTGCATTTTGACCTCGGAGGCCCAATGACTTTCGCACGTCGGAACGCCTGTGGAGTTCACGGGTTGATTCCTGTTCTGAGACTAGATGATTATGTATAATATGTATTTATTTACAAAAGAAAACTATATAAATAATATGGCAGATGTAGTAATGTGCTGCGAATCCGGGGGGAACCAACCTGCTTGTTTAGGTTCGCCGTATATACTTCTTAATAAACCGTAATAAACTTCTTTAAGCGGCGATATTATGATAAGCTGGACGCAGAAAATACCAACGAGAAAGTGCTGAATATGGCGAAATAGAAAAGGAACATCTTGAGGACAGATGCTGGAACACATGATACGACTCGACGATCTAATCATAACCAACACCGAATGAAGAATTGAAGGAAAGCATAAGAGACGTAGACAACGTAAGACATTTATGGAGCAAGTAAAGGAAAGATTGGATGTCGTGTCGTATCAAGAAATCAAGGAAAAGGCGCATTGTAGAGAGGACTGGAAGATGATGCACCGACAAGAGCGGTAGCTCTTAAATAAATGATGATGATGATGCGACGGACTAATTCCTGGCTGCTTCAGAAGAAGCTTCAGCTAGAAAGCTGCATACACGTTTAAACTACATATCATATCACAACGTGTCCCTATTATGAACTTATTTTGAATAAAAACACTTTAAGTATAACTATAATTTGCATGTCACGGTGCATGCCATCATGCGATTCGAACCCGGGATCTCTAGATACGTTTCCGAGTGTCCACTGAGCTACCACGTCTCTGGTACAAATACATAATTCCTATTCTATGTATCGCCTACTCAAAACTCATTTTTATGAGTGTTAATTACACGATTGAGATTCAACCCAACAGTAGTACCATAGAGATATGGGTGACGTGGGAGAGTCCGCAGCGGACAAGATTAATTAGAGTTGTGGTTAAATTAATAACAAGGGCAACACGCACCCTGAACGTCCGTTGCGTACAGATTTACTAGTATTACATCCAAACAATAGATAATCAAATCTTATTATCGCCCGTATTAAGGGTCCGGGACAGTTGTGAACAAAGGCTGGCTAGATTTGGGTTAAAATAGTTACTATGTTGTTATTATTAAAGCTTCTATGAATTATTTAACAACTACCATGTTAATAATATGATATATTTATAACAATATATTATATGAAAATAATCACTCACATATTTTAATATATATAACTGAGAGCAATAACTAATTCTATAATTCTTATATCTCATAAGGATGCAAATGTTTTTATAATTATATTTTTGAGTTGTTATATTTATTTATTTATTGATACAAAATTTCTAACAAATTATTATTCAGTGGTTTTATATTGATACGTATATTTATTATAAAGTCATGACTGTAATGAAATAATTAGAATTTGCGTCACGTCAAAACTTTTAAGGCTTCTAGGACTATAAAATGAACCTGCCTTAAAAAGGAAATAATAATTTTATTCTTGTTAAACAATTGTTTATTCGTTAAAAGAACACTAACAGTAGTGGTGTAAAGAAGTAAAACTAAGAAAAAAACATGCGGGGCAGTCTTTGGGGACTGCCGATAGAAGTGAAAACTAAGTAACTTTCGAATTGTATCGTCGAGCTATTAGATTATTATTTTCGGTTTAAAAAGAAGTGTTTATGATCAAGGAATAAAGTTTAAATTGGTCATAAGACTTCTTTACAAACCAAAAATTGTTCACCCAAAAAGTGCTCAACGCGCCTAAAGAAGTTTTCACTTCAAATAAACTCGACTGTATTTCATTGTAATATGATCGTTATTCGAATTGATATGTATAAGTAATGCAATGCAATCATTTAAAAGTTACAATATAAAATAAACCTTAAGTCACTATCAATAAGGTTGGTATTACTGGAGCAAAACTCTGTCTTACGTCTTCTTGCGATCAGGACACGTGACCTGACGCGAGTTTAACATTTTTTACCCAACACAAAAAAGTGCGCAAGGCCGCTAGAGAAGTTTTCACTTCAAAAATGTATCAATTATGTTTGTGATTATGTTAAAGAATACAAGACATGGCGTTAACGCATGAATTTCGAGATGAGATTCACTACTCTTAGAAGAAGTGAAGATGTTACATAAAGAAGGATAGAGAAGTAAGTATATACTATATGTAGCGATTAATTTACAATAGTGCCTGTAATAAGTTGTGGTGAAAGATAAATATTTTAAGGCAAAATGATTGAATGAATAGGATAGTCGGTTCTTATCACAGAATACAATTAATCTAAATCGTTTTATTTAAATTAAATCTAAGTGACCTCGCCGGTTACGGTGCGCATTGGGATGCAAATTATATTATATCATTCAAGTATTATGAATGAGTTCATGCTGGCAAATAGCAGTCAACTAAGGTCAAAATGGTTAGGTGACATTGGTATGAGTGTAATATAAATTTAAAACATACTTTATTTGCTATAGTTATTGCGAATTATTTACGTAGATAATTTAAAGTTACTTTTAGCTATCCAAGTAATAAAATATGTTTTCGGGTTTTACGAATGCAATTATTTAAGCCTCCAATCCCCGTATATCATATACTTGAATAAAAAACTTATATGCAATCAAAAGAGATTTGTAGCAACAATTTTATTTGAAGTCCTAAGAAGGCACTGTTATAATAATAATAAAAACCAAAATATTTTATTTAAAATATAATGAACGATATCATAGTAGCCGGACAGTATCAAAATGTATTTCTCATAAAAAAGGTTTTTGTGATTATTACGTAAATTGATTTTGTAAATTTAATATAATAGAAATAAATTAGTATTACTCGGTGGTCAGTTCTAAGATTACAAGCTCCGTATGTGCAATTTATCAAATTTCAATGTAGATTTATCGTTCTCTGTTCTTATATTTTGCCAAACCACTTGCGATCCACTGAGTCAATCGTATCATTGTCATCAGTTATTCTGTTTGTTATATCGTATTTTTTCAACACTGGGCTAAAAAAGTAGGCATTTACATAACCATGAAGGTGATAAAAGCTAAGATACTTACGGTACTGCTACAACTTTTTCAATTTATTTATTTTCCTTATTAAATATACCATATACAATTATACATATAAATAAATATTTATGTTAAATAAATAGTATTTGAATCATAATTGACATTAGAACTTTGATTTTTTGTTATATTATAAAACAATGTTGTATTTCGAATACTTTTTTTTTTGGTCTCGGGGAAAAACCACTCTTGACGGGTTCTCCCGGCCCGGGGGGACCGAGGGATATGAGGGACTCCGGGAAAGATGTTCGACCATCCGACTACCCACTAAAAAACCCTGCTGTTCTCCTATCGCCTACGCCCGGGCCCACGAATATATGGCCTGGCGATCTCATGGCCCGGGCCGGCGCCGGCCCGCCCTTTGTCTTAAGGCGGGCCCCTTCTAAATTGTTGGCGCCGGGGGTCAGGATTTCGTCCCCCGGCGCTCTCCTGGATCAACAGTTGAGGGGGGCCGCAGAACAGCACGCGGCCCTCTCCCTCGCGGCAATAGTGCGGGCGGCGGGTCCTCCCCCGAGGGGCCGCTCGCGGCCGCATTTCACGGCGACCGGAGGTCGTTATTGGCCCTCCGGCGCCGCCGGCGTAGCCTGCGTTGGCGGGACGGGAGTGTGGTGGTTGACTCTCGCCCCCGCTCTGCCGCCTCCTTTGCGGACATGACTGCCTCGCAGAAGGAGGCGACGGCCGTCCATCCAGGATCGCCCCCGACCATGGCCAGAACCAGGGCCGGGAGCGACAGGTCCACGCCGATTTGGGCGACGAGGGCGCGGCGCTTCTCGCGCCACGCGGGGCACACGGCGACAGTGTGGTTCACCGTGTCCTCCTCGTCGCCCGCGCCACAGTGGTGGCACCCTGACGTCATCTCCCGCCCTATGCGACACAGGTACCTCCCGAAGCAACCGTGCCCCGAGAGGACCTGCGTCAGGCGGAAGGTCAGGGCGCCGTGGCGCCTTTCCAACCATTCAGCCAGGACGGGCCTCACCGCTTCAATGGTGGCGAGGCCCGCGCTGGGGTGCGCGAGGCGCTCCTTCCACTCCACGTGTTTCGAATACTGGTATAACTTGTGATGATATCTATTTTCATGTTATCAACTGATATACTATGTTTGATATAATATATGCTTTTTTTATTTTATTTTAAATACCACAGGCAAAATTACCGAAATTCAAGTTGGAAATCGAAAACTGTTTTCCTATTTGAAACTAAAATTGATTAAATCCTTTGGTCGGTTCTATTACCAAGGGAACGTTTTGATTGAAAACGAGTTCTAGTTACGAACACAGATGCGCTTATAGCCATTTTGCAGCAGTCGTACTAACTCTCGATACATCAAGAATGCTCTTTTGATGTTCACTTTGAGAAATTACAACGTTGGTTTTTGAGATGAACTAGCAGTTACTTTGATATGGCAAGTATTTATTAAATATGATATTTACCTGAATAATTGTCCTTTAAGGACTTATGTGCTCAAACACAGTATCTGTTCTTTGTAATTGAAGTGTATATATATTATACAAAAACAAAGCTGATTTTTCCAGATCTACAATATCTTTATAAAATATAGCTTGAGATATGTTGTATGTTGAGGTGACAATTATTTATTTATCACAAATTACAATAATTACAGATGGATACTTATCAAGAAAATTATACCATGATCAATTAATAATATATCATAATTTGTATGATGTATAATATAATAGATTAAATTGATGATTTATTCAAGAAAATTGAATTGAAACCATTGACCCTTTTCCAAAATTAAATTATAATAAAAACATATAAAATACCACAGATACATTACGCTCACCCTCTTCAGGAGTTATAGTTTTCTTTCATTACGAACAACCCTTATTGTTATTACTTCAAGTAGATTATGCCAATATTAATCTATAACTGAAGAGCAAACTAACAAATATTCCATCAACTATATGGATATGGATTAGTATACAACATCAATAAACTTCCATTTTACAGCGCCACGGTTAAATGGTGAAATGAGAACGGTGCAATTCGTTGTTTTGTTGTTGAAAAAGGCCCGATATCCGGCTCTGCTACGTTGAATTTTGTTCAGGAAAGTTGAGTACGTAAATTCGAAGTAGTTCACTGTTTTCCGAAGTAACTCGTTGTGGATTCGGCTCGCGTTTATTTACAGATATTTTGTTCCAGTTTATTTTCGGCCCTTCCTGTCTCGGAACGGCGTGCGAATTTAAGGGCGACTCTATAATGTGTATTCGTCTGTTATTTCGTGTTTACCTTCGTTGTTTTGCTGCCAAACAAACATTTATTTTAGCCCAAAGTTTCGCACAAATTTGACATTTAAATTATTTTGAGTGCTTATAGAACACAGATTTTATTGCTGCTTTAAGAAGATTTTTGATAGATTTTTGAATGTTATATTTCTTTTTCCTTTTGCAATATAAATATATTATCAACCGGTACTATTTTTAAGTGTAATGAAACAGCATATTCATCAAATTACAAAAACACCTAATCCTAGTTTATGCCCACATTCATGTATATTCGATTAAAAAATATTTTCTGTACTAATATTATTAGGAATTGTTTTTCTATTTTTTGAGTGATTAAATCCCCTGTAATTATTTCAAGAATACCATTGAATCCAAAGTTTGCACAGCCCGAGATGGGCTGCATTTTTGAATAATAATATCTCAGCGACCATACTTCCTTTACCTGAGCTATATGAGAGTAGGTGAAATAGATGAGCTAAATGTTATTTATATTGATGCCACTGGTGCTTAACCGCCTAATCCCAGAAGGAAAACTGAATGATACCCTGCTATGCTATGTATTAACAAAGGAGAAATTTATATATCTCTTACGACTCCATAAAAGAGTAATTGGGAAGTTTTAATATTGTTTCTGAGTTCACGGGTTATTTTTTATTTGTCATCTACATTTTGTAAACATATTTGTGAATTGTATTGTGAGTAATTTCTTAGTTATGAATAAATTACCTAAAACAGTATTCATGGTTTATTATTATTAACCAGTAAATAACAATAACATGTCATTCTTTTATATTGTTTTCCATTTTCCATTTGGTATCGCACGACTCGGTGATAACACCGGCGGGCGGATCAGTCCGACTACGGCCGCCCGGTCCGACGCACGCCCGCGGTTTCTTGTTGTTTCCCGACAGTTTTCCGCGCGTTCATCCACTATACAACCTACATCGTCTCTGATAGCAATCACAAATGTCACTCTGATATATCAACGGTGTGTATAAGTGTTTCTATTTCTATAAGTATATGTGCTGGCCCCCCGTGTGTGCACGTGATTGGATTACATATTAAAAGGGATAATATTGTTTTAACGACGTAAGTAGGCGACACGGTCAGGGTTGTCAATGAATTAGATGAGACAGCGCATTTGTTTTACAGATTAGAACAGCGTGTCGAAGGTCGATTTGATACAATATCTTATCAATTTTTTTGACAGGTCTTATCTTTGTTACCAGATTTTTTCAGATTTTATAATGTTATTTTCGATATTATACCAGATTTTTTATGATTATATAAATTTATTTCGTTTACTTGATATATTTTGTAAAATAAATATATATTGTAAACAATAAATAATATCTTCTTGAAGCTTCGTCTGCGTAATAGCGGTCTGAATTGTCAGATTTTCATAAAATCCTTAACTCTTCTTCTCATCTTCATGTTGTTTGTATTTGTGAAATTCTTTTGTGGGGTTCATTAATAATCGGGTCGCAAATTTTCAGTTTCAGTAGTAATTTGTACGGTATAATTCAATCTAAATGTTAACGAGTATCTTAAACAAACTTAAGTAGGTAAATACATGAAAATACATAATATATAACGTTTTATAAAAACAGTCAATAGGCTGTCATATCCAAAATTCTTAGTATAACTCATAATCATTTCATCAGTTCACACATTTATTTAAATTAAGATTAATTGAAGACATTAGTTTAGCCGCAGTGAATAACAATTAATTTTCTTGACAAATGATGGCCACTCGGCGGCTTTCGGCATAAAATATGCGAGACCTAGCCTCTGTGCGTGATGTTACAGCCTACAGTTTTAAGCTTTCTCCATAAAATTGTTGGTCGTAAATCAATAAATCATATTAAGACATAATAACAACATCATATACTTAATATTTGACTTTTATTCTGAATATTACACCTAAATATATTTGGAACTAAATTCTAGATAACAAAAATCTTATAAAATAACGGAATGCGGATCAACAATACCGAGAATTAAACCTGGGGATTAAATGGCGATTTGTCAGACCACTAAAGCATTCCATCGCTTACTTCCTGGGCCCACAAATATGGCCTGGGCCACAAGCCCAGGCGGTAGGAGTAACAGCGGGGTGTTTAGTGGGTAGTCAGCATTTTTCCCGGAGTTCTAAATTCGCCCACCCCCCCATATCCCAGACCGGGGGTGCTCATCAATCGAAGTTTTTTCTCGAAAAAAAGGCTGCCAAAGCTCGACTAGAGATGTTCCGCAGTGAAAATATTTGAAATATTATACATTCAACGGATGTGTTAAACGCAACCAACAATGCTACTGGTTTTATAGTTTAATCTTAATTAATATTCAAATAGTGTTGACATTAACCTTAATACAAAGTATTTTAAGAATGTATATTTCAAGGTTCACTACATAACTGCTGTTGTACTTTGTACTGGCAATCCTTGAAATATTATGCAAATAATTAAAGACAGAGCTAACTTTCTCATAAATATTTATTTATGCCTTAACAGAGTATAATACATTAGTTCTAAATATGTATTTATTAATATCAATATTAGGTTGGAATTAAAATTAGGTCTATTCATTTCATATATTTTCGTCAATCAGCTGTAATATTATTAATTATTTTATTAAGTACTAAATAACTTTTCTCTAATGTGTCATCATTGGCATTCATTGAGGCTGTATTCGGGATATATCATATAGTAACATAAAATTGAGTATTATAATTCCGACCGAACTTATACCTAGTCAGGTCATAAGTATTGTCACACAGTAAAAACTTTTCTTTTAGAATGCTGGCCACAAAAAAGTTTATTGAATTAGAATTTCGAATTGTTCATGAAAATAAAAATGTATAACTTTTAGAATTTTACTCATTTTTAAATATGGAGTGGACGCTTAAAGAAGACCGTGTTGCAGTTATTGTGTTGCATTGTTGCGGTTACGCGCCAATTCAAATTTTTAACATACTGAAAAATTTGAATATTACCAAAAGATTCGTTTATCGTACCATCAAACGATACAATGAAGACTCTAGTGTAGATGACAGGTCAAGAAGTGGTCGCCCTCGGTCTGTTAGGACTCCAGCAGTGATAAAAGCTGTGAAGGCACGAATTCAAAGAAATCCCAAACGTAAGCAGAAACTGTTGGCCCTTCAGATGGGGTTAAGCAGAACCACGGTGAAAAGGGTGTTAAATGAAGACTTAGGGCTTCGGGCATATCGAAGAAAAACAGGACATCGTTTGAATGCTCGTCTAATGGACCTGAGACTGGAGAGATGCCGCGCTTTGTTGAAGCGGTACGCGGGAAAAAAATATCGGGAAATTCTTTTTTCGGATATAAAAATGTTTACCGTAGAAGAGAGCTACAACAAACAAAATGATAAGGTGTACGCACACAGTAGTGAAGAAGCGAGCAACCATATTCCGCGTGTCCAACGAGGTCATTTTCCATCCTCGCTCATGGTATGGTTGGGAGTTTCTTATTGGGGCTTAACAGAGGTACATTTTTGTGAGAAAGGTGTAAAAACGAATGCTGTTGTGTATCAAAATACAGTCCTGACGAACCTTGTGGAACCTGTTTCTCATACCATGTTCAATAACAGGCACTGGGTATTCCAACAAGATTCGGCGCCAGCTCATAGAGCGAAGAGCACACAAGACTGGCTGGCGGCGCGTGAAATCGACTTCATCCGGCACGAAGACTGGCCCTCCTCCAGTCCAGATTTGAATCCGTTAGATTACAAGATATGGCAACACTTGGAGGAAAAGGCGTGCTCAAAGCCTCATCCCAATTTGGAGTCACTCAAGACATCTTTGATTAAGGCAGCCGCCGATATTGACATGGACCTCGTTCGTGCTGCGATAGACAACTAGCCGCGCAGATTGAAGGCTTGTATTCAAAATCACGGAGGTCATTTTGAATAAACTTTAATGTCATAAGAATCTATGTTTTGTTAAGTTCATTTTGGTATATGAATGGTTACATAATTAATAAACTTGTTACAATTATTTTACATTAAACATGTGACAGAATTTATGACCTGACTAGGTACTATTCTCTGGTTTCTCTATCTAATTTATAAATAGGCAACTATTGAACAGTAGGTTTATAGAGTTTGTTTCTCATAAAAAATATACTTCACTTATAATGAGCTTAAATATTACTTATATGCTAAATTATAACGACCGAACAGAACTTTAATGATAACTACATATTAAAAACAAGATTACGTAAATTTAATTTGAAAATTGGCAATGAAACACAATATTTTATACAGTTGCGTACTTACATACATAAAATAACGTATACTAATACATACAATATATAAAAATTATTAGTTCGCCATTATTCCCGTAGTTTAAAAATAATCAAGTAATGAACACAATATTTTATGTCACATAATTCTTCGGGTATATTTTAATATCATATAATAAGTATTTATATTAATACTGTGTATATGTTTGATCATGAGAAATTATTTTTAGGGTGGTGATAGAGTTATATATTTCTACTAATATATTAATCCTATATCTTTAAACGAGCAATTCTTGTATTTATATACTTATATAATTGGAATCTCGGAATCTGCTCCAACAATTTTCATGAAATTTAGTATACCGGGGGTTTCGGGGGCGATAAATCGATCTAGCTAGGAATCATTTCTAGAAAATGTCATTTTATTCGCTTTTTTTTATTGGAAGAAAAATAACAAAAATGTGACTCTTCCTGACATCTATCGGCGAATAATAATACTATTTTTTTTAATTGCTTTAACGACACAACACTAAAGCTATTCCAGCAGATAGCGTTGTTAAGTAACAAGAAGTCAATGAGTGTTTGCTTTGAGGTTAGACTAAGAAAATCAATTGTTAATTTCCAAAAAACACAATTTATAAAAAAAATACCGAGCAAAGCTCGGTCATCCGGATATTTTAATATTAATATAGCAAATGTAGCCGCGGGTGCGGAATAATAGAAGATATATTTGTCTCGTAGTTTAAATATCACAATTGTGTTGGAATCAAAAGATAATGTAGTTCCATCCTCATTATATCATATACCTTCTTCTGTTAAACTTTCGTCCAGTTTTCTTGTTCCTTACATCGTCTGACCCCAAGCCCGCTATGAAACGATAAAATAATGCCCTTATTTTGCCTGCGAATAAGTAAAGTAATCATTGCTTTTGTCGCCTTTTACTACAGCCTAATAACGGGATAGGGATTCTATTCTTATTAGTGGCTTAGACTGTAGAGCCTGTTATTTCTTATAGCATAACTATCTGACCCGGCAAACGTGGTTCTGCAATATAAATTAAAAAAAAAAAACATTTTGTAGCAGACCGAATTGTAAATGCAAACCATTCTCGAATCTACTTGAACACACAAAAAATTTCATTAAAATCTTGACCTCGTAAATACGAGGAGTTCCGTCACATACACATGAACACAGAAGAATTAAATAAAGATTAGGTTGCACGCTAGGAACAAACGCTCAATACGCTTGGGACACAAAACGGGACTCAGAAGCCCAATTCTATATTTAGAGTGTAAATCGGTTATAACTACTTATTTTGCTATTATATTTGTCTTAGATAAAATCGAATCAAGTTCTTTTATTACTCTGTTGTCGGGCTTAACGATGAAATGGGTCCCGTAATTGGTTTCATTCAACAAAAATGGGCTCCGTTCGTTCTTTTAAACGATACGTTACATGAGAATGCTCTTACAAACCTTTGAGTAGTGCTCAGGGCAGTATTCGATTGAAGCTGAAGTTTAAAATATAACAATATTAGAAATTGCAGCTCCTAACTTATACTTGTAATTTAATTATTAAAAGTTATATTAAATAATAGATATTTATAACTGATAAATAATGATAATTAATAGAAGATGGACATGTTATAATAAAAATATGTAATAATAGGATTGTTAAAATCCAGCCCATTTAAACTGGTAACATGAATTGTTCTTTTGTCTAATCTCAATGAAGCTGATAATTTCATATACCAGTATTTATAATTAATAGCTGACCTAGCAAACGTTCTGCCTAATTCTAGTCTCAATTATAAAGGGAAAATTATCTTATTATATTATATATACAAAAGAGGACATTAAAAAGATTTTTGGTAAAGAGGGGAAAATGTCCTGGCCATGATGGCCTTAATATTGAACATTTAATTTTAGCTGGGGAAAATATATATGAAATTTTGGCTCAGCTTTTCAATATGTGTGTGTTTCATCGTTTTTTGCCAGATGATCTCATACAGACTATTGCTGTACCTATTGTAGAATGCAAGACTATTAATATTTCGAGCAAGGCTAATTACAGGCTCAACTCTCTCTCTCTGGCCACAGTTGTAGCCAAGGTGTTTGAATGTGTGCTGCAAAAGAGATTCACACCATATTTAAATATTGATGATGCACAGTTTGGGTTTCATCCAGAAGTGTCTACTGATATGGCTATTTTTTCTCTAAAACAAGTTGTTAATTACTATGTTGACCAGGGTACAAGCGTATATGCATATTGTAAGTTGTGCTTTCGATGCCATAAATCATAGTCTATTATGGGATAAACATAATAAAAGAAATGTTCCGCCTGCCTTTGTTGATCTTCTTGCTTATTGGTATAAGAAACAAACCAGTAAGGTCAAATGTCGGCAGGAGTGATGCAGGGTGGGGTGATTGTGGAGCTAAGCAGGACTCCTATGGGACTTAAGTTAGGTGATAGCTTTATTAATAATTTGAGCTATGCAGAAGATATTGTCCTGCTTAGCCCCTCAATAAGAGGATTGCGTAGGCTTGTATCTATTTTTGAGCGGTATGCGAATGCGTTCAAAATATAATTCTAAAAAAGACAGAAATGTTAATTTTCAAGTCAGGAAAGGGACCATCAAATGTTCCTACAGTATATGTCGACGGTCAGCCTGAGAAAGTAGTCAAAACCTTTAAGTACCTTGGACATGTACCATCATCTGATAGAAAAGATATCTTTGATATAGATAGACAAAAGAAAAGTGTGGTAACATGTTAGCCAGAAATTTTTTTCAAAGCTAATAAGGAAACGAAGATATTTTTATTTAAATCATATTGTCAATGATTCTACACTTGTCAACTCTGGACTGTTGAATACACAAATCAATCACTGGACGCCATTAAAATTCAATATAATGATGCATTTCGATACCCTAGGGAATATAAATCACATTTTAGTGTCTCAGAAATGTTTTTAGAAGCACGACTCAACACATTCTGTGCCATCCACACACACATTCCACTGCACATTCTGTGCAAATTTCATGTCCAGGGTTGAACAGTGTAGTACTGGCCTAATATCTAGATTCGTTGGCCAAATGTTCACTACAAAGATGACAAGACAGTCCCTGCCTAAAATGTAATTTTTTTGTTATTTTTATAATTTTTTTAAATGTTGATATATATGTATGTGTGTATTTTATTCATTATTGATAAGTAAATAAGTAAGTTAATGTAGTCTGAAATAAATGCTTATTTAATTTTAATTTTTTTATTTACATAAATTTAAAAAATAACATTTAGAATACGATTTCAGAAATTTCGCAAGCGTCTACATCATAAAATGAGTAACTATGCTAAATTTTAAGTCAACTGGATGTATAGTTAAAAATATTTCAATAGTTTTATTTATTTATTTCAATAGTTTTGATGGTTTTATTAAAATTATTTACTAGTTGACTCGTACTATAAAATATAGCTATTGAAACTAGGCAAGGTGTTATTATTGCGTAATAAACTAGAGGTCAAATTGACTACAAACTAACTGCCAACAGACAACGATAGAGAATAAATAAATCAAACTATTCTCGAAAGAGTAAATAAAGAAAAAAACTACTCTATTAACCCTGGTCTGGATTTGTTGTAGATTTTTCAGTATCTACAAGCATAAGCAGTTTTCAAATATAATTACACATATTTTCATTTGTCTCATTTCCAATATTTTTTTACAATAACTTATATAAATACATACATATGTATTTAAATATAAATACAGTACTGAAAATTTTATTAAAATAAAATTCCAAAAAAAAAATTATTTATAATTACACATATTCTTAATTTTTTTTTATTGCTGTAGGACAGCAGACAGGCTGACGGCCCGCTTAGAATTTAGCAGTTACAGTCGCCTATGGGTGTTTGCAACGCCAGTGGCATCGCGAACACGCTGCTGTCCCTTATGGGTACAGGAACTTGGGTCACTAATGCCGGAACACAACACAAGGTTATTATGGCGGCATACTTAAGACCGAAGGTGGTCGCCATCCAGACGGGCTTGAGGCCCTACCACGTAGCTAGGGTGGGTTGTTTTGTCGGCTTTTACGACAGGCCGACCCCGGCCGCAGAGGTTAGTATTCTTTCTCCGCCCCTGCACGGATAAAATACGGATAAAATGAATTAGATAAGTAAAACTTTTGTTTATTTCGTAGTAAATTTAACTGATTATAGAACAAACCTGTAATATTCGGTATAATAGCGTCAACTTTATATATTTTATGACCTCGTCGTAAATAACATATGTCCCCGATATCATAATCATATTGTGTGTGGTGTCTGCGAAGACACTATTATGAGGCGTGTCGCCATAATAACCTTATAAGGACACCATTTATTTACAAATTCAATTTAGATGTTAGAGATACTCTTGTGAGCGATAATCAGTTGCAATAAGTAAACATCAGGTCATGGCCGGTATTTGTTGTCAAATTACCACGGCACATCTAAGTATCCGAAAATACTTCTGCCCTTTGAAATCTGTCAGCGGTCGGCGATCGTTAGTGCTCCATTTTGTTCAGTCAAAGAGAAAATCTAATTAGACAAATTATATATAAAAACATAATTTTCTAATAATAATAATAATATCTGTGAAGCGAACTCCGCCAACCTCGGTTTTTTACTGTCTACTGATAACGAGAAACGTCAACTCAATCTTCAAATTTGAGATAAAATAAACTTAAAAAATGTTATGTCATATCTGTATATTGTAATTCATCTGTGCGTATATATGTATATAAGACTAAACTGCTCCTAAACGACTAGACCGATTTTGATGAAGTTTTTTGTTTGTTAAACGAGACAGATTTGAGAATGGTTAGATTCACAATTCGATCCACTACAAAATGTATTTTTTTTAAATTTAAACCGTGTCTACGCCTCTATCTCTCTCACATTCTCTGAACATTGGGTTCGCAAGTAAAATACAATGTATAAAATGAATCAGTTGCTTGAATTATTTAAAATTCATTTAAATACTACGACCAAATATCGCATGTACGTAAAAATATTTATTTGTTCACTTTTGGCGTCCTTCCTTAAAATCGTAAACATGTCCTAGCTAATAAAATTCTTAGCTAGGATATATTATTGCCATTGTTGCTCTTCAGCCACAGCACACTGATATGGCATAGATTTTTGTAAGATTCTTATAGAATTTTTTTAAAGTAAATTAAAATAATTTGAATATTTATCAATAATGTTTGTCAACAATAATTATGAATAACATTATGTACTGTCTCTTTGTGAACCACATCATAGCGATAAAAAAATGAGATTCTTCAACGTATTTTAATCTTATCAGTATTTTCAATTGCGTTTCCCAATGTATCTAAAATCGATGTCAATGAACTCGATCATCGTGCATATATGGGTGTTTCCAAATATTGGTTAATTAGTACAATAGCCCAAATGTGAATACTCACAGTGTTCCATGATTGTTTCCATTTTGTTAATTAATGTTCATTAGTAGCCGGAACGGGCTTTTATTAGACGTCGAAAGTTAAATATTTAAATGAGATTCACGCCATGTCGAAATTATCAAATTGAGATTTGTATTGAATGGATTATATGGATAATTGTATATTCAACTGTTTTCCGTTTTTGGAAATGGAAATATTTCTATGTTTGCATTTTTTATATTTAAAACAGCAATAGAAATTATTATTGTATATAAAATTACTGAAATTATTGGTTTTTCTGAGTAGACTATATATAGTTTGTAGTGTGTTTACAATTTTTTTTGTAAAACATTCGTTGTATTAATAATAATTTTATTACTTTTATTTAAATAAAGATAATTAGTTTTCCTTTTATCAAAATTTGTTTTAGAAAGTGAATATTATATTAAATACCTAAAGTATATTATAATAATAATGTAATACATAATTTTAAAGTTCAGATTAAATTGTAAATACATTCTAAATTGGTGCTAATAAATTAATTTATTTTAGGATTTATTCAAATAAATCCGTGTTAAATAGTTTAATTGTAAATAAATAAGGATTATTGTATAAATATGTAATAAAATATATGTATTGTATTATATTATACTATTATGTTACGACATAGGCTTGCACCTGTATGCTACATAGTGCTTTTTGTTTCTTGAGAAAAAGGAAATTCTGAAACATTGTATTAATATAAAAACATTAACGCTTTTCAATTTGCAAACTATGTAAACAATCTTGTAAAATGAAGGCCGGAACATAAGTTTAATATATTGTATGTAAACAATCAACACGCTGCAGACGGGGAATATTTAGGTCAGGGACTTGACTACGCCCTGCAGTGGGTATTATGTGAGACACAGATAATCCCCAGCAACGCTTAATCAGTATTGAATACGTGTATTATGATGCCTTGATTAATAGGATATCGACCTCCGTTCTGTTATCAATCTCATACATTACACGTTACAATTAAAATTGATTTTCAGTGATGATATATACTCGTATAATAGGAAAATGGGGATCCTTTCATGTACTATCATAACAAAACTACTGAACATACCGCGAAACTTCGACGCGAAATATTTCGCAGATGGCCCTAGGCTTTTTGAATGTCATTAGCCCTTTCTCATTTTTGGATTTACCTTTTTCTGTTATTTGCCCAGCGAAGCGGGCGGGGAAGGCCCAAGGAAAAGAACAGGAAGAATAAGGAAAGGAATAAAAATTATATATATATATATATATATATATATATATATATATATATATATATATATATATATATATATATATATATATATATATATATATATTTATAGCAGTTACCGTCGTCTGTGGATGTATGCAACGCCAGTGGCATCGCGAACACGTTGCTGTTCCATAAGGGTACAGGAACTTGGGTCATTAATACAGGAAGGAACACAACACAGGGCTATTATGGCGGCATAGGTACTTAAGACCAAAGGTGGTCGCCATCCAGACGGTCTTGAGGCCCTACCTACTAGGGTGGCTTGTTTTGTCGGCTTTTACGACAGGCCGACCCCGGCCGCAGACGTCAGTAATTTTTCTCCGCCCCTGCACGGATAAATATATTATGTTTTCTCGTCATAATTTTATCACCCATATAAAACTTAAGTTTATAATAATACTACTTCAACTAGCACGTGTGTCTTTACCGTAGCACCTTTTCAATTTTGTTTTGTAAGTCTTACGAACTAATGAAGATCGATATTGTGTAGCAACACCCATACATTCATGATTGATGGCTGTTTTGTTAATTATAGCAAATATTATTGATTTTAATTCACACATATGTGGGCCTTTAAATTTATATCAATATTTACATTTTAGATTAACAAGGTATGTTAGATTCATTTTACTTTACAGTAAAATTAATCATACGTCATCCAAAAGTAAATAATAGGTCTACCGGAAAGTTCTGTCCGTTTCTATATTTTTATCACTTAATATATAGATACTGATGTAGCAAATAGTAATAAAGTTAATTCACATTAGTCTTAAGTGTGAAACGATAGTGTAACCAAGGCTACTGATAAAATACATCTACGCCACTGTATTTTGTACAAATTTCAACAAGAGAGAAATGCTACAGAAGTATGTAGAAATTTATTGAATGTGTTTGGTGAAGGTACAGTTTCTGATAGGACATGCAAAAGATAGTACGAAAAATTTGAAACAGGTGATTTCGACCTTTCTGATAAGCTACGTTCTGGGCGACCATCTTTGATCGACAACGATAATGCCATGTTGGGGCAAGATCATTTTCTGACAACATCGAAGATCGCAGAAAGGCTTAATTCAGCTCAGCAAACCATTTCGGACCATATTCGGAAGATAGGATTGGTGTGGAAATATTCAAGATGGTTGCCGCATGAATTTTGTTTTATTCCAAAAACGCATAGAACTTTCCGGTAGATCTTATATAATAAATCTAATAAGCAAACTGCAAATGACATCAATTCCAATCTAGCATAAAGTAATTACCGGAAATGGAACGAAAGTTACTTTCATGACATTAATCAATTAACCTTCCAAATACCACTGACCCTCGTAACTTGCAAGCGTGAAATCTTATAATCAATTTTCATATGGTCGTGGAAGCATTTGGATAGTATATTCGACCGTTTTGATTATTGTATGATTCACTTTGAGTTAAAACTTAAGAAAATTCTCACACATCTTATCGCCATCGTCGTCAGCCAATTGTCATTCACTCCTGGGAATAGGTGTCTTTTAACATCCAACTCCGACTGGCAACCTTATGCAAGCAGGTCATCGGGCTTAGGAGATGTCGAACTAGTCCTGGATAGTCTCCAATCCAGGACTAGTTTGCTTCAGCGCTTATCTATCTTGCGCCAGACGTGACTGGCCCACTACCACCTATAGACACCCTATTTTGCGAGCTAAGTCGGTAACATCGATTCTCTTATGGATGACTTTATTTGGAATTTTATACTTATGGGTTCTCTTAAGAGAAATACCCAACATAATCCATTTTAGAGCACGTGGAGCGATTTGAAATTAATTTACTAGTCCCGCTGTCAACATCTACTTCGTCCATTACGAGTATATTCTTTATCTCACAAGCTTCCATCCTGGTTTTGGAGCCAGAGGTAAGCTGCTAAGTATTGTAAAAGAACTACTTCTCTACACCTATTTGCGTTAGTAAGCGTTTTCTTTTTCCATAATAAAATATGTGATATAGATTTGGTAAAAATTGGTTTATCCCCAACCACGAAAGGAAAATCGAACGGTGTAATTTCACTGCGCGTTCTATGACTTAGTAAAACGAGTAACCCATTTGTTACCGTCTACGACTTAATACACAAGTGGTAATTATATGTCCCTTATCTATAACTTCAGCTACTTTATTAATGTAATATTAAGTTCCATAAAATCACAAGACGCATTCATTGACATTTTAGTCATTCCACGACCTTTTAGACCGTTATTCTTGTAATTATTGTGAATAAATTTATGTGCTTTATTATTTATTAATGTATACATCGCTTTTAAAGTGAATTCGTGTGTGTTCTTATTAGGGCATATACTCATTTGCCGTGCATTTCAATGAGTAATTCTGTGAAATTTATTAACATCTCCAGACTAAATAATATTGTTTGTTTGAACCTAAGAGAATTGATTATGTCAATTAAATTAATGTAAGTACCAATTTAAATAAATTATATTTGTAACTAAAGCGTATTATATATTAATTATTATAATCATGAAATTTGTGGGTTGGGTTGGAGTCTTTGTTGAAAATATCAACCTATCACCTCATTTAATGGCCATATTGCCTACCTACGTGGCGTAGCGGCTTCTTCACGCACTTCGGTATGCTTGCAGTGATCACGGGTTCAATTCCCGTCTCTCTTCTGGGTGTTTATGTGTAAAATGTGTTTATTTAGTCTATCAGTTGTATATGTAGTATATTAGTTGTCTAGTACCTATAACACAAGTGCTATGCAACTACTTTGAATATGAGAATTTATATTGCCGTAAATAATTGAACTTACAATCAAAACTTTACATAGAACTTATATCTCAAATATACTGCAATTTTCATAACACGTTTTAAACTTTAAAAAAACATAATTCATGTATTAATTAATCGTAAATAACTTGAGACGTCACTTTTAATAAACAGAAATGACACTAAAACATTATATAAATCCACAAGTTAAAAATAATCGCCCTCAGCTAATTCTTATTTAACCCTATTTTAGAATGAACTTTGAAGTCGAAAATCAAATTTATCCACCTAGAAGCTGTTTACGGTCGAGCAGCATTGCCATTAGGAAAATGCCCCGCTAAAGAGAAAGACAAACGTAATGTGGCCAAACTCTCAAAATGTCACGCCCTAATTTAGTTTAACATTTTGGCCTTGTGTATCTAAGAATAAATAAAACTTGTAATATAGCTGTAATATATTAAGAGAAAATCGTTTCAAACTATAATTTATCTGCAATGCTACAACATGAGTTATTTAGACGACAGACAATTATGGTAGTCTAATCTGCACATAGACTTTAATTTTAAATGTAAGCTTTCCATATAAAGTGTTCCACAATTAAGACTAATCATTCCTTGTGTGTCAGGCTCAATAATGTGCAATAAGCATAAGATTAATTAAAAATTTAATGTAATTGAATATGAAAATAGGAAAAGTAGGAAAACATATATGAAAAAAGTAAATAATATTACCTGGTAGCTCTGTAGTATTATACTCAGTGAGTAGAAGACCAGAAGTCCCAGATTCGAACCACGCTGGCGTTCACCGCTTAGGTAGTTTTTATCGCCTAATATATTTGTTTAAGCATAGCGTGAAGTAAAACATAGCTAGGAAACCTGCATACCGGGATGTGTTACCCGCCAATCTACCTTGAACAAGGGCGGTGGACGCTTCTTCTTCTTCAAGTGCCTCTCCATTACTGAAGGTTGGCAGTCAGCTCCTTGAATCTCTTCTTGTCAAGCGACAATCTGAAAAGTTGCTCGACGGTTTTAATCCCTGTCCACTCCCTGATATTACGGAGCCAAGACCGTGACCGTTTTATCCGTGCAGGGGCGGAGAAAGAATACTAACCTCTGCGGCCGGGGTCGGCCTGTCGTAAAAGGCGACTAAACAACCCACCCTAGCTACGTGGTAGGGCCTCAAGCCCGTCTGGATGGCGACCACCTTTGGTCTTAAGTATGCCGCCATAATAACCTTGTGTTGTGTTCCGGCATTAGTGACCCAAGTTCCTGTACCCTTATGGGACAGCAGCGTGTTCGCGATGCCACTGGTATTGCAAACATCCATAGGCGATGGTAACTGCTAAATTCTAAGCGGGCCGTTAGCCTGTCTGCTGTTCTACGCGATAAAAAAAAAAAAAAATCTTACATCTACCCGGTTATAGTGGGACGCTATGGGCTGTTATAAATAATAATTTTGGTGCTATTTTGTTTAAATAATAACTTATATAATTTCTCATTTTATATACTTATATATCTCAATGTTAAGTGAAAACTATCTGCTAAATATCTTTGAAGCGGATTCATTACGAATATTTTGATTTAGAACTTAATGCATAAATAGATATATCTATTATTGTAGATAAACATAAAAACTAACTTATTTATTTAATACCACATTTTACCTGTTTCGTAAAAGCTGATTGTAATACGAGTTGAGCTATTAACACAAATTTTCCTATATTTACGTACGAGTACCTTACAAATAACTGCTTCCTTTATTCAGTCCGACACTAATGAGTCAGCAATCATTCATTAGACCGCAAGTTGTGTCAGTGTTGCATAATATCCATTATTTTTGTATTAGATGATGTGTAGTAAATTTTCCTGTGTAATCAAGGAAATTATTTTCTGTTTGCCGTATACTAAATACCGGTTCTCAGTAGTAGGTAAATAACACCAAACTCGGGATGAGTGAAGAAGAAAAAGTCAAAACAAAAGTTTGGATTGCAACCGAGATTAATAATAATACTAGGATGATGA
This sequence comes from Malacosoma neustria, assembly GCA_963693495.1. NCBI lineage: Eukaryota > Metazoa > Arthropoda > Insecta > Lepidoptera > Lasiocampidae > Malacosoma > Malacosoma neustria. The sequence goes on from OY856379.1 coordinate 11,768,032, forward strand.
TATTGATAACCCAGACTTGGGACGAGAATCGGACCCGACAGACACCATCAATCAATGTACAGCCGTTGTACCACGAAGGTCGATAAATTTTATAATGAATAGTTTTAGTTTAGTCATACTAAAATGTTTAGGTTTAAAAGGCGATTTAAAATCACAAGTTCATACTACTTATGAGGTTAGTATATAGACTTATTCGATGGGCACTTTTATAGGTAACTCACTAGTTGAGCCGGCAAACTTTGTTCTACTATTAGAATTTATAAAAGTAGCTTATGTCCTTGTCTAAGGTCCAATCTATGACTATACCAAAATTCATCAAAATTGGTTCAGCGATTTAGGCGTGAAAGCGTAACAAAGATTCGAACAAACTCACTTTCGCATTTATAATATTAGTTAGGATATCATAAAATCGCTGATAAGTGTTAGTGGATTTTAGCCATAATTTTAGCTATTAAAAGATCGAATTGCGCAAGTTTGAGACTTTAAAAAGTAATAAGCTATTTTACGATTTACTTAGATCTGCAAGATATAATTTTAGTGATATAACCATTACGTCAATCCATCAGGATTGTTTTCTTTCATCAGAAGACACTAAAAAGTTTAAGTGTATAATTTAAATTGTTAAAGAAACTTTTACAATACGTTTGGGTTAAGTATTAAATTGTTTTTATAATATACTGTTTTCCTTGACTTATACATAGTAAAATATTTTTATGGTAAAAAGGCTATAGTAGTTTTAAACTAATTTAAAGACGTAGTAGTTAGTTTAAGGTACCCTTATAAACTCAAATGAGTTCTACATTTCAATAAACGACCACATATGTATAAATTCATATTAATATTTCTAAAGTGTGAAAAACTGCATAGCAAAACTTTATCTGGTAACTACAATCTATTTCATCATTTAGATAACTTGTGCAGCGTAGCCCGCTTTTTTCCTGAAGACACCGATTTTGTAGGTCACCGCGGGGAGTCCAGGGGTATTAGTCTCTTCCGGCCTATACACTAAAAACCAGGTCCTTCTATCGCCTGATGCCGTGCTCAAGGGACCATAGCCTGTTTGACTTATTGCAAAAGTAAATACATTTTTCAAAAAAATTCTGATATTTGTTGGTGTTCAATTACTTGAATCATTAAACAACTTTTTATCCTAAATAAGCAGCATCGAAATGTGAAATCAAATTAAGGCGCTATCGCGTATGTTTTATAGTAAATATAGAAACTGTCAAATCTTTGTTTTGTTCTTTTTCATTGAATAACAATTTGATTGAAATTCTTTTTTTTTAATGCTGTAGGATAGCAGACAGGCTAACGGTCCGCTTAGAATTTAGCAGTTACCATCGCCTATGGATGTTTGCAATACCAGTGGCATCGCGAACACGCTGTTGTCCCATAAGGTATTCTTTTAAATATAATTGAATAAATATACCGGGAATCAATGTAAATTTTTTATTGTGCGTAATAGTGGGTGCGTTGGTTCACATAACACAGGATCTGGGCTCGATTTGCTGCGCCCGCGTCGGTCACTCATGTGTATCGAACGATCCCCACCGTGATTTATTATATATTTTAACATCAATAGATCGTATTTTTTTATAATAGATTGGCCGCACTGACAGTTGTAAGCCATGACGAGCTAGAGCGATTTATTTACAGAAAAGTAAAGTGCCAAAAGAATGGTATAATTAGTCACTATCTAAGTCTAAGTAAGTAAGTAAGAATTCTTCTTGAAGTTTTTGAAGAAGGTTTTTAAGGTTTAGAAAAGTATTGACAAAACATAGATTGGATATATGTTAATTTATATTCTTGAATGACATTGACGTTATCTGTATAATAAGACTTCATTGATATCTATACAAATAAATAAAATTGAAGTGTATGTTTGTAATATTAAAATAACCGCTTTTTACTAAGTGCATTCGGATGTTTACACGGTACATATAGGTACCAAAACAACAATTTTTGTCTGTCTGTTTATCTGTCTGTCTGATTGTTCCGGCTAATCTCTGTAATAGATGGACCGATTTTGACGGGACTTTCACTGGCAGATACCTTTTTTTGTCTCGGGGAAAAACCCTCTCTTGACGGGTTCCCCCAGCCCGGGGGACTGAGGGATATGTGGGACTCCGGGAAAGATGTTCGGTCATCCGACTACCCACTAAAAAACCCCGCTGTTCTCCTATCGCCTAGACCTGGGCCTACGGATATATGGCCTGCCGATCTCGTGGCCTGGACCGGCGCCGGGCCGCCCGTCTTAAGGCGGGCCCCTTCTAAATAGTTGGCGCCAGGGGGTCAGGATTTCGTCCCCCGGCGCTCTTCTGAATCAACATGAGTTGAGGGGGGCCGCGGAACAGCACGCAGCTCTCTCCCTCGCGGCAATAGTGCGGGCGGCGGATCCTCCCCCGAGGGCCCGCCCGCGGCCGCTTTTTACGGCGGCCGGAGGTCGCTACTTGCCCTCCGGCGCCGCCGGCGTTGGCGGGAGGGGAGTGTGGTAGTCGACTCCCGCTCCCGCTCCGCCGCCTCCTTTGCGGACTTGACTGCCTCCAGCCTAAAGCTGGAGGATTCTGGACGGGGCGGGACTTGCATCTCCACCACGTGCCAGTCAGGCGTGGGTACGACTACCAGACGACACCCCGAAAACCAGGGAGTCGCCCAACGTCGTAGCCAACCCAGCCAGACCGACGGAGAGCGGAGATGCCGTTCCCGCCCCAGGAACACTCTCTGTGCAGGCGCAGTCGAAATGGGCATGGTTTCGACTACCAAATTAGGGCCCGGGACAGAACCCGGGACCCCAACCAGTACCCGCAACCATCCCACCGGGGACCGTGCCACGAACAGAGAGCGAAGTTGGGAAAGGATGTGGGAGGTAGACGGGAAGAAAGGTGGGACTCCGCCGCCTCGGACGGGAAGGGGGAATGAGGTGGCGGATGCTCGGGCACCTCGGGTACGCACACCCGTGCACTCCTCGGACAGAGAAGCGCCCCTGAGGGGTAACTGGCAGATACCTGATATAACAAGTAGTAACTTAGGCTACTTTTATTTTAGAAAAAAAATAGTTTTAGTTATAAATGATAAGTTTCGGAAATTTTTAATATCCATTTAAGTTAATCTCAGATTTATATCATCAATCATATGAAATAGGGTTCATCTTAGGCTGGACTTAGTAGGTTGAATTTCTAAGTAAAATGATCCTGCGAGCTCTCTCTTTCTGTGCAGCAGCGCAGTAAGAATACTAACCACTGCGGCCGGGGTCGTCCTGTCCTAAAAGGCGACAAAACAACACCAGCTACGTGGCAGGGCCTTATAGGCTCGCCATAATAACCTTGTGTTGTGTTCTGGCATTAGTGACCCAAGTTCCTGTACCCTTATGGGACAGCAGCGTGTTCGTGATGCCACTGGCGTTGCAAACACCCATAGACGACGGTAACTGCAAATTCTAAGCGGGCCGTCAGTCTGGTGCTGTTTCTCAGCAATAAAAAAATCTTGTAAATGAACAGTTTAATTAAATACAGTGGACCGACCTAACGAATATTAAAAGTACAAACTAACTTTCTATTTTCTCAAATGTAACATCTTGTTGACTTCAAGTACCTTACTAACTACACGTTCGGAAAAGAAATCTGCACAATTAATTGAAATTTTTATGTAATGATTAAATATTCAAGCCAACACCTGACTGAATGTTACGTTGTTATTTTGCCGAAAAAATGTATGAATCACGCAATGATCCATTCGCGGTAAAACTCAAAAACATTTGCTATAATAACGCTTTGTTAATTATTCTCTCATTGTGTTTGTAATTTATCCTAATTTTTCAAATACGTTATTTATAACTCAGTCAGCCTCACTTGAGAGTTCAGGGCTCTTATTTCGTTGAATATATTTTAGTCCCTGAAAGCGAGCCAATTCATATACCTATCGTTATGTAAGTGCCCACGCAACCTGGACATAATAATTTCTATTTATATCTTTGAAACTTACAAAATAACGTTTTTCTTAAAAGTTTCCAAGTTGGATAAACATGACATCTAGAAAATTTTCAAGTTTATAAAATGAATCATCGCCTACGCTTCAGTGTGACAGACCAAATGTTAAATTTTTATCCTAGACCAGACAAATTTCTGATGCGGCAGCATTCTCATTTAGTGGATATTTTTCTACTTTATACTAGTACTATATGATATGTATACTAAAACTAAAATGGTGGAAATTCAAAATACTCAACTAGTAATACTTTTTAGTACTTTGAATTTCCACCAAACGACTGTACTTTATTTTATGTCTTCATCCTTTTCTCTCTATTGTTATGTTATCATCACAACTTTGTACTGTTTTATATCACTATATTTAAAATGATTTGAGTTTGCTGAATATAAATAATATAATATTCATTGTTCTGCACCAGCTATAAATAATACCTAAACGGTTTCATCAATTGGCTTTAAAATTGAGATAATAAATAGCCTTTGACTATTTTTACTAATTGTAAGATGCGAAATTTCATCCGGGTTTCTCACATGTACTCAACATTTGACTTCAGTAATCAATACATGAAAGATCGTTTCGTGTGTGTTGATTCGATATTGAAATATACAGGGTTATTGGTAATGCGACTTATTCCTGTTAAGATGTGACTATTTGTGATAATTTTAAACCCCATATTCATTATGCAAAAGTGAACCATTTTTGAGTTATCGTGTTTTTAGCTTTAAAAAGTTAAAAACGTAACATCAAAAATTTATCTTCTTATTTTCTTAATTTCCGCCTGCTCCCTTTGTGATCATTTATTTCAGTTTCTTTGAAATAAGTTCCTAGTTGTTATGCATTGTTGGAGAGCTAAAAAACGGTAATATTTTTAAAATAATCTGTAAGCCAAGTTTCATGATGTTTTTTATTGTTTTTAAGGTATTTTAGTGCAAAAAATCTCAAAAAAATATTGAAATAATATCGTTTTTCGTCTCGCATTTTTAAATTTGGACCGATAATTGTTATTTTAATATTTATAAATAACCAGTGTTTAATCGTTTTTATAAATTAAAAGAAAAAATGAGATTTAAATTAATACTTTTTTTAAATCAATTTTTGATGTAGTATTTTTGACTTATTTTGAAAAAAGCTAAAAAACATCATCATTTCAGCCGGAAGACGCCCACTGCTGGACAAAGGCCTCCCCCAAAGATCTCCACGATGATCGGTCCTGCGCTGCCCTCATCCAACCTATCCCGGCGATCTTGACCAGATCATCGGTCCATCTTGTGGGGGGCCTACCAACACTGCGTCTTCCGGTACGCGGTCGCCATTCGAGGACTTTTCTGCCCCAACGGCCATCAGTCCTTCGAGCTATGTGCCCAGCCCACTGCCACTTCAGTATTGCAATCATCCGGGCTATGTCGGTTACTTTGGTTCTCCTGCGAATCTCCTCATTTCTGATTCGATCTCGCAGGGAAACTCCGAGCATAGCCCTCTCCATTGCTCTCTGAGCGACCATGAGCTTTCTCATAAGGCCCATAGTTAGCGACCACGTCTGCGTTCCGTATGTCATCACTGGCAACACACATTGGTTAAAAACCTTCGTCTTGAGACACTGCGGTATTTGGGACGAAAAGATTTTACGGAGCTTCCCGAACGCTGCCCATCCGAGTTGGATTCGACGAGTGACCTCTTTCGCGAAATTGGACCTGCCTAACTGGATCGTTTGACCCAAGTAGACGTATTCGTCAACAATTTCGAAAGTACAGTTCCCAACTGTTACGGGGGTAGGTGCGACATGGACATTAGACATGATTTTCGTCTTGTCCATGTTCATTTTGAGACCTACTCCTTGGGAAGCTGTATTGAGGCCATCAAGCATATGGCTTAAGTCTTCCATGGTTTCAGCCATGATTACGATATCATCTGCGAATCTAAGGTGAGTGATGTACTCACCGTTAATGTTGATGCCCAGTCCGTTCCAGTCCAGAAGCTTGAAGACATCTTCCAACGCAGCAGTGAACAGCATCGGCGATATGACATCGCCTTGTCTGACTCCCCGCTGCAGTCGGATAGGCTTCGAGTTCTGATCCTGGAGACGGACTGACATGGTGGCGTTTTCATACAAACACTTCAACGCTTTGATGTATCGATAATCAATGTGGCACCTCTGGAGAGACTGAAGCACCGCCCAGGTCTCGATCGAATCAAAGGCTTTCTCATAGTCCACGAACGCCAAGCATAGTGGCTGGTTATACTCCTCCGTCTTCTGTATAACCTGCCGCAGCGTATGTATGTGGTCTATGGTGCTAAAACCTTTTCGGAATCCGGCTTGTTCGGGAGGCTGGAAGTCGTCAAATCTGCGCGCGAGACGATTCGTGATGACCCTTGAAAACAGCTTGTAAACATGGCTCAGAAGTGATATCGGTCTAAAGTTCTTCAAAAGGGTTTTGTCGCCCTTTTTGAAGAACAGCACCACTATACTTCCGTGCCAGGCCTGCGGCGTTTTGCCATCGAGGATGACGGAATTAAATAGCTTCTGGAGGATTTTAAGCACAGGAGTACCACCAGCTCTCAGAAGCTCGGCTGTAATTCCATCATCACCCGGCGCCTTGTTGTTTTTAAGCTGTTTAAGGGCCACACTAATCTCGTACAGACTGACGTCTGGGATATCTACGGTGTAGTGTCGGGTTAATTTGGCTCTTGGGTCTTTAGCCTTGTTGTTAACAGGTGCCCGTGTGGTCGTGTATAGCTGTCCGTAGAACTTCTCGACTTCCCTCAAAAGTTCGGGTTTAGACGAAACGATCCTGCCGTCGTCGGTCTTCAGCTTCGTCAGTTGGCTCTGCCCAATAGACAAGTCTCGTGCGAATACTTTAGAGCCCTTGTTACGCTCTATAGCCGCCTTTACACAGTCTGTGTTATGGCGGCGGATATCGCGAGTCAAGGACTTGGAGATCTGTCTATTTAGCTGCCTATACTGGGAAGCATCGTCCGGGGACTGAAGGGTCATTTGACGTCTCACATCCATCAATTTGAGAGTAGAATCTGAGATTTTTCCGGTTCTTTTTGAACGGCTGGCCTTGAAGAATTTAGACCCGGCCGTTTGAACAGCTTCCACGAACCTGTTATTATACTCGTCCACGTCAACGCAGTCACCGAGGCATTCGAAGCGGTTTTGCAATTCGAGTTGAAAGTTTTCCGGGTTTTGGATCTGTATGGGTGCAGGTCGGAGCGTAGACTTCACCAGTCGAGACCTCTCCAATTTTGGATTGATATTCAATGTGCCTCTTACTAAGCGGTGATCACTCCCAGTTTTCACCGAATTGATCACAGAGACATCATTGAATATCTGTCTTTTGGTCGACATAATGAAGTCAATCTCATTTTTGGTGGCACCATCGGGACTAATCCAAGTCCATTTGCGTTGTTCTGGCTTCATGAAGAAGGAGTTCATCATATACAGGTCCTCCTTCTCCATGAAGTCGGCCAGCATCTGGCCTCGGGTGTTCCGATTTCCGAACCCAAATTGCCCCACTCTCAACTCATCGCCGCTACGTTTCCCCAATTTTGCGTTGAAGTCTCCCATGACAACGTTAAAAAACATGATGACTCAAAAATGGTTCACTTTTGCATAATGCATATGAGGGTTAAAATTATCGCAAATAGTCACTCCTATCACCTCCTAACGGTAATACGTCGAATCACCAATAACCCTGTATAACTTAAGTATTGATAGTAACATGTATTCTATTTAAAAAATATAAAATGAAAACCGTATCTCACTGGATACACTTCAAATATGATACGATTAACTCACTAAAATTAATTTACTTATATAATTTAAAATACGCTACCGTACCCTTTAAAATTGTACCCTAAAATCTCTTTAACTCTTAACCTCGCCTAATGTTCTCAAAGGGCTATACTGATGATTCGAGCATTACCATTCTAGGTGACCCTAATCAGGGTTAAATAAGGTCAAATCCTAGGTTTATCCTCGCACTCAACACGGTTGATTAAAGCTATTCCGTCTGTTTATAACGTCCGTTTCCTTTGTGCAGAATTGGATTGACTAAAACAGCATATATATATATATTAGCACTTTTTAAGAAAAGCCCTTATTTTTTTTAAGAAAACTTTTTACTTTAAAAAAGACAATTGTGTTTTTTTAAAAAGTTTTTCTCTGTGTTATGTGAATATCAGTATCTTAAAAACACAAATTACAGACGTATACACCCATACCAGAACAAACTATGGTATTACCAGATAATACAAATATTCTGTTCTTCATGGGAAGCGAACGCATAGATCGATCGAGAATCATTTAAGATCACTTAAGTCATCATGACTTTTCGATATGGGTTTTAAACTATTTCCAAAAAGCGTCATCAAATTTCTTAGAAACCGGCATAACGTTGGAAATTCCTCTAGTATCGCAGATATCGGGTGACCGTTTGCCTGTTTGGTGAACTCCAATTATAAAAAATGTATATTGCAGATTGGGTCACTTTAACACCATCTTTGAAGTTGGTGTTAAAGTCGATTTAGATTGTTAACGCTGTAAATTTAGACTTGTTATTCTTCTGAATTTTTTGGATCATGCACTATACATTTAATACAGAACCTTTCTGCTCCTGGTGTTACAAATATCAATAGGTATCGGTAACAGCTTTTAAATTCACTTAAAATATCATCTGTTTAATACATTCAATTTAAAAGGCGATGCTTAATTTATTATACCTATATACCTTATAAGTAGATAAGTATCGGGAGAAACACGCTAAGCTTTCTCTACAATTATTCCAAATGCGTTAATTAAATATTAGCTTAGCACTGTTTCTGTTGGCGCAAGGCCGGGTGACCCACATCCTTCACCTACACCTCGATACTACGCTTATCGTATCAAATTCAACAACGCTATCAATTGTTGTTTTTAACTCTCACTACCGCACTCGGAGAGTTTAAATAAGGATTAAATTTAAGGCAACAAACTTCTTTACAATGTTTTCTAAAATTCTTATAATTAATCATCTTAACCAATCGTTTTAATATATTGTGTAATATTCTCGAGTGAATAAATACTTCGGAGCCCGAGGTCCGTTCCTGATAATTATCTTGCGTGGTTATTTATCCGTGATATTTCTTTTTTTTAAGAACCATAATAAAGAATCACTCTCTGGCTTTTCCACTCTAAAAAAAGAAACACAAAAGTACCTTTGGCTGTCTGTAAAACAGTCAAGAGAGTAATCTACCATATTTGACACTTCACAATACATATGGGGGCGTCCATTAATACGTGAGGTGATTTCAGAGTTTTGACCGCCCCGTCCCCCTGGTGAGATTTGGCTTAACCCCCCTCCCCCATCCCCAAATCTCACGTGAGATTTTTCAAAATGCATGTATCTCGTAAATGCATCGGATTTTTTATTAAAAAAAAATGATTCGATCTGTTGGATTGATCGGTAATCGAATTTGATTTATTATAAAAAAATGAAATGGTTAAAAAAATTTCGTTAAGTATTATTGAATATAATTTGACCATATATTAGTAAATCTTTTAATTAATTTAATACAATTTTCTCGCAATTGTACTGTTTCTTGCGGAAAAAAAATTACGCGATATTTGCCGAGACCCCCCACTCCCCAAAGTATTATTAGATGAGATTTGACTCGACCCCCTCCTCCCCTTGAACACCTCACGTAATTAATGGATGCCCCCTAGGGAAGTGTATTATCGTTCTGAAAACAAAATTATAACTAATATACAAACGTAAAAATTTCAAAACTACCACTGCTTTGCACTCACAACATTTATACTTAAGAAAATAGTCTTTAGAAATAACCTTGAACTTAGGTATTGACAAATTACAACGTTCATTAATTTTCTATTTACAAAATAATAGATAAGAAGTCGCTCAAAGTATTATAACGTCCTTGAAAGTAATTCAGTTACTTATACAAAACTCCGACTCGACCGATAACGATAACAACATTTAAAATACCCAAGATAATATTACACTTAATTTAAATTATAACATAGATAAATATATAACTTTATTCGACATAACCTTATCAATATAGTTAAATTATCTAAACAATAATGGTTTGTGCATTTAAAAGTAATTTTAAATTAATTTCATCTGAATTAAATTATTGTTAATATTGAGTGCAGTATAAAATTTTAAAAATGGGTTACATTTATTTTGAATCTTTTGTTACAAATTTTAATAAGTGCTTTGAGAAAATACAGTACATTTTTTTTAAATAATATCATAAAATATTTTACCAAATTAATATGTTTGTATTACTACTGTAAGTGTTGTAAATGAACAAAAGGGAGCCTCTCATGAGGTGTTGACCAATATTACACTGAAATCAAATGCAATACAAAGCCAATTTATAACAATTAGTATTTCTCTGGATTTAGGTACACTATACTTTATCTTATCTTGTTGAAATTACCTTTAAAGTAATAACCAAGCGTATATTTACGTTAGTAGTCCATATTTAAGCAAAACAAACATTCTGAAATAAATATAAAATGATAATAAAAATTATATTTATATTAATTACTTTTTAAGGTTTTATGTTGGTTTTTTCTATATAGAATTTAATATCATCATATTTCATTTCATAAAACTTCAGTAAAGTTATTTTACTTTTGTAATTTCTTAAAATTTTACCGCTATTATTTGACATTAAGTCTATTTTATGACGCGGAGGTCATCAATTGTCGCAACGACGAAAATACGTCGGAATGCCACGTCATGAATTTGGATTCCCATCCCGCGTCTGGATGTTTAATCATATATATGTATTTACTTACAAAAATTTATATGTAGAATATCAGTTGTGTAGTACCCAAGTGCTCTTCTTACTATGATGGTTCAGTGTGAATTGTCCCAGTATATTAATTACGAGTATTATTATTTTAAGATTGTAAGGATATCCGTAAACGATAATTATCATTATGGTTTTTCTCCTAACATAAATTTTGAACACAATATGTTGACGATGACTTTCCTTCGAGTACTACTGTGTAAATATATATTTAGAATAAAGTTATTCCAGGAAATATAGTAGGACTATTTGAATAGAAACAGTTATTTGTGCCAACCGTACACAACAGTTTATTAGCTGTTAAAAGTAGCATGTTGTTAAAATAACAATTTTCCGTGTTTATATGACATCGTAAAACATACCTGAATGTCATTAGAATAGCCTTAAATGTTTCTTAGTGTGAGTATTACAAATATTTAGAGCCATTTTATTTATGATTTTTTTTAATAAAGCATGAATATAAAATGTTAAATCCACTGAAACATATAAAAATATGACACATTTATATTATATTAATAGGGATGTTATATTATTAATAGGAATTGAATGAACCCGATCAAGACTCTTTAGTACCCTAGCTTAATCACTAACGTTTTCATCACGTAATCGTATCGAATAAACTATACGATAGTATCCGAATATTCCTGCTAGGTACATGTCAACCTCATTGGTCAATTATTCTATACTGAGGATCATGGACGACCAGACTTGAATGCAGCTGAGAAATACTTCTTAAGTTATTATTTTGCGTCCTTGTGCTTCTAAATTCGTAGAATATATGAAATTCATATAGTTTATTTGGGTTTTTACAAGGACAACTGCCAACAGAATCCTCATCCAAAAAAAAAGACAACGCTAAGATGACGATAATGAAACTGGCTGATGCAAATATAATTAAACATAAATATTCTGTGAAAATTCATTCAGCGCTATCTAGTCCTAAAGTAAACAGCAGAGCGCTGTTGTTATGGATACTAGACAACTGATTTGCAAAGAAAGTTATACAAGGTTTTTTTTTGTAATAAAATACATATATTAAGAGCCAGGCTTACCACGGGAATTGAACCCGATTCTAAATGCTCCGACGTGTGCAAGCCGCTGCGCCATGGAGGAATCATCAAGGTTGATCCAATTAGTCGATCATTACGATCTTTATAATTCCTTAGCAAAGTGTCTTATTTTAATTTCGGAGTCCACCATAAATACCTAAATTTAAATAATAAATATTTTAAATGAGCTGATACGGAAATTAAAAACCTATATTCACGATGATATCCATAGGACATCTCATCGTTTACCAAGCTTTGTGAGGGAGAGAGTCCAAATTAACTTTTTAAATAAAAGTTATCTTGGAAAAAAGAAAGGATGAAAGATAATTACGAACCGAATTTAAATATTAATATTTTAACAACTTTCAAACTCATTTTATATACCTACAATCAGAGGCTTATTCACGCAAAAATTATTTAATACATTTCATTTAAAACAACTTAATGTAGAAATGACAGTTAACAAACAGAAATGAAACGAAATGTTAAAACAAAAAAACATCTAGAACAATTGAGATACGGTTTATTGGTATAACTTCTAGTAATCTTTATCCGTGCAGGGGTGGAGAAAGAATACTGACCTCTGCGGCCGGGGTCAGCCTGTTGTAAAAGGCGACAAAACAACCCACCCCAGCTACGTAGTAGGGCCCCAAGCCCGTCTGGATGGCGACCACCTTTGGTCTTAAGTATGCAGCTATAATAACTTTGTGTTGTGTTCCGGCATTATTGGCCCAATTCCTATATCCATATGAGACAGCAGCGTGTTCGCAATACCACTGGCGTTACAATCATTCATAGGCGACGGTAATTGCAAAACTCTAAGTGGGCCGTCAGCTTGTCTGCTGTCCTACAGCAATAAAAAAAGCAGTTGGGGCTCCTGAAGTACTTTTCTCGAAAATACGGAAACAAACTTTCCATCCTAGACAATCTAGTCCATACATATGATAGCTTAAGCCTATTAGATTTATTTTTTATTTTTAATATAACTGCTATTCCTAAAGTCGATGTTCTATGAATGAAGTTAAGTTTATATTGATTATTATGAAAGTTTCTAGTATAGGCAGTTACTCATAATGTACATTGTTGTGATTGATTTGCAGAGACCGTCATGATCACGCCGACATTCAAGGCACGCTCGACCTCACCAGGTATTTTAAGACCCATAAAAGTCGCATGTATTTGAACCCATCGTGTGACGTTTTGATGTACTAATCCATATGCTTGTATTGCGTAAATAGTTTTGATACAAGTGGGTTAATCGACTTCTTGAAGTAGTTTTGTTTTATGTTTCTTATATTTATGTTGATTTCGTGAGTGGTTTGTACCCTATACTTCATTTATCTAGGTTTAAATTCTAGTTTTATATTATAATTATCACACAGTTGCATTGCTAGAAAGAGCTAACGTAGTTTTCTTATAGTTAACAATTGATAATCGATAAGATTCAAATGTATATTTTGTGACAGTAAATCTGCTGCACTTTTTCTAATAAATTAAAATACAGTCAATAAATGTCAAACTCAGTCTTGTATATAACTTGAGCAACATACATATCTGTATTAAGCATAAGTCAAATTATTCAAAACTTTGAATAATGTGTTTGTAGATTTGACAGAGCACAATATATATTTTGTATTGCTGTAGGACAGCAGACAGGCCGACAGTTACCGTCGCCTATGGGTGTTTGCAACGCCAGTGGCGTTGCGAACACGCTCCTATCACATAAAGGTACAGGAACTTGGGTCACTAATGCCAGAACACAACACAAAGTTATTATGGTGACATACTTAAGACCAAATTACAAAGAAAGATAGATATAGTCATGAAGCATTTATACTATATATTTTTTGCATAAAAGGGTCAATTTAGTTTTGCTCTGTGATAATATTCAATTAACTCAGGCTAAAAATTAATGGTTGGAAAAGCAACCAAGGTAATACATGGAAAAAAGAAGTTGATAAAGTCAATATAACTGTTGGCATTTAGGTTTGAAAACCTTGTTATGCGACATAGAATCGCATATGTATTTTGCGATAGTATTTAGTAATATTATACATATAAGGTTTTATATATTAAATACCCAATATTAACTCTTATCCTTAACAAAATATGGTAAATAACATTCATATTATTAAATTTTTTAAATTGCTACCTTTTCGATGAGCTAATAAAGTTATATACAAAAATACTTCACTGAAGAGTTCTTTTTCATTATTTTCTTTTGAAATAAATACAAAATATCCAATAAAAATCTCAAAATTATCAAAGAAAGCTCAAATAATCACGAAGTCTGCCTGTATTCAAAATCGTAACGCAAACAGAAACGCCAGTGGAAATAGGGATTTATATTTCCTCCAATATTAGATTAATAATTAATAAAAATCAATCTAACATGTATTAAAAAGTGTGAAAAATCGTAAAATGAAGTTTATTGCAATAACGATATTGTAAGTACGTTTTCATAAGCAATTGTAGCTTCTGGGGATATTATTTTCTTGTATATTTAAAGTGAACAACAAAGAGTTTTCATTCATTCATTCATTCATTATGTTCTCAAAACGTCCGTTAGCAATACAAAGCATATGAATACGGCGTGAATAATGAAATGTTACAGCGTGTATTGATACTAAAACTGATTTAACATAAGAATGGTTTGAATCAACCTTGAAGTACGCATGTGCTGTTACGGTATTCTTATCAGAGTTAAAACTAACATATTTTGTATGTTTGGTTTCGTGACAACTAAAGAATATATAATAAGTGTTCTGTTTTTTTATAACTATGATTTTGAATTTGATTGTTTTTGTACATGTCTCTATATTTTCTAATTTTCAGAATTTAAGTAAGTGAAGTAGGATTATTAAGTGAACTAATTTTAAGTGAAGTAGGATTTATTTGAACTATCTAATATTTGAAGTTATTTGATCGGGTATCTGTTATAATTCATTTTTGAATTTGTGTTTTCTACCGGTAATTGAAGTGATTACTATATTTTACCATTGTAATAAGAATCTGAAATAATTGAAATAATTGTGAAGAAAACAACGACAACTTTTACAGTGGTAGACTGGCTATTTTTTTAATAACCGTTTTTTCATTCTGTATATGCGTTTACTTTCAAGTATATATTTTCCAAGTATATATCGTCAACATAAAGTTGTATATAAAGCATTTATGAATCGGTAACTTGTAAAGTTTATCTTACACTTAAAAATAACAGCTTCAACTCCTGAATCGAGGTTCTTGGAACAGTAGGTACAGTTACAAGACGGTGCTGGGCAAGCTCCGTCCATGGGCCCCCTCTAACCGAGAGTCTCCCCCGTGCCAGGTGGACAGTTTTGTTGGCACTCTGTTCCCCATGAGGACTGAGCACTTACCTCCCGCCATATTGGGATGAGGGGGACTCCAGCGCGGGCGGTGACTCCGTGCCCATCGTGGACCGGGCGGAACTGGTAGCGATGTTACAGCTGAAGGCCAAGAACACCGCTCCCGGCCTCGACGGCATACCGGGGCGTGCGTAGGTTCTCTCCCACGACGTCCTGGAGCTCCGAATTTTGAGGCTCAAAACACATGTCTCCGGTTGGGCCAGTTTCCCCGCAGATGGAAACCCCAAACTGCAAGTCCGCAAACCTGGCGGTAAAAAAGTGTAAAGCGGCATATTGCATAAATATACAATAATTTCGGAATGCTCTTCCAGGTCTGTCTATTACGTTGAGAGACAACATTGCCTTACTCACTCATTTTATATTATCATACACGTATTGGTGAAAAAAAAAAGGAATAAAACCGTTGTCTTCCAAATAAGTGCATTTAGTTATTTGAATATACTCAAAAGACTTATATCATTAAAATGTATTATAATAAATAGAGTTCACTTTATGTTATCCATTCTTGCAATATTCATGAAAGGTTCTCGAATAAACATTAATTAATATGAAAACGTTTATAAGACGACTTATTTTACGAATGTCGACGATCATATCCGAAATATCCATAAAAAAGGGCAAAGTCATAAAACGGGCATTAGTCCCTTCATGTTACTGCTGACGCGGCGAAATTTCCACGGTACGATCGAATCGTAATGTTATAATTTGGCCACAAAAATCCGCAGTCTTTAATAAGAATTTCATAAAACGCTTAACATCGGTATTTTTTTATTGATAAGGGACAACAGACAGGCTGACAGCCCACTTAATACTAAGCAGTGACCGTCACCTATGGATTCATTTGCGACTCTAGGGGCATAGCAAACACGCTGTATTCCGTGTAGGGGTACTGGAATCTGGGTTACTAATGCCGGAACACAACAGAAGGTTATTATGGCTACATACTTATAAACCGAGGGTAGTTGCCATATTAACGGGATTGGGATCCTATCATGTAGCTAGGGTTGTTTTGACATCTTTTACGATATGCCGAGCCCGGTCGTAGGGGTTAGTTTACTTATTCCGCCCCAGCACGAAAGAAAAATATTATTATCGTCCTTTCATATGGACACTTGACTGTTCGCTACTGTAAGCTAACTACAGGCTTTGAACTTTAATCTATTCATATAAAGATAATTCAAAAACATTAAATGAAGACTAAGAAAGAAATATAAATATCTGTGAAAATACATAAAGTACAAACTAACACTCTAAAACTCTAGGCCATTTGGATTAAATATTGAACATTTAATTTGAAACGCAAACGAACATCTAATTTGGTCGATCCAGAAACGATAGAAAGTGTGAAATACTATAATTATCGCGCCCTCCGCCGGAAACTCGCCTAATTTCATATTTGTTAGTATATCTCCAAAGGTGTGGATTGTTAGCTTATCTCTTAAGATGAATAAAATTCCGTATAAAATTTTACAAGAATTAGAAAAAACCGTATGTTAATTTACTATATCCACAACAAGTAATCCAATAAAACCTATTATTAGAGCCTTAAATACAGTTGTGATAAGACGCTAATGTGCACAAGGGAGAGTTCCTAGAGAAAACAATTTTTTTCATAAACAATTTAACAATAGCCTGTAATGTCCCGCTCTAGGCTCGGGCCTTGTCCTGGAGGAAATGGGCGGTTACCTAATATTAATAATATCTGGGTGTTCAGGTTTAACTACGATGTTTTCCTTAATCGCTTACGCGTTGTAACACAATAAAGTACGTACTAGTAAGTTTATCCAGTTCCTATCCATTATGTACAGAGGCTTGATAAATTAAAAGATATTTAAAAAATATCATCCTCAAAAATAAGCTCAAAGGCTAGAAAGCTCAGATAGAGGTTTGCGTTTGTGTTTGCGAGGGCGTATATGAAAATCGGATACATAATAAATAACAGTGTGACGCGTCTGCGGTTACCATAGATTACTTATGTATTATTCTACCTATAATGATTTTGGTTGTTCATAAAATAGCAAGATATAATACTAGTACTAAATTAACGTGTAGATTGAAAGTATTGATCTTATGGCCGCTAATTTCGCATGTAGAAATGTCAGTACAATAAAATACCTCACATTTGAATGTATTTCTAGTCAAGTTAGTTTTCCAAGAACTCGGCTATTGTTGTCGTAATTAATGAAAGTCATAAACAGGCAATGTAGAGATACTTCTCTCGTGTACAGCAATCTGGAGATGCTCGTAACTTGTAACGTTCGTCGTAGCCCGCCCACTTCCGCCGCTACACAATCAACATAATATTGACTAGAAACTTCCACTACATTGTTACGTTCCTTCCTATATTATCATACATCTGTATTATATAGTAAAAGAAAATAATTTGTGTAGTCACAAAAAATAAAAAAGTTTAATGTCATTTTAATATTTCATAATTACATTTTTTTTATTACTGTAGGACAACAGACAGGCTGACGGCCCGCTTAGAAGTTTAGCAGTTACCGTCACCTATGGGTGTTTGCAACGCCAGTGGCATCACGAACACGCTGCTGTACCATAAGAGTACAGGAACTTGGGTCACTAATGCCGGAACACAACACAAGGTTATTATGGCGGCATACTTAAGACCAAAGGTGGTCGCCATCCAGACAGGCTTGAGGCCCTACCACGTAGCTAGGGTGGGTTATTTTGTCGCCTTTTACGACAGGCCGACCCCGGCCGCAGAGGTTAGTATTTTTTCTCCGCCCCTGCACGGATAAACATTCTGTCTCTATCTTCAAAAGAGCCTTTACCATTTGTTTTTTCGTTCGGGATTTGGAAATCCAACCACAAAAGCAATCAATCAAATTTAACAAGACTACAGATAAATTTAATATAATTTAGTTCTCAATTTTTTTTATTGATGAAGAACGGAGGATAGGCTGACAGTCCACTTAATAGAAAACAGTTCACGTCGCTTGTAGATGTTTGCGATGCGGCTTCTTTAACAAGCTGCCGTCCGCGTAGGGTCAGCCTGCTTCATTTGTGCTGATTATTTTAGTGGGATACTTAGAGACGAGAGCTGGTTGGCATACAGTTGGGTTTGGATCCCTACCACCTAGCTAGGGTCGTTTTGCCGCCTTATATGGAAGGCCGCTTTCAGCCGTATTTTCATCTTTCTTCCTATTCTTACTTAAAAGCGATTTCTTAGTAGTAGCTATAATATACTATAAGTCTACAGAAAGGTTTTAAAAATAACTATTTTAAGGCTATTCGATATTTCAACGTTAAAAAAACAACCAGATAGTAATAACCTAAATATGTAATGACTCATAAACCAAACATTAATATAATGATAAATCAATAACTTGACCATAATTAAAAACTTCAATTTATCACCTCGTAATTACTTTAATGACTGTATATAAATAGATAGCTTCAGATATTGATTTTACTCCATCTGGTGTCTCCGGCGAGTAATGTGCCATAAAATTATTTAAGAGCCACAAGGTCCCTTTCCAAGGCAAAATTATGTTCATTCCGTAATATGGGTGTGACTTAATTTAGTTTTAGGAAGGGACTGCCTGTTGACAGCTTCGAAATAAAAATCTGATTGATGTATTGCATAGGTCCTTTGCCTGTATAAGGATTCTTAAATTTGTTTTTTAAATATATGATTATATATTACTAATTATCTATTAAAATTGTAAGAATTATTACAATACCTTGTGTATGTATTGCTCTTCTTTCTACATCTTTATCCTGTACATACGAGTATTGTAGTCGGCTTACACCATTAAATAAGTAATTTAAAATGCGGCCGTTTTACAAATTGTCCACACTGCTTGAAAACAGGCTTTGAATATATAACGACTTCATATGTAAGAGAATAACAACACGCATAAAACATTTTATATTTTGTACCGTTGAAGAATAAATTAAATAGTAAGCCACGCCATCGTTTGACAATGTCAGCGCTACCTTTTGAATGTCAGAACGCCTGTGTGGTTCATGAGTTGATTTCCATCCGCAGTCTGGGTGAAAATTTGTATTATATAATTATTTAAAAAAGTAAAAAGTATTTAAAATGCACGTTAGCTGTCTATTACCCACAACAAAAGCGCTCTGCTGCTTACTAGGGGAGGCTGTGTCAATTGGCATATTATATTTATTATGTATTATTGTATTTACAGGGATTTTAAGATGTGCCCCATGTGGCCAGTCTGCATTATTTTCATTATTCGCACACAAAATTTTCCTTTTCCCAGACTTTTTAATGTCATGATCAATCAAGTATCTTCTTCATCAAGTGTTAGTACATTCTAAAACTATTTACGTCTGTCTTTTTAGTCCTAAATTTTTTATAGCATATATTAATCATAGAGACTTTTTTTCTAAAGATCTTCTGAAGAAATGAGTTTTAACATAAATACATAATCAAATAATGTGGCGCAAACAGAAGCAGCATCTTTTGATATTTCGTCGTGATTGTAGAATAACGTCGGATATGAAAAGAATCCAAAATTCACTTTTTACCATATTTGGATACTACATTGTCTAAATATTATTGCTATATTAAAATAAATTACATGTATTTTAGATTTAAAATTAAGCAGTCGGTAAAGTGACGGATATGAGAGATTCTCATAGTAAAATGACGCTTGTGTATTTTTAAAATGGCTGTCCTGTAAAGTTTAATATATGTCAGATCCGTCACTATTCTACGACTACGACGATTTATTTGGTTTTATAATTGATTAAAAGGTAAACAAAGATAAACCTGCGTTCAATAATGGAGTGAATTAATTTGCTAAAGTATCAAATAGAACGCGACAAACCTATCAATTACTACAGCTTGAGTGATGGCAAACATTCATTCTATTTGGTCTCGCAAAAAGTATTGACAAAACATGGATTGGATCTGTTAATTTATATTATCGGATTACATAAATATGATATCTTTTGAATATTATTTGCCGGACTTCATTGATACTGTATAATGACTAAAATGATGTTGATTCGGCTAGCTTGATTGATTGCGGATTTTGGTAAAGGTCCGATTCTTATAGGAATATCGATAGGGATTTTTCTAGGGAATTCTTCTTGTTCGTGCGATTATTCATATTACGCTGGGTTGGCACAACTTGTTCTCTTACACTCTTCTTTATTAGCCGTCATCTCATCATTTACAGCTATTTTTGACATGTTATCTTTTACGCAATCAATCTTTTCTTTGTCTACCCTCCTTATGTAGTCCTATAAAATAGTTACCCCTTTTGGTAATTTCAAACAGCAAAGAAAGGACACCTTCCAGTTCCTCCGTTTGATATTGAGAGTAGACAGCTGTAGTTCCTGTTAATACCGATTTCAGGCAGTTTTTTTTCTTACCTGATTAACTAAGCAAAGTACTGGGAGACATCGACATAAAAATTTCGCTGGATCTGGGAGCACAGCAGTGCCCCCGCCAAAGCGAGCAAAAAAGCGGCACGGCCGTACTATCCTTTTGTCAAAGCAGTTCAGGTCATTTTCGACCCCCTATAACTTTGTTGTGGATAAAACTAGAAGCCTGATTTTCAATAACCAAGCAGGGATTATATAAACAAGGTTTATTTCAAATTTCATTCAGTTTGAATCAGTACCACAACTTTTACGGTTTCTACCATAGAACTGAGCTACGATACTTGGTTTTTTTACAAGTTTTGTTTTTGATGGCATTTATTTATGTGATTTTTTAACTACTTTCGTGAAGATTGTTATCCTGGTACATAAAAATATTGTATTGTCTTCTACATACTTTCTAATAGTTTTTTGACATCTTTACCTTTGATAAGCCAGTGTCATTCAATTTATCCTACGTGTATATAAAACATTAGATTTTGGTATCTTCTTGGGCAAGTAAGGCTATCGTTAACGTTTATGCACTGATTTCGTCATAACATATGCCAAAATACGTTGATGAATGGATAACAGAGTCATTGTCTCACTTTTTTGGCCGTCTCTTAACCTTGAAATTTGATCATACTACTGTGCAATATTTTAATTATTAATGTATGATTTAATGATTTATCGCTCATTATCATTATCTTAGTATATAATCCTGATAATACTTCAAACTTGTTTCAATGCCCCAGGTCTTCTTTATTTACTGCACTTCATTCAGTTCGCCCAGAGATAAAATACTAGTCAAGCCATATAATTAATTAAACCAGTAATTTGAACAATAATCTCGTCAAATTTCTATTAGGAATTCAACATTATGAAAGCCCTAAATTTTTTATTATACGATACTACCTTCTCTGTCAAATTCTATATTTTTCTATAACCAAGTCAGTCGCAAGCAGGTCTACGAACTAAATAATCCTAATATAAAATTTAATATACTACTTATATTACTTTGGTCATAAAAATTAGATCTCTTATAATCTTTTATTAGTAACGTAACGTAGCAAGATTATGAGATTGGACCGCGCGCGGCACATTCATCGAACTTTTATAGAGTTGCCAACGACGGCGACTCGTCAGAATATTAATGGCATATAATACGTTCTGAATACTTGTTACAACTTTTCCCATTACGTTGTTCAGATTTACACCGAGAAAAATGTCTTTGACTCATAAAAACGCCTTACAAACCCAATGAAAGTTAGTCCCGTCACGTAAACGCATAAGCGATTAGCGAGTCGCGCTTTTACTTATCTATGTAGCTTTACTTGTATGTATTTTTGTACGTTGATAAGAAAATATGTATTATGGATATCGTTGCGTGAACTTCTTTTAGAAAATAAAAATAGCTTAAGTTAATATTTATAAAATCAGCTAACTGCCAGTGAAAGTTTTATTTAAAACTTCCTGTTTCAAATATATACAGCAAATTAATATTTATTTGTTATAAATGTTTCATATGTATACGAGTAAATCTAGCAGACTATAAAATGTTGCCTCACGATCGAAAAGGTGTTTGAAAAATATATTTTTATGTAATAATTAGTACTGTAAACACTGTCATCGCAAAACTTTCACAAGATTTTATTACTAAAAAGTAATAAAAATGAAGATAAATGAAACATTAGATCTCAATGTTTCCTAGTCCAATGTATCTAAAAAATGAAAATCATACATTCCTACTGGCAAGAATTGTATAGAACTTGATTCGATCTGAAAATAACGTAAATAAACATTGAATGTTTGAAAGGGGTAGCCAATAACGTATTTACAAAAGAAAACTAACTCACCCGGTATCTGGACAAAAGCTCGAGACTACCTGAAAGCTCTATTGTATCTACTAGTATTGTTTGTGTCCTACTAAAAGCAAGGCAATCGATTGCTATGCAATTTATATATACCATAATGCTTGGTTTTATTATCTATGTAAATAAAATACGAGGTCTGCAATTGTGCGCGCATCACGGCAAAACTACTGGATAGATTTGAATTACATTTTCTAAGTTTGAAAACTTAGAAAATGTCATTCAAATCTATTCTTAGCCTTTATATTAAAAAAAATATTGCGATATCTTCATTTAATATAAATTTATTAAAGTTTTAAGAATCAACGTGTTTTATTGCCGTGAAAAAGTGGGGCAAGCGGTATAGCGCAGCGTGCATGCGTACAAAAAAAAACTTCTCATATTTTTTCAATTTACAATATGATGAATTAATAAAAATATTATGTGCATCGTAAATTTTCAAATTAAATTCCATTTCATTCTAATTCATTCACACTTAACGTCCACTATGGGGACTAAGGACAACATTACTTCTACATTTCTCACGGTCTTCGAGAAGCTTGAAATTATAATTGCATTTTAGTATAGTTTCTATGACGTTATTCCAGCAAATGAGAAAACAATCTAGTCTCGACCAAGAATAAGGTTATCCTACACTTTCCTAGGGCGTAAGAGGTGTCTTTGGATTACAGATTATAATACCGTTCGGTATTTCCCTCTTTATGTTGGAGGGTAAAAACCAATTTTAGTACATATTTCCATGTGTCTTATAGCCCAAGAAAAAAATTCATCGACACAAATCAACACAAAAAGCGCGATGAAGTTTTTCCCTGTGACGAGACAAAAAGAGCGCAAATTTTCAATGCAACTAAGGCTAACCACTATATGATATAATAATGGTATATATGTATGTAAATTGTTTTGTACTTAACTTCATATAAGTAAGTGACATGAATAAAAAATTAGACAATGTTCGTTGTCCTAATTCGAATACAGTAGACAATAAAGTTGAAGAATTCTACTCGTCTGATCGACATATTGTTTTTTATTACAACGCGGTCCGATTAGCATTCTAACACGATACTACTTGTAAGTTTTCTCGTCGATGAGAACAGACCAAATATTTGCCAAACATTTCAAAGCGTTTAAGCCCGAGAATTTTAAAAATTAAGATTATATATATTAAAGTTTTAAAAATCACTATCAATATACTTTTTCTGATTATGATGTGGTGGTGCTTTATATGTGTTAAACCACGCACAATTTAGTAAGCGATATCAGTTTGGTCGTGATAAAAATAACGAACACATGTTCAGCCGACGCCAGATGCCCTGCGACCTTACGCTCTGTTCGTTTTATAACATTACGCGTTTTATGCCCACCAATATGGTCCATAAATATTGGCAATGTTTCCGTGTTTCACACAACATTAACATTTAGTATGAAACATATTGTCTTATTCTTCTTGTCAGTGGCCTTGAGCTGCTCTAATATTGTTTGTCGTTACTGAAAGGTAAAAAACTATAAACTGTGTCC
Organism: Malacosoma neustria; assembly: GCA_963693495.1. NCBI lineage: Eukaryota > Metazoa > Arthropoda > Insecta > Lepidoptera > Lasiocampidae > Malacosoma > Malacosoma neustria. Next base: position 11,792,017 of record OY856379.1, read on the forward strand.
AACGTGATTAATCATGCGGTTTTTGACTACCGGTAATATTAATCTTAACCTCGATATCGAATAATCGAATTGACATCGATTTGAATTCTATAAACATTGAATCGTGCTATTAAATTTTATAAACCTAGATTCACCCAGTATTAGACACTGACTTTTTTCATACTTTTAATTTATCAGGCAGTTAAAAGTGAACCTTAAAATTTTCGATTAAACAGTTCAGAACGACGTCCAACCGCTAGGCTTTGGGCTTCCCCTAGATGGAACGAAAAGTATACCTGGCCATGCTTGTTATGCTTTTTTATAGCTGGAGTTAGACAAACAGACAGCCCAAAGCAGGTTAGTGTCGCCTATGCACGTTTGCAACACCAGAGGCATTACCAACGGACTGCCAACACAGCTAAAATTTTATAACGCTCTCTATGAATGACACATATCGTACTGCGATGGGAAATCATCAGCTGTTACACTCATTGGTGACCTCGGCTTAAAGCTTTCATCACAAATTTTCCTTCGCCGTCGGTACAAGGCAATTATTATTTAATTAGCTATTGACTATAAAAACTGCATAAACCGCGCATGCCTTTCTTGGATCCGGATCCTGAAAACCAGCCTGGATGGCCTCCAGGCTGGTCTCCGAGTGTAATTTCATTCAACATCCTTAAAATTCACATTTATGGGAATGAATTTCAAATAATTTATAAATTAATTCATCACATCTTGCTTATCAAATTGCCAGCGATGTAATCAGAAACAACATCCTTTAGTGGAAAAACGAAGCGATGTTCGTATTTCCGCTCTTTGCCTAAGCATCATATTTCTTTAATCAAAATCAAGCGTCGAAGATAAGCAGAATCATAAAAATAATTTGTATTTATATTCTTCTGGGATATATATTAAGTCGGCTAATACAAATTATTTTTGGAATTTGAAGGCATTCTTGATCTCGATAACGAAATTAAATATTGAGAAATCGCTGTTAAGCTATCCCAACTGTTGTTATGAAATTGTTGAGGTGGAAAATTAATTTACTTTAAAGCAGTCATATATGATCAGATTATATATTTCAGGTCTAAAAGAGTGCATAATAACAAGTGAATAGTTTCATGCTTTAATAGAAAGCCAGGTTTTATGCTTCAAAATGTTTATTTTTTTCATTGCTGTTCGTAAGCGGTTATATGGCGATGACCAAATGCCAATATTCTGCCATAGATTTTTTGTCATTAGGAACACAGCACAAGGTTATTTTGGCGGCACACTTAAAAAACGAGGGGGGTTGCCATACAGACGGGTTTGGGGCCCTACTATGTAGCTAGGATGGTTTTGGCGACTTTTATGACAGGCCGACTCCGGCCGCAGAGGTTAGTACTCTTGCCCTGCCCTTCCACGGAGAGAATTCCCTGTTCCCCTTGCATTACAAGCTTTCACGACCGACCGAGGTTCGCTGTTAATTATTATCACAAAGCAATATACATAATAAAGACAGGCTAGCGCCGGTCCGGGCCACGAGATCCGCAGGCCACATATTCGTGGGCCCGGGCGTAGGCAATAGGAGAACAGTGGGGTTTTTAGTGGGTAGTCGAAAGCCAAACATCTTTATCGGAGTCCCACATATCCCTCGGTCCCCCCGAACTGGGGGAACCCGTCAACAACTGGGTTTTTTCCCCGAGAGAAAAAACAAGCTGTAATCGGTACGACTTAATTTCCAAAAATTATATTCAATAATAAAACAGATTTCAAATTTAAAACGTAATGGATATAATTTTAAAATAAAACCTTATTTCCGTACAATAATAAGTTTTATCATCATCATCGTCATCTTGGCGTTGAATCCCGGTTGCAATCCAAACTCTCGTTTCCGCGCACGGGGTCCGCTTTCCGACTTTTTCTTCTCCACTTAGCACGATCTTCGGCATCTCTGGTGGTCAGTCCATTGGCATGCATATCAACATTTACGGCATGACCAAACGTTTGTTCCCCACGCAAGTAGCCGGTTGCTGTAAAACGTGGCCATACCAACGAAGGTGATAGTCCTGCAATTTATCCACAATGTTACGGACACCAAGGCTTCCGCGAAGGCGATAGTTTCTAACGCAGTCCTTCTGCGTTACTCCACACATCTACAGCAGCATATTCATCTCCGTGACACGCATTGCTTGCTTGTGTCTCTCCAGCACCGGCCATGCTTCACATCCGTATAAAAGGACAGGCCTAACGATGGTCTTATAGACCTGTCCCTTCAAGTTTACTCGTGTTTAGGGGTCACAAATGTCACCAGTCACCTCACACCATTAGGCCCATGCGGCAGCAATGCGTGCCTTAACGTCGCAATCAATGTCACCAGACGCGTAAAATACATATCCCAGGTATTTCACCTGTTCCATACGCTTGACCGTATCGCCGCCTATGCGCACGGGTGTGGGATCTGTGAAGTTGCTGGCCAAGTACTCTTAGTATTTAAAAACGCTATTTTATCGGTGTCGTCACAACCGACCTATGGCGCGTAGGCACTTATCAAGTGGGTGACTACTACCCTATCGATAAGCACCCTAACGACCATAAGTCGGTCGCTATGATATTTCACTACCAAAATGTCGTTCTGGAACTCCTCCGAGAGCACTATGGCAACGCCATTCTCCCCACCAAGTGCACCTGTGTAGATCAGCTTGTAGCCATTCCCAATGAACCGGGATCTGCTGGCTGGCAAATCTTTCGGGATGTTTGGGCTGCGTGAGTTGGGACTAACGTCGTTAGCAGTGCTCGCCTATGCCACGGTATACCTTGTCCACTTCTCACAAGAGCTGGGTTAAGCTTTGGCGCGCCGTTATGCAGCGGCGCCCTAGCCCTTGTGTGATCTCGGATTCCTTATCTCTCCATAAGATTTGGCTGGTTTTGTCAACAACAATAATAAGTTTTATAAATAACATTAAAGATAATAAAACAGATTTGTCGAGTTGTGCAATAATGAACCGCATTACTCAAGAATATCGTCTAAACTCATCAGCCAAAGTGGCAAACAGAAATAGCCGTTTCTATTTGAGAGACCGAGATGTGTGTCAACGTTGAAATCATTTTAACAACCCGTAATAATTCATTCACAAATGAATGGTTCGATACAGTTTTATAGTTTTCTATTTCAATACGCAAAATTTTCCAAAACCCGTTTCAGATATGAAAAAATTATATTAATAAACAATCTAGACTGTTTCTATGTACATGTTTATTTTTAATTAAATATTTAATAAATTATTTTTAAATTAACGGTGTTTATTGATTTTTTATTAATATCTATGTTATTTATTTATTAATATCTACTATTTTTTTTTCAATGTAATATAATTATTGCATTAATATGGATTATTATTTATTAATTATTATTTTACTTAAATTTGGTGGTGTTCTTCTGTCGTGACTTCACTTTTGGGTTTAGCGGAAGATCAGCGTTAGCCAGTATATACTAATATACATGCTGAGGTAGATCCTTTTTTAATACATACACTTCTTTTTAGTAGTTTTTAAATATTGTGCGTATGTATGTATTGTACTAAAATAAACTTATTTCTTTCTTTCTTCCTTTCTTTCTTTAATAAATATTTTGTGACAATTCACACATCGTCATCTAGTCTCAACGTAACTAGCATAAGCACTTGTGTTATAGATACTAGACAACTGATATACTATTTTATACTTCTCTTCTGTAAAAAAAGTACATATCATGCATAAATACTAGAGACGAAAAGCTAACCACCTCCGTAAGCTCTTTGATGTGGTGTGGCGGCTACGCCACGGAGGTCATCATAGTGATATTCAGTAGGTTTTAGATTATTAAACTTAATCTAACTCTCTAATGTTCTTAACAATAAGAAAAAACAACATAAAAATTGTCTCACTAAAAGAGTGACAAAATACTTATTTTCTTAAGTGTGAAAACTGTTTGTTCCATTCATAATTATTAAACAACATTACATACATGAAAATACAAATATGTTTAAGCAAAGAACGGGTAGAAAGAAGTGTGCTTAGAAAGTTCATATACATATCTAAATATTAGTTGAAATGGCTACTTGTTGTGAAAGTCATATACGCGTAAAATAGACCTGTGACTATCAGTAAACATCCTATTATAACCCATAACTATACCTAGTCAGGTCATAAGTATTGTCACACAGTAAAAACTTTTCTTTTAGAATGCTGGCCACAAAAAAGTTTATTGAATTCGAATTTCGAATTGTTCATGAAAATAAAAATGTATACTTTTAGAATTTTACTCATTTTTAAATATGGAGTGGACGCTTAAAGAAGACCGTGTTGCAGTTATTGCGATGCATCGTTGCGGTTACGCGCCAATTCAAATTTTTAACATACTGAAAAATTTGGATATAACCAAAAGATTCGTTTATCGTACCATCAAACGATACAATGAAGACTCTAGTGTAGATGACAGGTCAAGAAGTGGTCGCCCTCGGTCTGTTAGGACTCCAGCAGTGATAAAAGCTGTGAAGGCACGAATTCAAAGAAATCCCAAACGTAAGCAGAAACTGTTGGCCCTTCAGATGGGGTTAAGCAGAACCACGGTGAAAAGGGTGTTAAATGAATACTTAGGGCTTCGGGCATATCGAAGAAAAGCAGGACATCGTTTAAATGCTCGTCTAATGGACCTGAGACTGAAGAGATGCCGCGCTTTGTTGAAGCGATACGCGGGAAAAAAATATCGGGAAATTCTTTTTTCGGATGAAAAAATGTTTACCGTAGAAGAGAGCTACAACAAACAAAATGATAAGGTGTACGCACACAGTAGTGAAGAAGCGAGCAACCGTATTCCGCGTGTCCAACGAGGTCATTTTCCATCCTCGCTCATGGTATGGTTGGGAGTTTCTTATTGGGGCTTAACAAAGGTACATTTTTGTGAGAAAGGTGTAAAAACGAATGCTGTTGTGTATCGAAATACAGCCCTGACGAACCTTGTGGAACCTGTTTCTCATACCATGTTCAATAACAGGCACTGGGTATTCCAACAAGATTCGGCGCCAGCTCATAGAGCGAAGAGCACACAAGACTGGCTGGCGGCGCGTGAAATCGACTTCATCCGGCACGAAGACTGGCCCTCCTCCAGTCCAGATTTGAATCCGTTAGATTACAAGATATGACAACACTTGGAGGAAAAGGCGTGCTCAAAGCCTCATCCCATTTTGGAGTCACTCAAGACATCCTTGATTAAGGCAGCCGCCGATATTGACATGGACCTCGTTCGTGCTGCGATAGACGACTGGCCGCGCAGATTGAAGGCTTGTATTCAAAATCACGGAGGTCATTTTGAATAAACTTTAATGTCATAAGAATCTATGTTTTGTTAAGTTCATTTTGGTATATGAATGGTTACATAATGAATAAACTTGTTACAATTATTTTACATTAAACATGTGACAGAATTTATGACCTGACTAGGTATATCCATAATTCTATAATAATATTTCCATATTATAATTTTCCATATAACTCATTAAACAGAAATGCTCTATGAACCTGGTAAATGAATGTCAGAACCGTCGAAGCTGCGAAAAGACCAATATTTCGCTACTATCGAAAAAACTATAGAGAGAGAGAAAGCTCCGAAATAATTAAATTATACTCTTTGCAGGGACGTAGTAAGAATACTAGCCCTGCGACCGAGGGCGCCTAGCTAGGTGGTAGGGCTTCAAGTCCGTCTGGATGGCAAATACCCCTGTTCTCTAAATATACCGCCATAATAACCTCGTGTTGTGTTCCGGCGTAAGTGACAAGCGTCGCAAATATTCATAGGGGGCGGTAACTGCTAACTTCTAAGTGGGCCGTCAGCCTGTCTGCTGTTTCTTAGCAATGAAACACAAAAAAACAAAAGTGCTCTAAGAAACTGGTAACTTAAAACTAGAACGCACAATGCTGCGAAAAGGCCAACATTTCCTCATTAATGAAAAAGGGTATAAAGAGAGCTAGAAAGATGCTCCAAATAGAGCTTCTATTTATTGCTTTAGGACAGTGGACAGGCTGATGGACCACTTAGAATTTAGCAGCTACCGTCACCTATGGGTGTTTGCAACACCAGGGGCATCACTAACATGCTGCTGTCTCGTAAGGTACAGCAACTAGGGTCACTAATGCTAGAACACAACACAAAGTTATTATGGCGGCATACTTAAGACCAAAGGTGGTCGCCATCCAGACAGGCTTAGGGTTAGGTAGCTTATATATAGCTTGGTAGGCCAAGGCCATAGCTGTTGTTTTGTCAGTGTGTTTGATTGCAGAGGTCAGTATTCTTTCTCCGCCCCTGCACGGATAAAAACCAGTTACCAGTTATCGTGGGTGCCTACACCTTTTGAGTCCTACACTACACTACCAGAGCTTTCGAGTTGCAACTGGGGTAATAAGCCAACCCTCGATATCCCTGCCAACTTTCCCAGTAAAGGAGAATAATAGAACCAATTGTATGAACATCATCACCATTCTAGCTTATTAATCTCAGTTGCACCCTAAATTACCAATTCGGTGCCTGGGGTCTGCTTTCCGACTTTTTCTTCTCCACTTCGCACGGTCTTCAGCATCCTTGTTAGTCAGTTCATTGTTTCATCAGTCAATTGTATTACACTTTAAATATTTACGGGGCCGACTGAAATCGTTCTCCAAAACGAAGATGTTTGTCTACCAAACAGACAAAGTTAATTTGTATTTGGATATAGAATTTAGAATATTTTGAGATGTCATGATGAGTTACGTCTGTCTCTGTCCTTATTGTCCCTGCATTAAGGTCGCTTTTATTTGCCAATAAATAATAGCTATGTCAACAACAATAACATTTATACAAAATGTGGTAAGACCCACATTTTATAGGTTTTGTCGGAAAACATTCACATTTGAATTGCATGTAAATACGAAACGAGCACTACAATATGGGAGTAATCAATCTCGGTTTCATTGTGCGCTATAATCAGAATGGAATGTATGTTTTACCAATAGTGGTACAATGATGGTATATAAATTAAATCTCTTGTTGGTATTACTTTGTTTGGAATCAGATAATTAGCTCTTATTAGAAGCATTTGATCCCGGGTTGATATAAAAATGAAATAGCGCCACATTTTCATAGGGACTTTTTTGAATTTTTTATTCAGTTTCACAAGGTCAAACGGTAGCCGATGAAATTTATTAATTCCAAACTTATTCGTTTATTTTTTTGGAAGATAAAGGGGACACGGGCACATGTCCCCATGCAAAATTAGTATTGCCTGTGACAGTATATTATTTAACAGGAGACAAAGTTTCAAATGAACTAGGATTAGTGAGAGCAACAGTAGTTTAATAAATAATAAATAAACATTGACAAATTTTACGCATCGCCTATCAGCAGTAGTAAGTAGTAGCGTATCAGTAATCTAGAACGCATCTATTATAAGTTCTAGACAACTGATACGCTACTTATACACTTTTCTCATCTAAATAAATACATAAACATCCAGACTTGGGACAGGAATCGGAACCGTGATCACCGTAAGCATTTTAACAAGCGAAAGCCTTTGCACCACGGAGATCGAATTATTAACATTTTAAGCGTCATACTTTATTTGACGTCAAACGTCAAAACGAATGTTTTTCTTGCTTTGACAATCGAGAAATCATATATCTTTAAACGAGCAATTCTTGTATATATATACATATATGATTGGAATCTCGGAATCGGCTCCAACAATTTTCATGAAATTTAGTATACGGGGGGTTTCGGGGGCGATAAATCGATCTAGCTAGGAATCATTTCTAGAAAATGCCATTTTATTCGGTTTTTTTTATTGGAAGAAAAATAACAAAAAGGTGGGCGTTTGAGTAGTCCCAATTTAAACTGAAAAATGACTCTTCCTTACATCTATCGGCGAATAATAATACTATTTTACAAAAAGGTGGCGTTTGAGTAGTCTCAATTTAAACTGAAAAATGACTCTTCCTGACATCTATCGGCGAATAATAATACTATTTTTTTTAAATTGCTTTAACGACACAACAACACTAAAGCTATTCCAGCAGATGGCGTTGTTAAGTAACACGAAGTCAATGAGTGTTTGCTTTGAGGTTAGACTAAGAAAATCAATTGTTAATTTCCAAAAAACACAATTTATATAAAATAATACAAAATACCGAGCAAATCTCGGTCATCCAGCTGGTACTACTTTAATAGCATGCTTCATAAATTTATAAATTTTCTCAGCGTAGGGGCGGAGTAAGATTTCTTGCAGTCAGGGGCGGCCTGGCGTAAAAGGCGACAAAACCACCCTAGCTAGTTGGTCGGGCTCCAAGCCCGTCTAGATGGCAACCACTAATATAATAACCTTGTGTTGTATAATGAGTGACCCAAATTCAATTCCCTTATGCGTAGGGCAGCGTGTTAGCGATGCGTCTGGCGTCGCAAACATCCATAGGTGGCAGTAACTGCTTACTATTATTGTAAATGGGCCGTCAGCCTGTCTTGTTTTTATAGCTACAGTTCAGCAGATAGGACGTCTTCAACACCAAAAGCATTAGTAACGCACTGCCGACTTCGAAGAAATATTATAACGCCTTTTTTGAAAAACCCCATGTAGCGCGCTGAGAAAATCTCACCCGGAAACTCATTCCTGATCCTGAGTGTACGTAACATGAACGTTCTGAAGAACCGTTTCGTACAAGAAAGAAGAGGCTCCAAGAAATGGGGATGAACACCCAGCCGAACTGTCTGCTGTTAGTTAGTTTCAAAGCAATAAATGTGTTAATTTTTAATTATTAGTGCATATCTTATAAAATGCAAACTGATCATTTGAAAAGCATTAAGAATTATAAATATTTTAAAACTAGCAGCCCGTCCCAGCTTCGCATGGGTATTTAACAAAAAATTAAACCCTTCTATTTTTTTTCGGTCTCGGGGAAAAACCTCTCTTGACGGGTTCCCCCGGCCCGGGGGGACCGAGGTATAAGGGACTCCGGAAAAGATGTTCAACCATCCGACTACCCACTAAAAAACCCCGCTGTTCTCCTATCGCCTACGCCCGGGCCCACGGATATATGGCCTGCCGATCTCGTGGCCCGGGCCGGTGCCGTCCCACGCTTTGTCTTAAAGCGGGCCCCTTCTAAAGTGCTGACGCCAGGGGGTCAGGCTTTCGTCCCCCCGGCGCTCTCTTGTAACAACTCTATGAGTTGAGGGGGGCTGCGGAACAGCACGCGGCCTTTTCCCTCACGGCAATAGTGCGGGCGGCGGATCCTCCCCCGAGGGGCCGCCCGCGGCCGCTTTCTACGGCGGCCGGAGATCGTTGCCCGCCCTCCGGCGCCGACGACGCGGCCTACGTTGGCGGGAGGGGAGTGCGGTGGCGGACTCCCGCTCCCGTTTCGCCGCCTCCCTTGCAGACACTACTGCCTCGCAAAAGGAGGCGACGGCCGTCCATCCAGGATCGCCCCCGACCATGGACAGAACCAGGGCCGGAAGCGACAGGTCCGCGTCCAATTCCGGACGGGACTCGCATCCCCGTTGCGTGCTAGTCAGGCGTGTGTACGACTACCAGACGACACTCCAGAAAAAGCAGAGTCGCTTGACGTCGTAGCCGGCCCAGCAAGACCAACCGACAGCGAGGATGCAATTCCCGCCCCGGGAACACTCTCTGTGCAGGCGCAGTCGAAATAGGCATGGTTTTGACTACCAAATCAGGTCCCATGGTAGAACCCGGGACCCCAATCAGTATTCGCAACCATCCCATCGGGGACCATGCCACGAACAGAGAGCTAAGTTGGAAAGGATGTAAGAGGTAGACGGAAAGAAAGGTAGGACTCTGTCGCCTCGAACGGAGAGGGGAGTGAAGCGACGGATGCTCGGGCACCTCGGGTACGCACACCCGTGCACTCCTCGGACAGAGGAGCGAGCGCCCCTGGGGGCAAACCCTTCTATTTGCGTCAGGTTACTAAAAAAATAAAATTATAAAGAAAGTTTGAATATTATTATTTCTATGAGCTTTTATTTTAATGATTTTTTTTGCTATTACTTTTTATTTATTTTTCGTTATTTTTTAATAAGTATTCTAATTTTTGTAAAAACCCCAGTGACGCACGCCTACATTGCATAAGGTGCTGCCTAGCTAGCCGAACAGGGTGAGCGGCTACCGCGCAACATTTTTCTAATACTTACATTTTTAAACTCGTGATATCTTTCGAATGGAATATCCGAATTCAATAATTCAAAAAGTTATATAAAGGTATTGAAACAGTTTTGAATATGAAGTAATTTATTTTGATAAGGATTAATACCAAGATCCAAATAAAGAGCCTTTTCTAGGGGCGGCATTTCAATTAATTTTTTAAAATAAAAGAACACTTATTGTGGCATAACTAAAATAGTTAGACATATGCTGTCGCGACACTTTTTGTAAATAATGATGTGTTCTGCAAAGTTGTAGTACATTATTTTATTCTATCATCAATAGTTTTCGCAACGCACGCGATTTAAATAATATTTTAGATAATTTTTTTACACTTTGGGTTACATTATTAGAGTTTTAGTAAGGATCCCTAATTTTTTTGAAAATATAATATAGCCTATGTCACCCGGGGATAGTGTAGCTTCCCAACAATGAAAGAATTTTTTAAATCGGGTTAGTAGTTTCGGAGCCTATTCAAAGCAAACAAACAAACAAACAAACAATCAAATCTTTCCTCTTTATAATAGTATAAGTAGTATAGATATAGATTACTATAACATGAAATTATATCCCTAATTAAATTATAATGTAATTTATCACAATATTTTCTCCTCCTCGAGTAGTTGCGACAATTTGTGAAAACGGTGCACTTTTGTGGATTGTGTTCCAATAAAAATTTAATAGTGATACAACCAACAACTTTTCGGTCAAATGGGTAATTAAACCCAATGATATTTAAATTTGCCTTCGACGGTCTGTAAACATTTAAATGACTGAGAAAAGACAAGCATATTTCAAAAAATAATCAGAACCACGTCTATTACAATATAACTATTCGATTAAGATTCAAATTAATGTATGTACATAAATGTTGAGATTTAAAATTTAATAAACATACGAAGAAAATTACACAAGTATATTGTTTCAATTGCAAGGGAATTCACGTGCAGAATCCCTAATAAGGCGATGTAGAAACATAAAACAGCTGGCTTCCAAGTTTAACGTTATTTTTCGTTTAAATCTGGTAATAAGTGTTGCGATGTGTAAATAAAACACATGAGTCAGGTTGTGTTTCAACAATTGATGGAGGTCACGGCACCTGAACACTTGGCACATTATGTACTAGGTAAATAATTTAAGGTTGGCACTGTGACAAGTTGCATAACGGAGGGAACCGGGAAAACAGGAAACACTATTTGAGTCACTAATATAAAAAACGTTCTCAATGGGCCCGTTTGCTATATGAATATTTATGTTTATTTTATTTGTTTCAGGTAAGTTCGTGAAAGTGTTTTTCTTGTAAAAACTTGTAAGCGCCGAGGGGTAAGAGGTGTTATTTTTGTATATAAATTGTTTTATGAATAAAGAGGTCGGATATGATTCGACATATTCGGAATTTTCTTTTACTAGATAATATCATCTCTTTATATCTCTATATATTTATATAAAAAACCTTCTAGTGCTAAGTAACGGCTGTCTATCAGTTAGAATTGTAACCCAAGTTCGGTCAAGTATTTATGACTCTATAAAACCCAACCACCTTCAAGTATTTACAATCAATTAAGCACCGAGTCTGTCTGCAGCTTGTCTGCTTGGAGCCCAGGCTCTGCTAGGTTAGCCACAAAGGAACAGAAATCACATACACCGAGCCTACAGTAATCTATTATTAGATGGGTTGCCGTCTGGATGTCGGGTTCGTTAGTATCTACTAGCGGGTGTATTACAGTGTACAGTACAATGTTTTAGGTCTAGCGGACTCAAGACATTGTACTGTATACAAAAAAATAAGAAAATGTTTTGTGGTGAACCAAATCTAGCTATTCTTAAATCCACTTGAACATACACGAAAAAATCATTAAAATCGGTCTAACCGTTTAGGAGGTGTTATGTCACATACACACGCACAGAAAAATAATATATATAAAAATATAACTTATTTTAAAAGAAATAACTAGGATATTTGCCTACAAAAGCTTTATTGCATAGAGAGGTTTGATGTCAAAAACCAAAAGGTATTTAATTTAACACAAAATCATTTTGCCTGTTAAAAGGCTGGCTAGGGACGAAACGGGGAAACATCAAAGTAAAAATTTTGAAAGTAACCAACATTTTAAACGTTTCTAAGCTGGATGTGAAAGCGAGGAATTGATTTTGGAAATAGATATCACATCGGTGTTTGTATTCCGCACGAAAACAAAAAGACGAAGTGCTCGTTGTGTAAATCCTACGAGGAATATATGTATTTTCATGAAAATTTTGCACAAAAACCAGTGACGTAAAATCGCGCTTCGAACACGTTGAAAATAAAACCTGGATATGGCGAGAAAAAAGACCTTGTAGTAACTGCATCATACATAAAAAAAACTTTTCATCCCTGGCATTCAGTAACTAGAGTTAGAACCTGGAAATACTGCAAAGATTCCATAACATAGCATTAAGAACGGTCTCCAGCGCACACTACTTTGTAAGAAATTCAGAAATACATGAGTACCTTGAAATGCCAACTGTAAGGGAGGAAGTTAAAAATTACAGCAAAAAGTACAAAGAAAGACTAAACAAACACAGCAACGCACTAGCCAAAGACCTACTAATAGACAGAGAAAACATAAAGCGCCTTAACATAAACCTAAACCTTAAAAACATAAACCTTATCTAATTATGGCTCATAATAGCCGATTGTAGATTAAAGAGGAAAACAAAAAAATCCCTGGCATTCCTTCACGTACCTTATAGCAGTGGTATTACATTTGGCGACCAATCTGGCGGTCTCTGGTTCAAATCTCACAGTGGCATGAACTGCTTAAGTTTTTCTCACCTAATATGCATATTATAGCTTAGTTGCCATGTACCGACGCTGAACCTGCTAATTCGCTTTGGATAGGCTTGGCGGGTGTACTGTTCCCTCTAGGGGGAGACCGAACGTTTTGGGCTGGTATTATTACACTCTTAATTCAGGACAACACTTTAATGTCGCCAGAGTGCCCTTGTGCAAAACGTTTCCCAAATGCTGACATCGTTCTCCCTTTTTCACTCAAATTAGCAACTTTGTTTTAAATTTGTATTTTTATATGGAAATTAATTTCAAATTTATTTCCCGTAGATTGTAATAGATCTGTAATTGTTTTAAAATAACGTTTTACAATTCTCATTCTGGTTCAGGATAAATCATATTTAGTGTAGATGGCTACTCTATCACTTTTATCGGATCGAAATGTGATAAAACGGATTTTTATTTTTGCAAGGTCATAAACATCAAATCAATGGTACCATTCGGTTTCCTATTCGGGACAAGGTATCCAAATAATCGCTCTTGTAAAAAATATGCCAATTATCATTTTGACTCTTGTACATCTTTGGACCAAAAATCAAATAGTCTTGAACGGAATCGCCGTAAAAGGCATTTTGAAGTGTTAACCTCTAATGATAGTACTAATAATACACAGCAACGCATCTCAGGCCCGATATGAAAGCTTTGGGTAAAGCCGGAAGGAAACACATCTTAAAAAAGACTAAAAATGTATATAATATAGTTTATCAAATAGTTACATTAATGAACCGAATGTAGGTTATGTAGCATATATATTTGAATTTCTGGTTTTGGTGTCTGCCTCGTGCCCTCATTATAGGTTCATAAACTGACAAATTCTTGTTACTTTTACACTTAAATACATAAATTAACTATTAACCTTATTAACAAGGGTTAGCATATTTTTTATTGTACCATAACGCAATTAACAAAAGAGCAATTAAATAAAATTTTAATAGTATTTTTTCATGTATCTCAGCCTTTTGTAACTGTGAATAAGAGGTAATTCATGAAGTGAGTGAAAATTAAAAACATTCAATTATATAGAAGAAGAACTTCTTCCTGCTCTTATTTAAGCTACGTGGGTGGGGTCGGCACAACATGTTCCCTCATCCAGCTCAGCTATCTCAACATTCACACCCTTTTTAGCTATATCATCTTTTACGCAATCCATCCGTCTTTTCTTTGGTCTACCTCTCTTTCTGTATTCATTTACTATCATTTCTATAATTTCCCTAGTTATATGTCATTATAACTAATTATATATCATGTCTAATAATGATATATTGTCCACTAATTTGGTTCTAATCAAAAAACCAAATTACTTGTTAACATAACGCGTTCGAATTTGATTTTATTAATAATTGAATGTTTGTAAATTACGGCTCGTGATCGGCGTACAATATTGGATTTTAATATCGCGGCGAGTCCGTTCGATAACTAGATTGCTATCGCATGAATACCGTATGGGGGAATTGGAAAATGAGAGGGCCCTGGAATTGGGTGCCGGAAAACATGTTTCCTATCGGGCTTTAATATTTTATATCGTTAAAATTTATATAATATAATTACTATGGCCACCCCTTGATTATATTCTGAATTTCGTATTGAAAATGCACCTATATTTTAAATTATAACGCGAAGTTATATTTATACTTTGTATCTTATCTTATTTTATTTTGGGGCCGAGAAATATCTCGGACACTTCGACCCAATGGGATCTTTTGTGTTCCGCTAGATAGCAATCACTCCTCTCCAATCTCATTGAAGATCTGCTTCATGAGCCTAACAATGAGGTATGGAGATAGGAGCCTGTAGTCTTCCGGTGTTGGGTATCCTACCCCCAAAAGATTCATTCGCCTCCTGGCCAATGCATCACATGTACACAGTAGGTGTTCCATGCGTTCTGTATGTTCCCCACACAACCTGCATATGGGTGTCGCGGCTAGACCCATCTTCATGAGCATGTTGTTGGTTCCAAAGTGCCCAGTAAAGGCTCCAAGCAAGTAGCGTAATTGCCCCCTGCTCATGTTCCAGATGGATCCTCGTGCTTTGTACGTGGATCCCAAAAATTTTTTGGAGTGTTCCAGACCGATTCTAGTCAGCCAGTGTTGTTGTTGACTGCGGTCTGCAAAATCCCTGAATGTGGCTTTCACGAGGCTAGTCGGAATGCCTACACATGGTTCCGGACCCATAAAATCATTAGTTGAGCCCTCTCTTGCCAGTTCATCTGCCATTTCATTGCCATGTACTCCCTCGTGTCCCGGGACCCACATTAATCTTACCCTGTTATGCCTTCCAAGCCCGTTCAAGGTTTGAATGGCATCCAGGACAAGTCTGGAGTCAACTTTGAAGGAGGCGATGGCCTTGATTGCAGCTTGACTGTCACTGAGAATATATATAGATTTGCCTCTGGTGCCTCTATCTATGTTCTCCTGAGCACAGGTTATTATGGCATATGTTTCAGCCTGGAATACACTTGCCATTTTTCCCAAGCTTTTACTACATTTGTAGTCTTTCGCGTATACTCCCGCCCCTGTACCTGATTCCATTTTGGATCCATCAGTGTACCATACCAGACTATTATGTTCCGGTGGATCTGGTCCCTTTGTCCATTCCAATCTTGTTGGAATTTGGACCCTGAAAAGCCTTTCAAATATAAACCTGGTTTGCATTTTATCGGATATCATATGTGTTATCCGATCCAGGTCCTCATTTTCATCGAATTTTGTATGGTTGGTTTTTGGCTTGGTGGAGTCCCATAGGCCAGCTACTGCAAGGCGATATAGTGCCCTCCTTGCCTCAAGTTCAACCATAATATGCAGAGGAGGAATGTTAAGATATCTCTCCATAGCTGCCGTAGGTGTTGTTCTAAAAGCACCCGTGATTCCAAGACACACCGTTCTTTGTAGCCTATTGAGTGTCTCTTTGCACGTAGTAAGTTTTATTCTGGGCCACCATACTACGCTGCCATACGTAATGATGGGTATTATCATTATCTGATAAAGCCATCGTATCACTTTGGGTTTTAGTCCCCAGGTTTTGCCATAAGTGGAACGACACATGCCAAATACTCTCAGAGCCTTCGCCATTGTCTTTTCCACATGAGTCTTCCACCTGAGTTCCTTATCAAGGGTTATGCCTAGATATTTGACCTCGGTGGACCACGACAGTTTGGTTCCATTAAGGGAGGGATTCCCTAGACTTGCTAGTGTCCTTCTCCTTGTAAATGGTACTATAACTGCTTTATTTGGATTAATGGAGAGGTGGTTCTCCATGCACCATTTCTCTGTTATCTTCAGAGCCTTTTGTAATAATCCAGAGACTATGTTCGGAAATTTACCATTGACCATTATGGCTATGTCGTCAGCATAACCTACCGTGTAAAAAGGTCCGGTGTTGAGTTTGGTTAGTAGTGAGTCTACTACCAGACACCATAATAATGGAGACAATACTCCGCCTTGAGGGCAGCCGCGTGTTGTTTTTGCGCTAAGTTTATCTCCCATTAGTTCCGATCTGACTAGTCTGCTTCGTAGCATATAGTCAATCCAATTGCATATAGTGTCACTGACACCATGTTCCTTTGCAGAATTGCGAATAGACTCGAAAGTTGTTTTGTCAAAGGCTCCCTCTATATCGAGGAAGGCCCCTACACATACTTCCTGTCCTTCTAGCGCAGCCTCAGCTCGGCTTACAACGTAGTATACTTTGTATACTAAATGAAACATTGTTTATGTGAATAGGTAGACGAGTCATATTTGTCACTGTGATATTTATTGCAATCGGTTTCATTTCTGCATGTGAACGTTAGCAGAGAGAAAATATAATTTAAATTAGATTTAAGGTCTAACTTGAACAAGCCTTACATTAAAGCAAAAGCTTAAAACATCGATAAACAGATACATTTATAATATTTACTGAATTATATTACAGTTTTGATCTAATAAGTTTTGAATTTAAATAACGCATAGTTGTCAATACCTCATCAAAACAATCATTTAAGACTTATATATATCACATAAAGGAATATAAGTCATTTATTCAAGTTAATTCTTTATTTGGAACTATATTTTGTACTTTCAAACTTTAAGTGACCTTAATTGCTCACCTAGAAACTCGAGATGTGAGGAATAAAAAGTACTTCAAATATGGCGGAGAATAATTTCAGTTTTATAACCAAATTACCTATTTACTATTATCTAGTTTCGTTTTATGAGAATCAGCTATATCGACCATATATATAAAAGATAGATGACTTAAAAAGGGTCTTATGGATAATAGTGGGATAATATATACGGTATTTTGAAATAATTTACAAAGCGCCATCTAGATCTATAGTTGCTTACTTATATATGTAGAACTCTTGTGTTGGGTACTAGACAACTGATATAATACTTATATACTTTTCTTCTGAAATTATTTGTTTGTATGTTGTATAATATGTACGTATTTACACAAGAAGAGTATATAAGTATTATATTAGGTCTGGCTATTTATACATAAACACCAAGATTCACAAGGGACATCGAACCGAACGGCATTGTGATGTGCGAAAGCCATGTTATATTATAGTATACTTGTGACGTACGTTGAAAGAATATGTAGTAATCTACAATTTTCTTGGTAAAAACATAGAAGTCAAACCTATAAAAGCGTGTTAAAAACTGTCCGTTCCTTCTAGAAGAGAATACAAATCAAATCAAATGTCCTTTATTCGTGAACAGTTACAAATTAAAACATTACTACTCGGCACCAAACTAGGCACACCCTGTATTTTGCAAACCGGTTTATATTAAGTAGCAAATAAACTAAGTACATTTAATATAAAATAAATTTATATATAAAGAAAAAAAATATACTATGTTACTGATAACATTAGGAAATTAAACATCTACAATATTTAAAAAAATAATGATAATAAAAATATAAAAAATTTGTGAAATAAAGAAATATAAAAACTATAAAAATAAAACAATTATAGTGTGGGAGTGTGTGAGCGTGACAGTGTGTTCAATATTAATTATATTTTGTTCATTTTCATAATTTAGGGTAACTAGCCAGTCAGTTATACATATTTTAGCCTCTACAGGCTTATTTTTAATATTACAGTATTTAACTACAGCATTATAAACATGTATTCTTGTTAATTTTATGAGCTGTTATTACATTATGCATATTTCTGATACTTTTTTTTATTATATTTCATTATTTTACAACCTTTATCTCGTAACGTGCTTTCAACTAAAAATATTTGGATTGTATAAAAAATAAGATGTTTGCCTTATTTATATTGTCATTTTCTATATATCAAATAAATGTCGTGGCATTTGTGAAATGAAACCAGGTGCCCTGTTTACCCCACTCTTAACCCCATTAATGGACATAAAGAAGGAATATAAGAACTTGTACATGATTTTATAAGATGTTCTAGATATCTATAGGCGACGGTAACTGCTAAATTCTAAGCGGGCCGTCAGCCTGTCTGCTGTCCTACAGTAATAAAAAATCTATTTCTGAAGCACGTTTAATTATTATTACTACTGCATCAAATTATTATATTCATTTTATTTAATGTTATTTTAGTTATGTAATTTAATAATGTTGTATTTCGTAACTGTAGGTTCCAAATAGGATACTAGGTTCCAAAAACCAGGTTTATGAAATAAATGATTTTTGTTATAATAAAGTTTATTTAGCTTATATGAAAATTTTTCCTATTATTTGAACCAGTTCTCGTATTTTAATTAAACTGAAATTTGGTATGCATGAATTGCCTAACGACAATACAGTTATTGCAATTCGGTCCCTATTGCTGCTTGTGCCGTCTGTAGATCATCCCGCTCCTCAACACTTAACTATTACAGCCCTATCTCGTTTAAACAGTTTTTGTGTAAAATCTTATCACAGTTTAACGACTTTCTGGTGTAACGACTGGTGTAGCGCATGTTGGTACGCTTGCGGAGGTCACGGGTTAGATTCCCGTCCAGCTTCTGGGTGTTTATGCATAATATGTATTTATTTACAAAAGAAAAGTATATATGTAGTATTTGGGACTTGATGGTGTTGTGTGAAATGTTCCAATATATTTATTATTTTATTATTATTAACAACAATGGGACATTACTGCCTAAATAAGCAATATTGTAAAAATATAACAAAAATCTTCTTCTGTTCTCAATATATGCTAGTAGGTATTCATTGATGCATAAAATTAACCTTACCAAGGTGAAATATACTTCAACTAGATGAAGTACAAAACACTCTTGTGGAATACGTACAAAGAAGATAGCTGGGTTTGTAAGGTCTATTCTATCAGTCACGATATTTTACTCAGTGATTTACGCGAAAAGGCTAAATCAGGGCTGCTATTGCCATCACTAAATAATTTTATGGGCTATCATCATCCCAGCTTTGTATCCCGGTTGCAACCTAACTTCCGTTTCGGTGCCCGGAGTCCACTTTCTGACTTTTTCTACTACACTTCGCATGGTCTTCAGCATCCCTGGTAATGAGCCCATTGGCACGCATATCACACTTCAAGCACGAGACGTCAAGCCAGCACTTTTTGGGACTACCACTCCTGCCGGGGCCCGGCGGAGGCGGCATGGCCAGACATTTGTTTCCAACTTAAGCATCCGGTTGCCGAAAAATGTGGCAATACCATCGGAGCCGACACTGCTGCAATTTATCATGACATGACATGAAGGCTGCCGCTAATGCGAGAGTTCCTAACGCGGTAATATTTTGGGCTATATATATTTTATTAAATCAATATAAAAGCACGATTTTTAGTTAAAATAATAAATGCATATAAATTGTGTCGCATTAAAAATAAACACAAGGAAAGTTAACGAAACTCTTATATTTACTATCAATTGTCTATTAAAAGTTTTAATAATATTGAAAATAACTTTATTTCAAGGAATTGTTTTAGTTTTGTTTTTTAATAACATACAAACAATAACACTTTCAGACCGTTTTAGGTTCGCTCATAACAAACTATTATCTTATTATCTGCCGTGCTTTTATTGGATATAATTCGACTGAATGAAAAAAGAAAACTACATTTGTGATAAGCACATGAGGAAGGAATGAGGAGAAATGAGTGCTATACACTTGTAAAAAATATTATTTCCACTAAATATCATATAAATTGCAACTGCAGAGGGTAGATGTTTCTCAGTCACATCCTAATTGATTTCGATTTTAGCTCAATTTT
Source organism: Malacosoma neustria (assembly GCA_963693495.1). Classification (NCBI taxonomy): domain Eukaryota; kingdom Metazoa; phylum Arthropoda; class Insecta; order Lepidoptera; family Lasiocampidae; genus Malacosoma; species Malacosoma neustria. The sequence continues at coordinate 11,812,220 of OY856379.1, forward strand.
AATTTATTTGTGTACGCTTCCCCACTTTGATGTCGGCACACGAGGGCTTTTCGATAAATAACCAATTATCTTGATGCAATTTAATTTACCAGCAACGGTTGTATTAATCTGGAAGGCAAATTCTATGTGAATTTTAAAACTAAAGTCCTCTGTTTGTAAACATGAAACGAATATCTGGTTAATTGATATTAAATAAAACCCTAGTACAAATCACACACAGTATTGTGTCCTCATTTAATTAGATAAAATTTTTAACTTTGACGAAAATTCCTACGTAGTAGGCTTCCAAGCCCGTCTATGTCGATGGTAACGTCCCTTAGATTAAAAGCATGCCGCCATAATAACTTTGTGTTGTGTTACGGCGTGATCCAGGTTTCGGTATCCCTATACGGACAACAGCATGTTAGCGATGTCCCTAGCGTCGCAAAAATACATAGGTGATGGACTTCTGGTTCTAAGCAATAAAAAAATTATATACTTCATAAACTGGCTTGTTAAGTTAATTAACTTGACCTGTATCTATGAAACAGAAACTTTATACACAATGTTCACTATTGGAATTAATTTTTAACTTTGTTGCATAAAAATCTAAGTATCAATGACAATACTCTCTACATTTGTAAGTTTGCCGTATTACTCTGGCCAAGATCGCTAGAATTTAAAAGTTAGCCAGAGTTGCTGCTGCAAAATTTATATGGAATATGTGAATAGTTCCTATATGAAGAGTTGTTGAAACATATTACGATTTATTTATATAATTTAATAATTAATAACGCAAAATTACAGATATTTTCAATGAATAAATATCAAGTCGTCTGAATAGCGACTTATCTTCATAATTATCAATTAGAAGTGCTTGCAAAATATTTATTTTAAATATTAAGCAGCGCAACTATCGGTTACGCGAAGAACTAAATTAAAAAAATTAATGTTTACGGTATATGGGGTTTGGTGTAAGCGGCGACGTGAATGAAAGTCCGTATAGTAACCCATTACATGATTCAATCATATGTACTAAAAACTAACCACGTGCGAAGCGACGCCATGGAGACGTGTACGTACTGTCTCCCTGTCGGAGCTTGCCAATGCAGGGAAGCCTCTCGCTAGTGTTATCACTCAGGTATCGAGTGATCCAACACCGGCGAGAGTATGTATGTACGCCACACGGTATATAACATTAGATACAGAGGGTGTTTACATAAAACTTTTAGTAACATATACTGTCAAGAGTATCTAGCAAAGTGTACTCGGAAACCAATCCATCATGAGTTCGATCCAACGATGGCATTAACCTTATTGGCAGTTTATGTCGTCAAATGTACATTGCTAGGATACTTACAGTACAGAAAGATATCACGATGATATTTAAACCTAGCTGTGGGGGGTAGTGTGCTGTTATAGAACGTAATACGCAAATGGAAGGTTTTAATTTGATTAACCACATATTTACTTTGCTATCGGTTTGTTACGGTAAATATGCGAAGATTCACAAGGCACGATCACATCACAATACTAATAGGCTAAGCGATTACGTCGACAGGGCGCGCCGCTCTAACCCAATTTGCACAAAACGACCGGGTAAACACACGTCGATTCCACGCTTCGTGGAAATTTATTGTAAGATCGTAAATGCAACTCTTTGTTAACGTCCTAAATTGAATGAAGTAGGTTACGATTAGGTATGCTCATTATGGGAGCGATTTATCCGATTTAATATCGTTATAGGTCATACGGTGACGTCTCCGAATATAAAGGTCAGGGCCAAAGCGTAATATATTTCATATGCATATCTTCCTACCATAAATAGCTGCTTTTGTCGATTCTACTAAAGTATGCATTAATTTATAGCGGTGTGGAGGCCGGGTGCACCGACACCGCCGCCTGCACCTGCGACCCCAGTGGCGCGCAGCCCAGGGGCACCGCCGCCGCCACCCCCGCCAATTTGGACGCCTAGCAGCGCAGGCCCCTCACCCCAAGCCACACGGAAGACCTTCAGGCCTGTCAATTTTGAAGAGACACCACCAGCTCGCCGTAAATTTCCGGTAATTAACACATTTTTAAATATCATTCTTGCCTTAGAAATAGCTTATTTTAAATATTATTAACATAAATTCTCCACATTTAGCAGAATTTACTGTCGCAACAGCAGCGTTTCGCGGTGCTCCTAGAGTCGCAAACATCCATAGGCGACTGTTTACTATTAAATGGGCCGCCAGCCTGTCTACTGTTCCTCAGCAATAAAAAAAGGCTTCTTAGCTATGTCCAAGTCAATTTCGACAAGATACTTCTTTGATTGGGTTTTCTAGTTACACTATAATAAGTTACTAGAAACTGGAAATACTTTTAAAAAGCAGACTAACAATACAAACAAGTTGGATTTATATATTTAAATATTATAAAATTGATTGGATTTCCAGAATTCTGAACAAAACGGTTGCACGAGCGGTTCTGAGAGCGAAAGTCGGCTGCGGACATCGCAGAGCGCGCCCGTAAGCGGCCTCAACTCGCTGAGCACCAACACCAGCCGACTTCCAAAAGCACAAAATCCAACTGTCACATTGCTACAGAAAGCGCGAGGTAATTTAGTCATCATATTTCAATTCAAACCGAATAATACCTTCGACATTGGCAACACCTTCGTCAAATTGGAACACTAAATTGAATTTTTTTTTAAATTTACCTTCGGTTAAATCAACCTCACCTGCTAATCTGTGCATCATTATCATAACGGACAAGTCACTGACTCAAGAGCTTATGGAGTTGGGGGATTAGACAAAATTACGCCAAATCGGCCTAGATTTAGACCAGCATTTGAACCCTTATGTGCTAATATTAAGGTTTAGTTTCCACCTGGAATGCTATGATAAGTACGAGTAATAATCACATTATGGCAAATCTTTGACGTCAATAGTATTGTGCGAATAAAACAGGTTAAATTCGTAGCCTAAGTTTTCAAATTCCAACAATAGCTAAACAATCATAAACTTTTATGTTTGTAATAGTAAAATCTATTATAATAATCACAAATTTTAAAGCGAAGTTATATTTTAACTCTATTTCTGTGCAAAAAGCAAAAAACTGTGAAGGTATTTGTTAAATCCACAGTTTTGAGATTATATTGGTTATATAAACTCAAATTTAGGTATTCTTACGTATAGTGCCAAAGTTCATCCAATTATCTTTGTATCAACATAGGAAATAATCTTATTATAATCATATGAATATTTACAACGAATTAGATCCTAAAGACGCTCGATAATTATAACAAACAATTGAAATCATGCAAATCAAATTAGAAGAAGTAAAAAAACCAGCCCAGGTCTCCGATTATGACAATAATTCTCTTCTTTACTTTACTGCTACACTGTTTACTTATAAAAGAAAAGTGACATTTATGAATTAAGATTAGAAATTCATTCTACCAGAACACAGTGAAAATTACGGCTAATTGGCGCCAAACTTTTGTTAAATTGGCTTACGCGTAGATGAGTCGCGAGGAATTGTTGAAAAAGATTTAATTGCTCCAGCCATTGTTTTAGGAAATGCTTCAAGTATTTTACAATTAAAATTAATGACGATTTATCTTCTAATACTCTTTGTGGATTATAAATTTTTAAATAATAAATTCGATATTTCAACATAGAAATTAAGTAACGTACTCGTATAATTTATAATAATATACGTACTTACATATACTATGCACATAGATACTTCTATATTTCGTTTAATTCTCGTGGAACAGAGCTTCCTAACCTTTTCTCGTTACCCTACTCCTTACTAAAACTTTTCCTCTATGAGTACTCCTCCCCTGATATCTCGATACCTACTCATAAAAATGTGTCCTTCAAACGTTTCTTCTTTAACGCAGAGTATTCAATAGAAAGTAGGTACGCGCCAATAAAGAATTATAAATAATACTTTGCGTACAGTAAGTCTTTGGCAGACAGTAATAAATGAGTGTACTTTATTTTACCAACCCAACGGTCATACTCTAGCACCTACCTCTAGCACCTACAAAAGTTAAACGTATTAATTATAAGGTTTTTTTAACTACGTATTTTAGATGCAATAGGTTATATTAATGCTTACAAAAGTTATGTAACTGTTTTAATTTCTTAGTATTTCCACTATTACCAATATAATTTTCACGTATCCCCAATGGGAGCCCGCGTAGCCCCAGGTGTACGCCTACCGCACCTTGGAAATCGGTGTGCAATGCTCCAAGGAGTATGATTATTTTTAGGTTACTTATTCCTTCCTTGTCACTTGAGCACATATCCGAGTATGCTTTCGATTTCAGTTTAGTCACGAAACACTAAAATGTAAATAGTTCTTTTAAAATGTGTCACCACATAAATATTTTAAGAGATTCTATCCTTTCGCAAATCTTAATAAGTCATTATATTTTATAAAGTATCGTTCATATAGCGAAAAATATGATTTATGAAATACTTGTTATAAATCAATGTTGTACCTTTCCAATTGAATAGATATAAAGGTAGAAAGATGTGGCACGTTATAACGAGTCCTGACGAGGGTCATGTCATTATTAACTTTAATATTGTACGAGTGGAGATGACAATTTTCCCGATATTATTATCGTCGCGTCAGGATAGTTGCTTGATAATGGGAATTGTATATAATTCTTAACTATAGCTCGGTTAAACTCTATCTTAGCTAAAGATTTTGTAAGAGGCAATGATTTTTTATACATAAAATTTTATATATATCTTATTATTATTTTATATATCCCCTTTTTATATATAAAATATCATTGGTAAGAGGATGTACTGCAAAGAAAATAGATTTTATTATCACAATAGTATTGCTCGTTGTAATAATGAATAGTTTTCAAAATTAGATTTTTTACTTACTTTTTATTTATTTATTATTAGTATTTAAGGAGCCTGCCCACTACACCGTTCCATACCATGTCCGCCCTTGGACCGTATCAGACACAAAAGCAACACGATACGCTCTACTATACCCACTGAAACGGATCGACCGCGTTCTGTGCCCGTATACATCGCGTATAATGCCCGTACGTACCTATGTATCCACCAAAACCGGTAGAAATCGATTTCATTTTCGCATGCGTATCAGTGTTGCGTGGACGTCTTAGAGTGCTATTAAATTTTTAAATACTAAATATACTGAATAATAGCTATGGCTATTAGAAAATTAACTGTTAGACAACTAGCAATGATTGCCATAATATTGGATGACGAAGAAGAAGAAAACAAAAAACACATTCGACGCTACTGAATTCCCGATTCTATAAAAGAACGAAAAACAGAAGAAGAATATTGGACATTATTCAGAAACTTAGTTGATGATGACGAAAAGTTTTTTCAGTATTTTCGAATGTCTACATTCCAATTAAGTAAATAAAGGAAGGCGTTTACAACGCCCTTATAACGGTCATCATATGTGGTTACAACCCGTATACTCGCCGCTTGCGCACACCGGTTTGGCGACGTCGCGTGCCATGCACGGAGCGTATCGGCACCGGCAAAATATTCTCGCCGACAATTATTGACGCTCCGTGCATGGTACGTGACGGTGCTGGTCGGTTACGGAACGGTCTAGTGGGCATAGTCACATACTTTTTAATACAAAGAATATTTTTTTGCCTGGCAAGTTCCTAGCAGAAAGAAAGAAAAGCAAGAAAGAAAAATTTTATTAGCAAAAAAAGACGCATGTAAAATATACAAAAAACAACAAATTTTCAATATAATAGACAGACATAAATATAAATAACGAATTATCGTCTCTTATTGTTATTAAACAATGTACAATTATTATATTAAAGCGCCAATTTTCTAGCCAACAAGGTTTGGCATTCAGCATTATGCTGAGTCGAGATATCGACACAGCGCTGGTTTTCAATGCCCACCTCACATTACAATAAACAGTGTCGACCCACAAAAAGATAATGTCGTTCTAATAAGAATTATTTGATCCTCTTATGAGTAGATGTACTTATATATATGCACACACATAGATACATATACATTATATACAAATTATTTGAACTAGAAAACGTAAAATGGTTATAGGCTATTTACTTTTTGGATTCCATCGACCTTTTCTCATTTTTTTCGATTTACTTTTGCCGGTTATTTGCCCAGCGGAGCGGGTGTGATCGGCTAATATAAATATATAATCACATAGCCTAGTAGTAGGCAACTTATACAAATATTGAACAGGAATTAACAATATTTTAGCAATTGATAAAATTTAAACTAATAAAACGCTGACAATAGTTTATACCTAATACACAACTAGAGAAACAAAATGTAGAATACTTTTAATATTGTTATTATTGTTACTGCATGGAATTATTATATTAATTTTATTTAATTTCGTTATCTAGTTTAGTAATTTAAATTAATGATTTTGTGATTATGTATGGAACCTGGTTTCCGAAATAAATGATGATTATTATTATTATAACACGGTCATGGTATATAACGGTGTAGTGGGCAGACTCCTTAATTTATCCTTGTACGAAACTGTTGGGTATTCTCCTGATTTAGAATGAGTACGATATGGCGTTTTTCAAAAAGAAAACTTTGTAAAATTGCTTTGAGTATGGCAGTGCATTGGCAATGCCTCTGGTGTTGTCAAACTGCCATAGGTGATGGTGACCGCCTGCTATTACCTGTCTGCTGGACGTGAACTTAACTACTCGAATCCTGGACTAACTAAACTAACACATCTGGTGTAAATTTTTTTATGTAGCCTCAGAATAGACAATGAATATATGGAAATTATTATTTATTTTTCAGAAGGACAAATTCCACGTGGCACGAGCTATCTGCAACAGGAAAGGGATAGCGCACGACTCCCGCGTGACCGGCCGTCTCCGCCTAAAGGCGATATAGGTAATATATAATATACTTTATTGTTACAACAGTAAATATTATATAACTATTATTCATTTATAAATTTCTAGCTAAACCTGCAAATTTTGTTCTGTTATAAAAATTATTGATGGAAATTACATTTTGGATAAGATTTCTATAAAGTCTATTCTTAATATATTATTATCGACTACTACTCCTATCTACCTCACGAAATATGTAACTTTGTTGTGTGATAAATATCAAGTCAATCGTGTATAAAGTTTAAGAGATCTCGTGAGGAGTTGTATTTTCCTTAGACGAGTATATTAATAGATTATCACTGAAAAGTCTGTAATTATTGTATAGAATTGTCATATCTTAGTTTTTAAGAACTTTTCGTTCATTTTAGTCTATTTTCTTAACAATAGTTCGATGTGTGGTGGATCAATTTAATGGTTTTGAATGGTAACTTTTTAAAGCTATAGTCCAGCAGACAGGTAAATGGCCCACCCGTTAGTAAGTGGTCACAGAATCACTGCCATCGCTGCTGGCCTCCAAGAGGGGAATTGTCACTTGGGCCACTTATACCGGAACACGAAACAAAGTTATTATATCAGCATAAACACAGACCAGGAGTGGATACCATCCAGATGAGCTCGGAGCCTTACCAATTAGCTAGATTTATTTAACCGCCTTTTATGGCAAGCCGCCTCTGGCTTTTACTTCACACCAGCACGGAGGAAAAGAAAACTTTTGGCTTTGAAAATTGTTTAAGTAAATGAATATATTAACTCTTTTTTCAGTACATGCTCTACGCAAGGAGTACGCCAGCGAAAGCGAAGCCGAGAGAAGCGAATACGAGCGCGGCACTCGGAAAATGGCGGATGCCCATCGCAAAGTCGACGGAATAGGGCCCACAACCAAAGACGGCATGCCAGTCGCACTAAGATCTGTGAGTATCCTCTTACTCTCATTTCTCTTTCTTCTTGATTCATTAATGCAAATACTGTAACTATAACCTATATAAATGGTGCATTGTAAGAGACGTGATTATGTGTGCTGATTCTTCGGCTTTGTAAATCATAGGAAAGAAATACATAATACGAATTTATAATAGTTTACGCCGATTTTTCACCGTCAATTTATTGTATACTTGTGCTGTAATTTATAGTTTATAGTTTTTGACTTTTGACTTGACTTTGACTTTGACTGTGAAATGTCCTCATCATCATCATCTAGGCGTTATCCCGGTTGCATCCTAAACTTTCGTTTCGGTGCCCGGGGTCCGCTTTCCGACTTTTTCTACTCCACTTCGCACGGTCTTCAGCATCCCTGGTATTGAGCCCATTGGCACGCATATCACCCCTTACGACGTCAAGCCAGCACTTTTTGGGTCTACCCCTCCTGCCGGGGCCCGGCGGAGGCGGCATGGCCAGACATTTGTTTCCCACGTAATCATCCGGTTGCCGTAAAACGTGGCCGTACCAACGGAGCCGACACTCCTGCAGTTTATCCGCAATGTCACGGACATGAAGACTGCCGCGAATGCGGGAGTTCCTAACGCGGTCCTTCCACGTCACTCCACACATCCACCGCAGCATATTCATCTCCGTGACACGCAGTTCTTGCCTGTGTCGCTCTAGCAGCGGCCACGCTTCACATCCGTATAAAAGGACAGGCCTAATGATGGTCTTATAGACCTGTCCCTTCAACTTTACCGGCATCTTGGGGTCACAAATGACACCAGTTACCTCACGCCATTTGGCCCACGCGGCAGCAATGCGTGCCTTGACGTCACAATCGATGTCACCAGACGCATGAAACACAGATCCCAGGTATTTCACTTGGTCCGTGCGCTCGACCGTGTCGCCGCCTATGCGTACGGGTGTGGGATCTGTGGAGTTACAGGCCAAGTACTCGGTCTTCGCCACATTGAGCTTCAGACCACCGTTCTCAAGCGACTCCTTCCACGCCTTCACACGTCGCACCAGCCTACCCCTGTCCGAGTCTGCCAGCGCGATATCATCAGCATACATAAGCAGCCACGGGGGCTGCTCATGTGAGTTTCTGATGCTGTCTACGTCTAATACCACGCTAAACAGAAACGGACTAAGGACGGATCCTTGGTGCACCCCGACGGTGATAGCGAAAGGTTTTGTGTCGCCAACAGCGGTCCGAACTACAGAATCGGAGTCACGGTACATGTCTTGGATGATGTCAATATAGGCCTCTGGAACCCTTTTTGATCGCAATGCCCACCAGATTATCGCGCGAGGAATACAGTCGAAGGCCTTCTGCAAGTCAAGAAACAGGCAATGCAGAGGCGTATTCTTCATCCTGTATTTCTCCGCGACAATCCTTAGGGCAAAAACCGGATCCATAGTCCCATGACCAGGGCGAAACCCATACTGACATCCCGAGACAGTGCACTCCTGCCGAATCCGAGAGTCGATAACCCTCTCGAGGAGCTTCATGGTGTGGGACATGACCTTAATCCCCCTGTAATTACCGCACTCCTGCACCGACCCCTTGCCTTTGAAGACTGGAGTAATGATACTCAGTCTCCATTGGCTCGGGATCGTACCGGTGAGGAGTGTCCGATTAAAGAGGTCGGTTAAGATGCCCACACCACGAGAGCCCATCGCCTTCCAGGCTTCGATGGGAACTCCATCGGATCCAACAGCTTTCCGATTCTTCATGCGGCGAAGACAATTCTGGACCTCTGCAGGTGTTACCAGTGGCACTAGTCCTTGATTCGGAGGAAGATCTGGCGGCTGCACCTCTTTGTGCTGCGTGTTCAGCAGCTCGTGGAAATATGAGCGCCATCTCTCCTTCACCGCGAGGTCCTCGCATAGCAGGTTGCCCACAGGGTCTTTTACACAGCGGCACTTGGAAATATCCTGTGCCGCTTTGACCCTGGAGCGCGCCAACTTATAAATGAGCTTCTGCCCCTCAGACGATTCCAACTTATCGTATAGTGGTTGTAAGTGGTCTCGTCTGGCTCTGGCTACAGCTCTCTTAGTGGCGCGCTTGGCAGACCTATATGCGTCGCGATCTTCATGAGATCTGGACGCTTGCCACTTCTTAAAGAGGGCTTTCTTCGCTCTAGTCTCCCTCTGGACTGTGTCGTTCCACCACCAAGTCTCCTTGTCACATTTGCGACCACCCTTAGACACACCAAGCACCTCCCTCGCCGACCCAAGGATAGCCGCCTGAATCCTGTCCCAGTAAGCTTGACTGTGAAATGTCCTATTTATTCAATATTTTTATTCATAGAACAATATTAGTAGAAACTATTATACTCGTAAATACTACGACTACTGGCAACGGCTTGCGAACGAACGAAACGCCTGCCGGGGTCACGTAGTCGATTTTCGTGCCGAGTCTGGGTATAACAAAAGCGCTCTGCTGCTTACTTTGGGGCTAGATGGCGCTGTGCGTATGTATTATCTCAGTATATTTATTATTTATTATACAACTTTCCTACTTCATACTATATACGATTAATATATTTATTTTGTATTTACAGGAAGTCAAAGACCCGTCGAGGTGGTACAAAAAAATGTACGACACCATCCACAAAAACAAATATGATGGTAATAATAATTTTAGTTAAATAATTACAAAATTAAGATTTCAGTTCTGTTCTCGATGTTACTATTTATTTAAAATCCGTGCTAAGAATGGCTACATATTTTTAACATTTGCTGCATTATGATTGGCTCAATTATTTGAGTATTACAATAATTTGTTCTTTATCTTAAACCCGTATATTATTTAATACATAATTGTTTGATGTGATAGCAGTTATTTTGAATAGTTGATAAATGTTTTTATCCGTAAGTTACATTTCATTTCATTTTTTTTTATTTTGCACGGCCTACTTGAATTTTCATATTCGATCCCAAAAAAGTTGATTTTCTTTTTCAGACGATTATGTGACTATTCGATACAAAAGTCGCCGAGGTGATTATAATGTTTCCAAATTATATTACTTAATTCCATCGGTGGCTGTATAACTCCACATTGGATCGCATATTGAATTCAATAACATTAGGGTTGTCCCGATTAAAACCTAGTAACACATCTTTACCGATATTTGTTATGTTTTGTTATGATTATATGACTTAATATGTCATATTTTTGACTACTGATACTTAACACTATAAGTTTGAGAGATAAATGTATGTAAATAATGCACAGTGGACCAATTTCAAAATAATAATTGGCCCCTAAAGCTCTAAATGATTATAGTGTTTGACAATTTAACAAAGTAATAGTTTGTACAAATGTGTGTAAGAAATATATGTTTTATATAAGCTATTTAGTATTCAAATGTAAAAAACAAGAAGCCAAGAATCATCGTAAAGTTATTTGCTAGATTTTAGTTGAGACATCCCAGTAATTTTTAATTGTTTTGCTTCAATTGTGACGTAATGCTTCATAACATGTCTTATATTTTCAAATACCATTGTGTGATTCTTTCGTTTTATATGTTTTAAATTTTATATGTTATAAATGTATCTGAATCTGCTTGCTCAACATTTTCACAAGATTTGTTTAATCCTTGAGTTAATCATCTTTCTTACGATTCCTTGCTTCCAAATTCAACGTACCGAACTTTTTATTCATTGCATTTTGTTCCATTTACCTGCCGCCCTGCAGAGAACACTAGCAAAACTTTCCATAAATTTAATAAGCAATAGTAGCCGCTTATTATTGAAACTCGAAAAACCAAAAATTCAGATGTTGATGTAGTATACCTTCCATGGTATTGTAAACAGAATATAATGAAAAAGAATTAACAGTTTATCTAATAAATTCAATATTTATGTAAATGTATGTAAATGTGATTTACTAGCCGTTACCGCCCGCTTCGCTGGTCGAATAACAGAAAAAAAGTAAATCGAAAAAAATATGAGACGTTTTCGTAAGCATGCGCACTACACCGCTTGCCCCACTTCTATAGAAATCTTAGTTTCTTAAAACTTTAATATATTTATATTAAATTAGTGTGGCCCTTAAACAGCTTAAAAACAACAAGGCGCCGGGTGATGATGGAATTACAGCCGAGCTTCTGAGAGCTGGTGGTACTCCTGTGCTTAAAATCCTCCAGAAGCTATTTAATTCCGTCATCCTCGATGGCAAAACGCCGCAGGCCTGGCACGGAAGTATAGTGGTGCTGTTCTTCAAAAAGGGCGACAAAACCCTTTTGAAGAACTTTAGACCGATATCACTTCTGAGCCATGTTTACAAGCTGTTTTCAAGGGTCATCACGAATCGTCTCGCGCGCAGATTTGACGACTTCCAGCCTCCCGAACAAGCCGGATTCCGAAAAGGTTTTAGCACCATAGACCACATACATACGCTGCGGCAGGTTATACAGAAGACGGAGGAGTATAACCAGCCACTATGCTTGGCGTTCGTGGACTATGAGAAAGCCTTTGATTCGATCGAGACCTGGGCGGTGCTTCAGTCTCTCCAGAGGTGCCACATTGATTATCGATACATCAAAGCGTTGAAGTGTTTGTATGAAAACGCCACCATGTCAGTCCGTCTCCAGGATCAGAACTCGAAGCCTATCCGACTGCAGCGGGGAGTCAGACAAGGCGATGTCATATCGCCGATGCTGTTCACTGCTGCGTTGGAAGATGTCTTCAAGCTTCTGGACTGGAACGGACTGGGCATCAACATTAACGGTGAGTACATCACTCACCTTAGATTCGCAGATGATATCGTAATCATGGCTGAAACCATGGAAGACTTAAGCCATATGCTTGATGGCCTCAATACAGCTTCCCAAGGAGTAGGTCTCAAAATGAACATGGACAAGACGAAGATCATGTCTAATGTCCATGTCGCACCTACCCCCGTAACAGTTGGGAACTGTACTTTCGAAATTGTTGACGAATACGTCTACTTGGGTCAAACGATCCAGTTAGGCAGGTCCAATTTCGCGAAAGAGGTCACTCGTCGAATCCAACTCGGATGGGCAGCGTTCGGAAAGCTCCGTAAAATCTTTTCGTCCCAAATACCGCAGTGTCTCAAGACGAAGGTTTTTAACCAATGTGTGTTGCCAGTGATGACATACGGAACGCAGACGTGGTCGCTAACTATGGGCCTTATGAGAAAGCTCATGGTCGCTCAGAGAGCAATGGAGAGGGCTATGCTCGGAGTTTCCCTGCGAGATCGAATCAGAAATGAGGAGATTCGCAGGAGAACCAAAGTAACCGACATAGCCCGGATGATTGCAAAACTGAAGTGGCAGTGGGCTGGGCACATAGCTCGAAGGACTGATGGCCGTTGGGGCAGAAAAGTCCTCGAATGGCGACCGCGTACCGGAAGACGCAGTGTTGGTAGGCCCCCCACAAGATGGACCGATGATCTGGTCAAGATCGCCGGGATAGGTTGGATGAGGGCAGCGCAGGACCGATCATCGTGGAGATCTTTGGGGGAGGCCTTTGTCCAGCAGTGGGCGTCTTCCGGCTGAAATGATGATTTATATTAAATGAGGATATTGCAGTAATATTTAGAGGACCAAGTATCTAAGAAATAAACCTTGAAAAAGTATATTGAAATCTATCAAGTAGTTATGCCGTGATGCGCGCACAACTGCAGACCTCTATCACTTTATTTATATAGATGAATATTTTATCTTATAAATATATTTTCAATCTATAAATTAAATACTAATTCTTAATTGCCAAATCGAGTCAGCTATATGAAAAATGTGAGTGCTTTGAGTCATTCTATTTATTCAAAACATATGTTCAATATTGGTTTAGTAAATTCCGAATTTTATTAGGGTTAACTATTTAAAATCAAGATGTTAAATTGGTAATCTTACCTCGTTTCATTTAATAAATCATTAACACGGAAAGCCGTGTCGAATGTAAAGACATTCGATATCACGTGTTTTGTATGATCAAATTATTTTAAGAACTTATGTGAAAGTAATGTATAATATGAGACCAATTGAATTTATAAATTAAACAAATGTTCAGAGATCCCGTCATTTTTCTAATTTTCTATTAGATACATAAATAACATATATGTTTTATAGAAATTATAACCACAAAAAAGCTACCTCATTGCAAGAATTAATATACACTTAATTATTATTAATAATAACAAACAATTAATAATAAACAAATAAAATTTAACAATAAATTCAAATCGAAACTAATGACTATTTGTCTTTATTAAATTGAAATATTGTCTAGGTCAACCGCCAGAACGCGTGTCGAGCAATAAATCCCAATACGCCTACTTCGACCCTCGCTCAGGTTACCTGAGTGAACCTGAAGGTGGTCTCAGTAGACTAGGCTCGAGTACTTGGAGCGACGCTTACGACAGTGATGTCACAAGTGGACATAGGAGACGAACGGCCTCGGTACAAGAGGATAGGAGAATAAGCGAAGGCTCTTCTTCGTATTTGACTAATAATAAGTATGTATCAAACGTGTTAATATATCTATAAAATACTCCATGAATTTACCTTCAAGAGTGTAAAGTATTAGATGTTAATCTTTAAACGGGCTGTAACGAAATATTTTGTTATACACAAAGTAGTACTGCAATGAGCATGGCAACACTTTTCGTCATAGATATTTGGAATTGTTATGGTAGTATGATTACTACCATAATAATTAATTATTTAAATTCGTTCAATTATTTTTCTACATTGAAGTTGTATGATTTATATATTAATTACTAGCTGACCTGGTAGACGTTGTTCTGCCATAAAATTTTAAAAAAAACAGCGCCATCTATTGGATACTTACTCAATCCAGTCAACTAATTACCTTATACCGCCATCTGCCAACGTAACACGTAATTTATATATATTAAGATATATATTATAAAATGTTTTGTTCAAATAAATAAAATCAATAAGTTAAAGACCATTTACTTTTATTACTTAAGGTGTGATGATATTGCTTATAATCATGAAGAAAAAACTCCCAATTGTAAAACGAGTTGAACAAAACTTTATTTCCCGATTAATAGGTTAAATAGATCGACACTAAATCAAAAACAATAGCATACTAGGTGTTCGAGAGCAAGGATGAGAACACGCGCCCGCGGGCCGCTTGCGGCCCGTTAAACATGTTTATGCGGCCCGCCAAGCATTTCTAAAATTGAATTTATTTTATCGACTTTCTCCCATCAATATATTGTTATAAAATTTATTATAATAAAATGGTAGTACATACAAAACCGAAATATTGTTTATGGCGAGTTACTTGTCGACGACGTTTTTAAACATGCAATACGAACGCACCGCGTCTGCGCGGTTTTTTTGTGGTGAGATATATACACACTTGTCGGTGATTTGTTCAAACATGCAATATGGATTGCATCACGATTCCAAATGTTCAAAGCTGAGACGACAGCGGTTTCCATGAAAATGTTTTCCTCACCATTTAATATCAACGTGGATACAGTTCCCGAAGACTTTCAAATGGAAGTGATTGTCATGCAGAATAATACCGATTTAAAAAATGCATTTTTCTCAGTAAATATCGAATTTTTTTATAAATCTTATATGAGCCCTGAAAAATGTCCGCTTTTGACGAAAAATGCAAACCAAATGATGTCTCTCTTCGGAAGTACGTATGTTTGCGAACAATTATTTTCAACCAAGAAATTAATCAAAAATGGCCACCGATCAAGACTGAGTGATGGACGATTAGAAAACTGCGTACGTGTAGCTACCTCATCCATTTCGGCTGATATTGATCAGCTTGTATCGAAAAAAAGATGCCAAATTTCTCATTAAAATTTTCAAGTAAATTCGTTTTTCTGTTCTTTTATTGTTTGTTTTTATCTTGCATTAATATTTCTATATGAAATCTTTACTTTTTTTTAGTTTTATATTTTTTATTCTAATATTTATTATAAATAAAGTTTCGTAAATTATTAATAAGAGTTAATCAATGTGCGGACCGCCAAAAAAATAATTAAATTGGCCCATTGATTAAAAATGTTGCTGCTCACCCTTGTTCTAGAGAGATCCTGTGGACGTGAAATTATGGTGCTGAAGAACTTCCTTTTATGTAACCCTATTTTATGTAATTTCATACCATTATGGATGTAAAGAATTTGACATATTTAATATTGACTTTTTCAAGATCATTGCGATCATGGTACTATACAATTTCATTTATTTTTAGATACAGTACGTTAGCATCTGCAAGAGCTAGTCAAGAAGTATACAAAACACAACCAGGCAGGATAGAAGATTATGTCCCGGGAAAGTCATCAGTTGTTGACAAAGAAGCTAAGCAGGTAAAAACCAATTACAACATTAATTTTCTTTCGGGTACACCATTGCAATCATTAAGGTCACAATTTCACATCATTAAAGTCATTTCCCAAATCATTGTTATATCAAGTATGATTTGTTCCCTCATTATCACTAACAGCCTGTTATAGAAAGAAACAAATTTTTTTTTCTTTTCTAGTGGTGGGACGAGGTCATGGACATTTTTGACGGGGTACGATTTTTTCTGTAATATTCTTAATGTGTGTACTTCGTGTCATGATTAACTTTTCACAAAAGCTTTTAATAACTATCACTTTATCTATACGTAAAAGTAAGTTTTTTAAAATGTATTTCTTATCGAACTTAATAACTTTACTACTTAATATTAAATAAAAGACGAAAGTCTTTATTGAAAATTAAAGTTAAAATCGTCATTAAACGAAAAAATATATATAAAATACTTGTGAGGCATAGATCAGAAATTTAGTTTATTAATCATTTTTCTAAAATACTATAGATAGCCTTGTACTATCTTAATTTATTAATAATGTTGAAATATTTTTGCCTCTGTGTCATATCACATTTGTACAGGATAAATATAAGGACGTGTTATAGATTTCGCATTGTATAGGCTGACTGATCAACTAACTATTATGTTTCATCAATCGGTGCGTGGTGGTGGCACTAACAGTGGCTAGACGACAATTCCCCCCTGCCCCCTTACACCACATTACTCGCTCGCGCCATACAAAAGAGTGTAAGACCCTTAACATGAATGTATGCATGTTATGCTGGTGTTTTGTTTATGCTTGTGATTTGTAATTTAAAATTCTTAAGTGAATATGAAATTAATACACTATGTACATAATTTAGTTCTTTTTATAGGAACACTTCTTTTTCCTTATGAATTTACTTGTTTGATGTTTTTATTCACCGTTTCATCCCGTATACATCGGACAATTTCTGATTACTATCACAGGGCTTCTTCACGCTTATTAGCGTTAGAATTTTTTCAGTAATGTGAATCCATAAAATATAAGAAAAATGTTAGTAACTGCCATCATAAAAAACTCTAAAAAAAACTGTGTGTGTCAGCTCCGACGCACGACTGGAGTTTACTACTTAAGTACGATTGTCTAAACATACGCAAAAAGAGTTTATTTAACTGAAAAAAGATTAATAGCTTAAGAAAGGTAAATTAACAAATTAATGAAAATAATATACATATATAAAAAAGTTATAAAACAGTTTTAAGTTCAACCTAATTACAAATATTAATACTTACGATCATTCGTTATATAAAATGAGCAAAACAATAAATTACTCTTAACTCGTCACTTACAAATGAAAATACATATGTTAAACAACATTTAATGTGAAATCAACCTTAAGTTGTAACAAATAAAGTAATTTTTGCCTTGAGAGATACACCGTTTTGTTTTGTTTAGTGTGTTCCGGTGCACGCGCACCAAAAACGTAACGAGGTCATTCATTAGTAGATTTTACTCTCACATTTTTCTCATACCGGACGCCTTATATATGAAAATCGATTCTTAAGGAGTAAACTCCAATAAACTCCAAAAATAGAGCGAACCTCTATTTCTCTTTGGAAACTATAAAAAGCGATAATTAATTTGTTGCGACGTGTAGTTGTAAAATATACAACGTACCAAAATATACTTTCCGGTCTAAACAGAGATGAAACGTTTAAATAATACAAAATAATAAAAGTTTGAATACATTTTTTTTTGTTTGGAGCTTTATAGGTGTTTTAATTTTATTAAATATATAGGAAAACTTATTAAAATAGGCTAGTATGGCGTATTTAGAAATTATAAGATATATAAAACGTTTAAAAAATCACGTCATCGATTTCATACACGTCACAAGGAAATTTCTCTTTTTAAAAAAAGAGACCATACTCGAGTATTAATTCAGTTATATTAAAACTAAATCATTATGTTTGATAACGTATATCGAAAATTATATTATTAATAAATATATAATAAAATGGAGAGAAAACCATTTATTTTTGTCATATACTTCTTAAGTTCGTCATACTAGCGCATTTAAATGCGTTAATCTGTATAAAGTGCCTGTAAAAATGTTTTATTGCACGAAAATATGTAATAAACATGAGTGTTCATTATTGCATGCTCTCTGGCTTTTGGTGTTTGTTATGGTAAAATTGTATTTGTCTCAAAATTAAATTAATACACGAAAAAGATTACCAATAAATTACCTCCTTTCTTTCAAAACTACATGCTGTTGTAAACCTTCTAACATTTGTACACAATATTACAATAATATAAATTAATAAGGTTATCTTGAAAAAACGACATTATATTTATGAACGTCAGACATACGAAATGTTTCTATTCTCGTACTTTTTATGCACATGCTGTATATGCAAGTGAATTACGATAGTGTGCGTGAACAGCATCTGTGATTGAGCGTTAGTGTTTTGTCTACCAAAATTAATTCGGACACTAAATTTCCGATATTTTCGTTACTTACCATGTAATCACATGTGTATTGGAATGAAGATACCCGTCCAGAAATAATAATATGACTTTCCTATGGCATCTAAAAAGGCATGAACTTACTTATTTTGATAGTCCATATATAGTAGAGGCGGGGGGGGGGGGGGGGCACCATGCAGTTTCTTCTTTCGAGGTAACATACTGCAATCGCTCCTGTACAATCCACAATGGCTGAAGCTGGAGCATATATGGATCTGTTACAACTTTTCTTGTGCCTTCTTAGTTGAAAAAATAATAGCGTGAAGCGTTAATATATAGTATTCATTGAAGTTTTGCTCTATGGCTGTAATAGAAGACTGTAAGAGTGAAGTGGCTTTGAAGTATAAGCTTCGAATCACCTGGGATTAAGCACGTCGATGATGATGGAGATATGCTAGTATGCTATATATTCAACTGACTGATTATCGTACTTCATAAAGAGTATATGCTTTCTTTGGATAATTTACCATTACCTTCATTAGTAAGACGTTCTAGTAAATACTACGTAGCATGTAAATATAAATTTATGTTATGTGCTAATTGTGTAAACAATGAATGTAAATAGCTGGTTGTACATAATAATTTATCTCACACAATTACTAGTGAGACAATACATTTGAGCGAGAACTTCAAAGATGTAAGAATATTTGTTCTTCTACAGCAGAATATATCGAGTACTACATCACTACCGCAAGCATCGCCCAAAGACAAGAAAGATATGACATCTGCTATACTATCGAAATCTAATATGGCCCGGTAGGTTGCTATTTCTGACTTATTGATTATCATATTTAATTTATTTATTTAAAATATTAAAATATTAAGAGCAAGGAACACTGCTAAGATCAGATCCTTCGGACGTCAATCAGTAAATCTTACTAATCACCAAATAAAGCGCCGACATAGGTTTTACTTTACCTGAGGGGAACAGACGGCTCGGTATAATTAAAATTTAAACCTAAATACAGTTCATATTCAATTATGGCTTCGTAAAAAAAAGTTTCAGAGATATTTTTTATTTCACATTCATCATCATAGTACTATAGTAAACTGGTAGAAAGAATTAAGATATCGAAAAAATTACTAACAAACGAAAAATGGTAATACATATAATAAATTTAAAATAGTAGATTGTAGATCCAATCATCCAATTTTTTAATTTGAACTTTGAATTTTCTTACGCCTCGCCGATTTATGTGATTCCTTAATTTATTAGTGTAGAATTAATACACTGTGGTATTAAAACAATATTATTGTTTAACAACAGAGCCCTAAAAGAATCCGGGTACGAATCAGATTCAACCCTAATATTCCGGAGGCGGGAAGAAACAGAGGCGCCTTTGTCGCCAGCAGAGAGGCGTGCAGCTTACAGAGACTTGCAGGCAGGAGGAGAGCCGCCCCTCAGAGGATTTCGATCCCCCGCCCCGCCTAGGCAAGGTAAGTTTTAATTTAATTCAATTTGTTACCCATTTAACGAAATTTTGTTTCAAATTTTGATTTTAGTTACATAAATAAATAAAAACCTATTAATAAATATATAAACTGTATAGTTTACTTTATATTGTTTATAACTAATTTAACTCTAAGCTAAAAATATCCTAAATGCAAATAAATTACTTTGTTTTTATTTATATTTTAATGCATGTTATTTTTTATTTAACCACAAAATAGAATTTATTTTGGTAAATATTAAAATAAAAGTAATAAAGCAATAGATAAAATAATATTTCGTTGAATTTTGGCAATGTTTAACACTAAAAATATCTGAAACGAGATATGCGGTAGCAGCAACGAAGTGCATGATTTTGATATTTTAACAACTCGGTGTGGGTTGGTTGATAAATTAACAGAAAAGTCGCCACGTCAACGTTTTACGTATGCATACAAAAACATAAGTTTAATTTAGGGTTCCAAATTATACCATCATAATTAGATTCATATGGTTTGTCAATGAAGGTCGTGTGGAAACTCATATGTGTTACCATAATACGCCATTGTCGACGTGTCGACTCAAGGTCGCGTTACAATGACACTAAACAACGCTTTTCATTGAGCACATACCTATTAGTTCATACTGAATTGTGTAAAAGGTAAGTCGAGTTCTTTCTCTCTATGCATGTTCACTTTTTTAATTAACACGGTGCTGGAGCTTCGGGACCTTCAAAACAGGTAAAGTGCATGAACACAAACTTACTCCAAAATTAAATAAACACCACAAGTAGGTTTTAATTCAACAAGTATTTTTTTATGGATTGAGGCACTTGTAATTCACGTTTAGTTAGCAGCATAGTTTGCAAAAATCACAAAATTATTGCAGGAGCACAGCATTCACGTGTGATCACATTTAACGAAACGCATTGAGGGGGAATACAATGAACTGAAACAGTGGTTGTTTCACAGACGAAACGGAAATAGAGTACATACCAATCTCACCTACACTGACCAAGATAAGAGTCCACAAGAAGACCCCTCAACTCCATGAAGTTATATGTTATCCTGTAACTCATATACAGACGGATTTTCAAAAAACATTGACGCGACCTATGAAAACGGAAAATTTTATATTCAATACCGACTATCCACCAGCACCTCCTAGAAGAATATCTTCCAAAAATAGTCATACTCTTAAGTTAGTTACATCTTCGAGGCCGAAATCTATATCTCCATATAGGTGTGATGAGGACTATTCGAGAGCTAATGTTGATTTCCTCAGAGATAAGATTAGTCGTAAGCTGACTAGACAGAGTACCCACATTATATCTAAAAATGATAGTCGTGCAAATTTAAACTTGATTGGAAATCGAGCAATGTCTACGTCAGCACCGCCAGCAGTTGATAGAAAAGTTGGTCCAATTAAAAATTTAAAATCCACTCTAAAAAACACTAATATTGAAACTAAATCAATGTCTGGATCCGGATCTAGCGTCCATTCATCCAGGTCTAAAAGAACTTTACCAATAGAGTATTCAAATTCGATGCTTACGCACTATGGAGAACCCCAACCTTCAGTTATTATTGAAGGTGGGGCAGGAAAAAGAACGCCAATTACGAATATTTTAGATAAAATGACTTCTATAGATAAACTTTGGAGTGCTGAAAAGCGAAATGAGCGTATAGAGACAACAAAATTAGTGAAATCGTTATCTAAGAGTAGTAGTAATATTTCTTCTAAAACGAATATAACGAAACTTTCAGGTAGCGATATCAAAAAGCTTCCTGTATCTACACATAAAAGTAGAGATATGATTCGAACAGCAGAAAAACATCAAAAATTTAAAACAAATCAAGTAAAACATACTATGATTGTAGCAAACAATGAGAACAAATACCCTAAATCTACTCTTCAATCGAGTCAGTCAAGTATACTACGTAAACCATTTAATAATATTTCGTCAACTTTAAAAAAGCAAGGTCAAGTAAAGACTGCCGTTGTCACTAATTTAAAGAAGAAGAAATCTTTAGAAACTGTTGTGATTCGACCTCGCAGTGTGCCTTGCCACGAATCATGTGGTAAGAAATCCAAAGATGTAAATAAAAATATAAGAAAAACTTCCAAATCAAAATCTATCAAAAAATTATCTCCATCATCTTCAAAATTAGGATCCAATTTAGAATCTGATAGCCAATTTGGTGATATTTCGAATGAAGTGTCTAATTTCGGATCTTTTGAAAATGTGAATAATGAACTAATCAACGCAAAAGAAATAAAGAAATCACATGATGCTGTTATTTCAAATTCTTTTTTTCAACATTTATTTCTAGGACAGCCTTGCTATGTAGCAACTCCCTCGATTGAACATAATACTTCAGTACTACAAAAAGCAAAAATGTTTCAATCGCTTCCACAAGAAAACATTTGCCCAAAATCTTTAAATACATACCTTATACATAGAAAACCAGTATCTCTTTCTCGTTTCAAAATGTGGGATAGATATCCGAGTCCAGGAGAAAACCAACCGAACAGATCTATTTCATGGCCAGATAGAATGCATGGTGATATAAAGAGGTTCAGCAGTTTAAAAAGCAAAGATTTTGGTTCTTCTACATCACTAGCATCGATTAGAAGCAAAAGTGAACCACCAATAAGTAAATTTTATTTTTCTCAGACATCGCGTCCTAAATCACCTACTGTAATCTTTCATAAAAAGCCAGAAATCTGTCAATCTACAGTTACACTAAAAAAGCCGACGTCTCCTTCCCGGTTAACATTTAGGGAATCACTACATACACATTCACCGAAAATTATCCAAAATATTAAATATCAGAAAACAAAATCTACTTCACCTCCAAAGATTGCGATGAAATCGTCACATACATTTTCACCTGAAATACAACAAGACATACCAGATATACAGTTTAATAATGACAATACTGAAAAGTATCCGTCTACTTTATTCTTTTCTGAAACTTCAAGACCAGTATCGCCAAGAATAGTTAGAACATCCAAATCATCTACTGATTTCAGTAGAAGTCATTCAACATCACCTGTGTCATTAAGATCTCCATCATATCGCCGTATACATAATGTAAGACTTCAAAGTAGTAAAAATAATATGACACCTTCGTTACGTAGTCGTAGTGTTGAAGATCCTATTAAAAAAGATGCTGAATATAATTTATCTATGAAGACGAAAAGTGATTCTAATTTAAATGATCCTGATTACGATGAATATGTACGTGATATGCAAAATACCAAAATTCGATCTGATCGGTTTAGAGAATTAAACAGATACTATGCATATTTAGAGAGAGTTGCAGAATTAGAAAAAGCAACGTCAACAAGTGAATTACGACACAGAAAAAAAGATGAAGAGATAATCGACTTTGATCGATGGAAAAAAATTAGGGCCATAGAAAGAGCAGAAGAAGAATTAAATAATCTCTATAGAAAACTTAAAATAGCTCAATCGGAAAAAGATATTTTGTTTTACCCACACGATTTGAATGACTTTAGATGGAGTTATAATAGAGAAAGAGGCCTGAGAATAAAAGAAAGATCTGTGGAAGATTTAAAAGACCAGTTCCAACAGAGGTCACATGAAGATTTAGACCAAATTCCTCTTAAAGATACATATAAGCCCCTCTGGAGAGGAACAAGTGTAGCTGAGACTGCTTATTATATAAATAAAAAGAATAAGGATAGTAGAAATGAAATACGGCAATTTTTGAAACCTACTGTAATATTACAACAAGATTCCTCATTAAGTGAATTAAGAAAAAAACTTGGATTAGGCAGTAGATTATGGAGTAGTCTGTCTTTAGAACAAGTTAATGCCTTGAAGAATCAATTAAATGCAATCTATAGTAAAGAGTTGGGGTCAAAATCAAACAAAGACATTGATAAATATACCATTGACGTAAAAAGTGACCAAGATCTAGAAAGACCTTCGTTACACGTACGATGCAATTCACTAGTTTCTTCCATAAATAATTCAGATAATGAAAATCCATCAAAATTAAGCAAATCTGAATCTATTGCTGCAATTTCTTGTCCTATAACAACAGTCAAAGAGTTGAAAAATAACGTTAATAAGATACAAATGAGTTTGAGTGAAAACGAGAAGAGAAAAATCTCCCAAACATTGAGTAAAGAATTGTTAGATCGTATAAATAAATTCGATCATTCAACCTCATTGAATATCAAACAAGAGATTGAAAATATTCAATGTAAAAATAAAATTGTTACTCCGAATTCTGAAATAAATTTATTGCTAGAAAAGGGTGAAATTGAAAATCCCAAAATAGTAGAAAATATTGAAAACAATAGGCACTTAGTTTATTCGAATGAAACCCCAACAAAAAATGAAACTTCTCAATCTTCTGCCAGCGAAACGGAGACAGCTAGTTCCGAGGTTTCTAATAGAACCGTCATTTATCGTGGCCCAAGTAAAGAAATTAAAAGTAAAGTAGAATATTTTGAATCGGTAAACAGCAAAAAAGAAGTACCAAAGATTGTTTATCATGCACGAGAAAATTCAGTTGATAAAGAAAATAAACAAGATCAGACATCATATATAAAACCTAAATTACTTGATGAGAAACAAATAAATCAGATTACCCAGTCACAATCTTGCAGTAATTTTAAAGAATTTTTCGGAGAGTGTGAGAAAAACAAGTTCATATCCCTACCGTATAAACCAGAAACACGATCTAGATCAGTATCCCCTTGTTCGGAAGTTTACGTTCGCGAACGACGAACGCCAGACATGCTACTATTTTCCAGTGATGACACAATTTGGCTTAGTCGAAGCCCGTCGCCTGACCCAGAGCGATATTGGCGCGCCTACCTCAACTTGGCGCGTGCGGGAGAAGTACGCCGACTAGCAAGACGCTTTGATGCCCCCTCTGCGGCCGGTGCTGTGTTACGGCGATATCGTAGCGATCCCGAAATTGCTCGTAATGAACTTAATAGCTGGACTTCATTTGAGAGATTGACCTCGCGTGGTGATAAAAGTAGGGCCATGCTACCGGTAGCCCGCGTTCCGCTTCGATCGACAAATCGCTTTATGCCGCATATTGACATAATATCAAAACTAGCATCTTTAAGAAGACGTACAGCTCCACGATCTAGGTCTGCCGAAGAAGCCTTGGAATGTCGTCCTGGGGAAGTCGACAGGATACGACGCCGATTTGAGACCATGTCCCTCTTAGGACAAATATATGCATCGGCACCAAATGTGAGTGAACTACATGATATTGCGCCATATTTAGCTGGATCTTGGATTGCACACCGTTATCCAAAACCAAGTGACAACAACCGATCTATTAAAAATCCATCTATGTTAGTGAAAGGGGAAACATTTCCAATTAAAAAAGATGTTAATGAGGCCACATCTAAGCAGCCCGTAAAATTAAGTTCTATTTTGAAAAATGAGGCGTTTTCTAAGCAAATCTTTGATCCATCTGCACACCGACCTGTCAGCCGTTACGAACCTCCTCGCGCTCCGCCGAGGCCTCCGCCTGCTTCGTGGCCACAACGCCTCTCGCCCTTCATCACATCGCCTCGTCATACAGTCACATTTCAAGGTAGTTATTTAATATTGGAGTAAGTTAAGCATGTATACGCATTAAAATATAAATATTGATTTTCGTTACATTTGTAAATACGTGATTATAACCAAAATATATGATTTTCTTTGTACGAAAATTTATTTTCGGAAATCAATATTATATTTTTTCTGGGAATCATTCGTATTCATATTATTTATTTTAGCAAGTAGATCCATTTTTTACTCTTTTTTGTTATACTAATAGAAAACGACTCAGCACCGGAGCCGCCGCTCAGATCTCCACATGGAAATTATTCAGATACAGGCAAGTATTTGTTGAATCAATCATCATCAAATAAGTACTTTAAAAATAATATTTTTCACACAATACGGTCATAAAATCCATGTTTGTATCCATAAATAAAATAACTAGAATATTTAATTCGTAATATTTTTAGACCTATAAATATTGTTTTCAATTTGTCCCACTTTTATGATCAGATAACATTTTTCTTAACTTCCGACAAATCATACGTCCATACATATTGTGGTGAGAGCTTACACCAGTTCTATTTATATCTAAATGCTTCATCTGTGCGAATTTTTTGAAACAATAGTCATTGTTTAAAGTAATCGACCTCTCAAGTTATTCATGTAGCACTAAGAGTGAATACACGTGTGTAGACGGTTAACTTAAATATTAAAATATTATTTGCCGTAAACCTTGTCATTTTACTTGAAAATTAATACCGATTAAAATATATTGCATATTGATTGTTCAATGTCAGTCCATTCATATTATATCTGTGAAGTCGTTCTGTCGCTCATGGCTCACGGTTTGCGTCATTCGTAGTGATTGGATAATCAAAACTAGTCGGTTCAGTTTTTTCGATTGTCATAGTCGATCTAGCTTTTTATCCACGTGCAGTATCATTGCCACTCACAAAATATACGAAACGTAAATATGGTGTTCTTTGTTCAACTTTAGTTGAACACTTTTAAGTGTATCATCATATCGATGTTTTGTTATCATATTTATCCAATGATAAACGTTATCTCTAACATCGTGACAACATCAGTAAATCCATAATGGGTGTGAAGTGTTTGAAGTTATTCTAGCAGTGTCAAAATGAACGAAAATTATAAAAGTGACGAAAATGTACGTGAAGAACGAACTTCTGAAAGTGATGTTACAGTGTACGAAGACGATGGATTCTTTACTGATGTTAGCCTTTCAGGATCCTTATCGAGATCAATGTTAGCCCTAAATAAATATGTAAAGAAAAACTTATTGTACGACGATAATGAAGAGTCAGAAGAAGATGGAGCATATTTCTCAAAAGAAACTAGCCCTAATGAGTCTGTTACAAAGTACGATTCGGAAAGTATAAAAAGTAATGAATCTATGGAAAAAAAACAAAACATATCAGAAGCGACTAATGCGGATTTAAAATATGATTCTGTATTTAGTGCTAAAGCTGTAAGTGAACCAATAAATGAGATAATAAATGTAACAGAACAAACAGACGACTACAAATCCATGTTGTTACGAGATGCATCGGACGAGGGAAGAACTATAATTTCAACGACATACATCAAATACGCTGATAGCACTGAGTTGCCTGATGATGATTATAAAAATGTAACAGTATCACTTGATAATATATCGATCAAAAGCGAGCCTACTGATGACTCCGAATATGAAAAAGTTGTCTTTCGAGAAACATCAAAGGGCTTTAGTTTAAAATCGCAAAACCGGCATACGTTACATGAATTTTCCGAGTGGGGAAATAGAACTAATATTTATCCTGATGTTTACGCGCCATTACCCTATAGTAAGTATTCTTAAAATCATATTTTATATTTGTAAAAAATCTTTTAAGTTATATGTTTATCAACCTATAATATATAGCCCAAATTATTTTTATATGATTATTATTTCATATTTTTATGTAAAAAATATTAAAATACAGAATGTTGTGTCTTGTATTATAGTTAAAGATAAATAAATATTTCAAAATTGTGCTTGAACCAGAATTACCAGAATAAGCGACTTAAGACTAAATCGTGTGATAATTACAACAAATTTTTATTGGAACACAAATGTTTTATATACTAAAATACTGTTTTTAACATGTTTGTTTAAGTGTCATTAGAAGCAAAAAATTTAACTTATTTGAAATTATAATCGCAGTTTTCAGTAATCGTAATATTGATTACTCAACAAATAGTATTTAACATTTTTTTATTATAAACGTCTACCAAGACAACTACTCTAGTAAGTATGTCCACCGATTACATTTATGTGAGCGTAAAAGCGGCAGTAGTGAAAAATGATGTCATATTATTTTAAAGAAAAAAGATAAATATCTACGCTAAGAAGTTACGAGAACAACTCAAGATTATTATGTCGACAAAGCGTGTGCTCTCCAAGCGAAAGTAATACGCACTGAGGCTGCTTTTGGCGGGAGTCTGGGAGATGAAGTCGGGGTATTGGGCCAAATCGAAAGTGGCTATCTGATCTATCGCAACTAGTAGTCGGCGCCAGTAGTGTTAACGTGCCAAAAAAGTTAGTGAAAACGTGAAACATTTTTGTTTTGGATTATTGTTATTGAAGTGAAATGGGAATACTTAAACAAATAAAGAAGATGACTTCGCATGGTTCGTTTTTTATGTTATACATTTTAAATAGATAAAAATATTCATTTTTATTAGATTGCTACTAAAATCGAATTCAAAATTGTAATTATTTGTAAATTTCTTTAAAATATTACCGCTAAAATTTTGTAAAAAAGGCAAGTATTCGTTTTCTTTTCGGAAACATTTATAAAACTATGCATGTCTCGGTGAAAAATTAATATTACTTGTTCAAGCATCAAATATACTTCACCTTTTATATTTCACTAATACGATGTACGTACCCAAAGGTTCCAAATTGAAATGTAATAAAGCAATTATGTTGTTGTTGTCAATTGAATATTTTCATCCCTACGAGTGAAAAATATTGTAAATCTTGTATACACAATCTATATATTATATAGTTACTTAGTTGTTAACACTTATAAAACAAATTTAATACTATATTATAATTTACATTTATATATAAATATCTGGTCAAATGGTTCAGGACTATACACGGTCTAAAGCGCTTTAAAATAACGTTTAGTTTTACGCCAATTATATTATTTTCTTCTACCTTTTTATCAAATATAGGAAGAACATCGACTAAAAAGATGTGTAGAAGTTTTTTTACTCTGTGACCATACTTTGTTAAGTACAGCATACCCTGAGCTCCCAAGTATCTAACCAGAATTAAACACTCAAAAAGAAAATATATTTTAAAATAATGTTCTTTTATTAACTGTTTAATAGAGTTTCGTTATTTGATGCCTGATTGGGATTAAGAAATACTTTGGAAAGCCTTCTCAAGTCTCGCTGTTACTAAATATTCGGTTTCGTTATTTAAGTAACTTAATCGGTAACAGAAATAAAATATTTTAATATGAAAACCAAATAACAATCTTGTTTAGCATCTACGTAACTCTATTTCAAAGTTATAATGTATATTTATTATCTATGTTTACATCTTTAAAAAGTTGATATATTTATAAACTCCTTTAAATTATCATTAGAATGCATATTATATATAGGTACTCGTAGTTTATTAGATTTAATTTACTTTGACAATCATCAAAGGTTTTGTAGTTGAGTTCTTTTATAATCATAAAAATAATTCTAAACCTTTTTGAATACCAAAGGAATGGGGTGGTCCCTATTATTGTTATGGCATTTACGTCCATCGAACTCAATATTTAATAGCAGAACTATCGACTTAATTATTTTCGAAATAAAGCCTAGAGTTGTAAACTCATTTGAAGAGCAACTTTCGATAAAGAACTAATAACGCACATTAAAACATTATCCTAAGTAATATTATAAATGCGAAAATGAGTTTGTTTATTACGCCTAAACCGCTGAACCAATTTTGATGAATTTCGGTATAGTCAGTGATTGGATCTTGGTGAAGGACATAGGCTACTTTTTTTTAAATTTATATGGCAGAACGTTTGCCGCGTCAACTAGTTATTAAATAAATGTATTCTTATTCGTACATGATCATTTATATCGCGAATATTTTTTTAAGAAAGAATAATTGAAACCTGTATTACAAATTGTTTACAAAAGTCTGTACATAAAAAGAAACATTAAAATATTTTACGTTAACCACTAATTATATAGGTATTTATCATGTAAATCATAAATTTAATTTAAATACTTCTGACGCCTAGAGATATTGTTGATAGAGATTTTGTTTGGCATGTATTGTGTCGCTAAACCCACGTCTAAAGTTCTGGTAATCTTATTGTATACCCATGCTCGTATGTCGTAAACGCGTGCCTGGAATAATTATACGAGAAAGCCGACGACGGTATCGATGCTTGTGCTTTGGTATTCTGCAGGGCTTTTGAAGTTTTATATAATCACAACACTTTCCAAAACAGTCACGAATACCAGCTGTATTTCGATTTTTGTATCTCTCACATACCTGACGAATTTAAGAATAGTATCAACCATGTTTTATGTTTCTTTGTTTTTTATTGTTTTTGAAATCAAATATTTTAGGCGTCAAATACAAGTTGTCCCATTATATTTATAAATACTTCTAGTTATTTGCATTTTCGCATGCACCTATTTAGTTTTTGTAATTAATATATAAAATAAAATAATATGTATCCAATCATGTCACAATCGAGTAATGTAATATGGTAAATTAATATATCGAAAACACTAATAGTAGGCCTTATTATGACTGAGCACGACTCCTGCCGGACAACTTTTGAATTAGGATCTAGGTAATAAATACATATAACCTATTATTTACCATTTACAAATGACAAAGAAACTTGCAGTTGTTAAGATTTCTAATGTGGAACTATCATGACAACTTCCGTGGCGTAGAGGCTAACGCGCTTCGGTATGCTTTCGGAAGTCGCGGTTCGATTGCCGTCTTACCTCTGGGTGTTTATGTATAATATATATATTATTAAAAAAATAAAAATATATATGTAGTTATCTAGTACCCTTAACACAATTGATATGCTTCTTACTTTGGGACGAGATGACGCTGTGTGAATTGTTTTAATATAATAATAATATAAATGTTATATTATTATTAACATTTAATTCTCCCGAAAATATTTTAACAACATAATCTCATAATGAGCTTATGAATATAATCAATTTACTTCAAATTGTTACGTGTTTAAACATAATCGATACTTATAAAAACATGGCTATCGTGTTACGACATCGATGGTACCTCAAACTTTCTCCTTCCAATCAATCAATGGTTTCTAAGAAAACTTAAATCGATAAATTTTCGTAATATTTACGTACTTATGTTTTCGTTTCCGGCAAATAATTATAGTCAGATTCGCAACATGGAAGTCCGCTGTCGTGCAACATGCAATGCGTGTTACATAACCTAACTCATTTTGAATTAATACTCTATTTACAGTCTGGCAAGAGACAAAATTATTTATACATTTTGCTTTATCTAGCGGAAAAGTATTTTCTAAATCCTGGAGGCATTATTTATATTTTTTATATTTAGTGACGTGCTGGAAAGTACTTTTTGATATCGCAAAAAACGTGCCTAGTTAGTGAAATAGTGAATTTTCGTCCTAATATCAGTATCCTTACGATTGCATTGCAAGGCAATAGGTTATTAGAAATTTTAAAATTTGTAACTACAATTCTATTACAACTGAAGTAATTTTATAGATAATATATTATTGAGTAAAGTCGCTTAAGAACGATCGAGTTTAACAATATTACAAAATATAAGCAGTTTAGAAATGTAACATAGAACAATTTTTTTAATGAAAATAACTACATAATCATTTATAAAATATTAAAGTAAATTCAAAGTACGCATATAAGCTGCTCTGTAGAAGTGTTTCAGAAAAAGAAAGTATTTTGTGTTTCGGTATTTAAAATTTAGATTGTTGAGATACATACATGATTTTTTTAAGAAAACATATTTTGTATATGAGTGCTCTATTATTAATATAATTGTATATCATATAGCCTATTGTAGTTACTTTTATCTCCAATTCAATCTCATAAATCGATTCAGCGAAACCGCTATTTAGTAATAGTTGTATAACATTATGTATGTGTTTATAGTAATAACAACAAGTTATTGAAACACTTTAATATTTTAATAAAATAAGTTAAAATGAAACTTATTTTAAATGTTCGTTTTATTTATCTTTTGTGTTATTTTCTACAGAATCCCCTCGTCGTTATGTGGAGAGTGACGTGAACATCCATTACAAATGTCCGGTGAGACACGACCCCTTGCCGCTGGTTCCGGAGCGGGAACTGGCGATGCAGCAGGCCGAGCATATGAAGCGGCTGTACAGGGAACAGCGGCGGAACAAATATCTGCAGGTTTGTCACTTTTTTCTCGGATTTACCTAGCAAAATATTTTCAAAGAGAACTAACCTAAAATACACAGACCAAGGAAAATAAAGGGAGAATATACCCTAGCGGTAATTGTTCCCGGGCTCCAAAAACGGGCCGACGCCAGCCTGGGTCACGTGATCGGCGGGCCATATTAATCCAGGCACAGGCGATAAGAACAGCGGGGTTTTTAGTGGGTAGTAGGTGACAGCCATTCTATCCCGGAGTCCCACAAATCCCTCGGTCAGGGGAACTCGTAAGGTACCGTTTTGCCCAGACACAAAAAAAATAAGTTCGCCTATGATTGCAATTTCATTGAACAATGTACGTAGATCAATCGGAATAAAGGCGTGCCGTGGAATTTCAGATAAACGATCCACCCATCCAAATTTGGATTAAATCGATAAATCGCATTCAATTAAATTATTAAAAGAGGCATATTCCGATAGGAGACAAAAAGTTAACCGTCACTAATTGCCGCCATTCAATTATAATCGCTTTATTTTAATTAACGATACAATCTAATAATTTTCCGGTTATACCATACTGTGAAATCGCTCACATTCTCTAAAAAACATGTTGCATAACATCGTTTTTGTTACGTTCGTCAAGGAATTTTATTAATCCATCTTTAAGATTAGAACAGTTTGAGTCAAATAATTGGTTATTTACAGTTGTTCTTATTTGTATGTTTTAATTAAATCATTGTAAATGTTAATTAGTTGCTTATGAATTAATTTATTTCTGTTGCTTTTATCACAATTTTCATTTCTTTCGACGAATTTTATCAATAAGTAATTGATACTAATTTGAGATATACAGATATTTATTTTATTTAATATTATTGGATTTTCAATGATACGTGGTGGCTAAGTTTATACTTAATTGTTATCAATTAAGTCTAAACTAAAAAAAGACCATGACATGAACGAAAACATCCTGCGAAATTTTTCGCCTTCAATAAAATCCTGAGAAAAAAATATTCATTTTCTTAAGACTCGAGTTAAGTAATTACTAATAACTGACAAACGTTGTTATGTCATATGAATTTTTAAAAAATTAGCTTATGCCCTTCTCCAAGGTACAATCTATGTCTGTTCTAAAATTCTTCAAATTTGTTTCAACGGTTTAGGCATGAAAGCGTAACAAACAAACAAACTCACTTTCACGTTTATAATACTAGCTGACCCGGCAAACGTTGTTCTGCCGTTTATATTAAAAAAAGAAACCTATGTACATTTGTTCTTCTCCAAGGTCCAAGCTATCCCTATTACCGAAATTCATCAAAATGAAAACGTAACAGACATAGTTACATTCATATTTGTAATAAATGACCAAGTGAAGTTCCACCTTTGTCTAATATGTGATTATAACTTAAGCCAAACAAAAGAATTAATAGGGCTAAACTACATAAAAATCAAGTGAAGCACAAATAAACATCAAAACGGAAATTCGTCACTTCATCAATCTCGGATGGAGTAAGTTTTCCAGTTTTAGATTAGTAGAACATATAGTTAGAAGAATTGTTACTACCAAATGCGCATTAGAAATAAATTATAAATTTTTATTGTATTTATGGTTCACTATTTTGGCAATAATGGCTTACACATAAAAAGATAGATTATATGTTGTCTATTTCTATCTATCTAGGACTATTTAAGATAAACATTTCCATTATACATTTATACAACTTGTAATTCTAACGGTTTTTGTAGCGCACGCCAGAATAGCTCGCAGATGGCAAATTTTTTTCCTTCTTACTTGACATTTATCGTTATATTTTGAACAATTCACACAATATCTGTATAAATTATAGCCTATGTGTTATTCTGATTTATAAGCTATATTATTGTAAAGTTTCATTAAAATTCATTCGGTCGTTTTTGTGTAAAAGAGTAACAAACATATATACAAACTTTCGCGTTTATAATATTAGTATGGATACTTGCCATTCATTCATTCATTATCTTGCCACTCGTCGAATTTCTTAAATTATAAGCTGATTGGGGAAAAAATCCGCGACCTATTTAAAAAAGAATATCGATCGGGTTATAAACTGTATGGGATATTGTCGGAATGTGATTATCATGTCAGTAAGCGATCTGTGGGTGATAGGTTTAATCCAGTTAAGTTAGGGAGGCACGCGACTGCAGTTTGGTCGATACGAATATCGTTATGATCGGGGACTTCACGTTGTCTAATATTATACTACCAATAGAAACCCTCTAAGTCAATAAACTTTAAGCTTAAACTTAATTCTACAATTATTTGATTCCTAGCCCCTTACGAAGCTCTATGTTCTCACTATTCCCAAACAAAATTTACAAAATTCCTGGAAATGTATCTTTATTGCTATTATAACTTTAAATGCTTTTTCTAGAATTTTTAATAAATTAATTGGTGTTATTTTCTTTTTCAAAATCACTTTTACTCACATGAGAATAAAAAAGTAGCATTTGTCCTTCTTTAAGATCCAATCTATGACTCTGCTGAAATTCATCAAAATTGGTTCAGAGGTTTAGGCGTGAAAACGTAATAAACAAACAAACTCATGCATTTAATATTAGTTAGATTAAGTCGAAGCACTGATAAGTCGTACACATGCCTTTGAATATTATTTTCACTGTGCAGCGATGGCCAAGAAAATTATTATATGATGCGTTCTGTTACAAGTCTTAGTGATTATTTATAACTTTAGAATCTTACCATAATTACCCTGGAATAAGTAATAGACGATTAGATTAAAACATTTTTATAATATGTTTTGTAGGTAAAACAAAACCAGCATACGTCCGATGTTTAGCGGCATATCGTTTAACTGCGAGCCTATTTTAAATAGAAACGTCGCTAGATGTAACATAATCGGTGTCGTGGTTTCTCTGTCACTTGATTTTCATTCTAGTTTCCACAAACGCGTGCTTGTAACTAACATAAATTTGACACTCGTATCAACGACAGACGTTTATAAACTGAGTTTATATATCACTAAGTTGATCGTTGTATTAATTATTCTGATAAAATGATGTAATTACAATTACCGATTTTATTCTCATGTGGAAGCAGTAACACGAACGTAGTTCCGTAATTGGTAAGCGTTAATTCGTAAATTACTTAAAATACAACATTTTTCAATAAATTTAAATAAAAGTTAAGACTTTAATGTAATATTGAAATTTTTGTGGAAGTAAATAATTTCTGTATTTTGTTAAAAATAATAACTTGTTATGTTTATTTTGTTTAAAAAGGCTTTTTATCTCTACATAGTTTTACTAGCAATACTCAATGCTTTGGCGTTTTATGGACACGGACTACTGCGTTTCGGAAGTGCATCTCATTATTTGCGGTATTGAGTTAGAATTTGTCCCAGATAAAAAGCGGAGGTAGCTTTTCACTGATTTCACTCCGGTGAATATACCTTTGAGTACTTTAACGTACCCTTTAGTGAAACCAACGGTAGTTACACAACGTCACACCTGTCATACGAGTTCTTTGCTACTTTTACTGCGCAATTTACATAGCTTTACATCAGATTGCCTTTTACTCGTATATTCGCTCTTTGTTCGTTATAATTTATTGTACAATGGTTCTCCAGTAATTGCTCTTTTAATGAAATTGTGTATATACTATTTCGAACAATTGAAAATGGAGAGTGCTATATACTCTTTTGTTTGATGGTAATTACATAATAGTAAAATTTCAATTTAATTGTGGTTAGTGATAGATATTATGTCGTACCAATAAATTGCTTCCGGTGGAATATTTAGTATAATATATCTGAAAGATTAATGATAATTCTAAAATATTGCTAGAATATATGAAATTAAATTTGTGTTCTTATAAATACTTTTTTAATTTCATATTTAATTATACTTATTTTACGTTTGTATATTAATTGCTCAACTTTTAGTACTATCTTAGTTATCGTTCATCCTGTTTGAGTGGGTTTCTGTCCCATCAATTTATCCGTATATATTATATCCATACTAATATTATAAATATGAAAGTAACTCTGTCTGCCTGTCGTACGTAACGTAACAACGTTTTCACACCTACACCGGTAAACCAATTTTGATGAATTTCCGTATAGAAATAGATTGAACCTTATAGAACGACATAAGCTACTTTTTGTGACAAAAATAAAATTTGAAAGGGGTGAAATAGGGGGGAACGTATTTAAGTTTAATTTATATGGCAGGACAACGTTTGCCGGGTCAGTTAGTATTATGCTTAGTTTACTTTTCTAAATATCACGTATTTTTTTCGTAAAAAGAACAGATTCAGTAGTTTAATGCAATTTTATTATCATTATTTAAATTAATAGTAGTAATTAAGCGTTGTAATGAAATTTATAGAATTAATGATGTATTTTCTGACACTGCACGTTGTTAATGCCTCTGCAAACGTCCGTACGCAACAGTGACCCCTGCAATCTGAAGGGCCGTTTGCCTGTCTGCTGAACTCCAGCTATAAAAAAATGTATTTTTGAGATAGTGAAGTATTCTGGATGACTTTTCTAAGATTATTTCTAATGCTTAATTTCCAAAATGAATGTTATGGAATTTAATCTCCCATTATTTAAATTTGTATCTAAATTTATATATCGAGTTCTTCCACTAAACGTATACAAATAAAATAAAATAACTCTATATGCAAATCCGGTATTAAACAACCTTGGATCTCCCGCGCATACCAACCAAAAATCAGTTGACCAACGACAACAACAGTATTACATTGTATATGGCGATTTGTTTTATATTATTGTAGAAGTTTGATTACTGCTTTAATCGAAACATAATTTGTTATATATATGATTATTTGTGAGAATGAATTCGAGAGCGCAAAACGTAATTTTTAACTTTATTTTGAGAGTATGCGGGGAAGTGAATGTGTAATAATAACCCAGAAACATGATAGTTATACGTAACATATATAATATTAATTATACTAAAATTTTGAAAATTCATATTATTGATTCCTGAACGAATAAGTTGTTTAGGTATTTTAGTGTAATAACATTTTTAATATTTTCAGGAAAAAGATTTCCTACAATCGGATATAAAGGTGATAAGTTTTTTAGATTTTGACTAACATACATCACAATTTGAAGTGTTACCATATTCCAAATACATCTGGCCTTGTTCATTTATTCTGGGATTTAAACCTTTTTTTCACTGAAATTCATCATACTAAGATTTTAATTCGCGATCTGTGGAGTTCAAATCTTAGCCGATTTACGTGAAGCCGCTAGCTATCACAAACCTTTGATGATATGTGAAGGAATTGTTCGGATTGTATTGAGTTCGAATCATGATTCATTAATTGTTACATTATCAAAAGTCATTATCAACCATGGCATGATTTGGCATTGGAAATCCAATATTTTAATTTTTTTTATTGTATGTTTTTATATTTTTTATTGTTTGAATAAAGGTTTTTCCCTCTTGTCTGTATATATATATATATATCTTTAAATTGATGTCTAGTCTCAGACTATGGTATAGAAAGTATGGATGCAGTTAAAACTAGTTTCAACTTGTTGGGTTTGGGAACTTATTTTGTTATCTGATGACTAATGAATATTACTTTATCGATGTTTTTTATTTAACAGGAGCTTCAAGACATGCAAAGTCGTCGTCATCAAGACAACTTCACACCCTCGCAGAAGACCATCCTCCCCTTAAACAGATACGATGAGGCTGACAAAGTAATTGCTAAAGCTCTGTACACGTTCAATGGACAGACAAACAGAGAGCTCAGTTTTAGGAAGGGCGACCTGATCCATGTGAGGCGACAGATTGACGCGAACTGGTATGAAGGCGAAGTCCACGGAAGGATAGGTCTCTTCCCCTATAATTATGTACAGGTGAGAGTGTATTTTATACATTAATATCATTATGACTACCTCTGCGTAACTTTATTGATTATATCGTAACGCCTGCGAGGGTCACAAGATCTATTTTGCCCTGAGTCTGAATTTTTATGTATAACATCTAATATATAAAATTCTCGTGTCACAGTTTTCGTTGCCATACTCCTCCGAAACGGCTTGACCGATTCTCATGAAATTTTGTGAGCATATTGAGTAGATCTGAGAATCGGCCAACATCTATTTTTCATCCCCCTAAATGTTAGGGGTGACCCACCCCCAAAATTTTTTTTTTTAATTTCTTGACATTTTATTATTTATATGGCAGAACAACGTTTGCCAGCTCAGCTAGTGTATGTATAAGTATACAAGTAGTGCTTTCTACGTACTGGGACTAGATGGCGTTGTCTGAATTGTCGCAGTATTTATTATACCAAAGTTGAATTCCGATACCGACGTTAATCTAAAAGGAGTTCTGAGCCGTGCTAAAAGATTATTAGCGTTTTACATAAAAAGCTTGGTAAAACTTTTAAGTAGGTTAAGTTTGTAAAAAAGGTAAGGTTTGTAAAAACGTTTTATGTATAATATTATTATAAAGAAAATTACAATCAACCGATAGTATTTTTTTCTATATACTATTATAAAACGTAATTTATTTTATAGTTATATTGTAATTATTTAACTTAAAGGCTAACAATTTAAATACACGAATTTTTAATAAAATATTTTTATACTCTAGAGTTATCTCTCTTTATCTTAACCTATTAATATGTAATATTAATAACCTTTTTTACATAAGATCACATAACTATTTGTGTGATCTCGTAAAATGTCTCCTCTTTTTTATTCTATTATTACTAACTACGGCTAACTAATAAAAAAATTGCGTATAAGGAGTAAAAAAGAAGAAAGAAAGAAAATTATTTTATTTGTCATAAAACAAGATTAATTACAAAGGAGTTTACGTTTGAAGAGTACGGCAGGTATCTACGTAAAATTAATTTCATACACATCTATTTTGTTGTAACTCTTCACTGATAAATTAGAAGCCATCTCAAAAATATACGTACAAGATGTTGACCTGTAACAATGTGTAAGCTTCGGATACCATGATTAATCGAGTTGCGTAGCTTCTTCTTAGGATTCCAAGATAACTTCTACTTTTTTTTTTAAGAACCCTTAACTAATATTATATTCGTAATTTCAGTTGCAAAAAGGTGATACTGTACAACCACCGAAAAAACCAGCAGTGGTCGAAGGGCGGGCTCGAGCCAAGTTCGACTTCACGGCGCAAACCAACCTCGAGCTTCCCCTGAAGAAGGGAGAAGTAGTGGTCCTCACGAGGCGCATCGACCACAATTGGTGGGAAGGCCGGAATGGGCTCAAGACGGGAATATTCCCGGACAGTTATGTCACGGTGTTGCAGGAGCCTAGTCAAAACAAACCAGGTGATTTTTTTCAAAATATATTATAATATAATATAATATTATAATAAATATAAATATTAAAATATAATATATATTTTAATATTTAATTTTTTCAAAACGACCAATAAATGTTACTTGATTAATCGTCGACTTCGAGTACCTCTTCTGACAACCTAGTGTAGATCCGTCCCGGATCGTTTGCTCCAGAACTTATTTGCTACATACCTTACCGTTCTTATGACTGATTTGATTAAGTTATAGCCACAATATTTGTCCACGTTTTGTTATTTTACTCATTTGTTTTCATATTTTCTTTTTTATTATCTTTCTAGAATTTATAAAAATAGATCACATATCTTAGCAAAAGTATGCACTCAAAACACTTTCATGCGTCAATTATTATCTACAAACGCTGTTAAAGCGATATGAAAGGCAATGTACTTATTGTGTGCATTTAGTGATACTAAATACGAATAAGATACTAACTTTAGTGATATTAAAATATAAAGTCTTAATTTGCTAATACTGTACGAGTAATTTTGTAAAGAGCCCCACTCTTTTTAAAACCTATACATGAATATGTCTCGCTAACCTAAATTATTATTCAATAAATACATATAATTCCAGAATTACAACTGATAGGAAATTCAGAGAAGCCAGCAGCGTCGCCAGCGGCGCACGGACTGGTGAATGGATCCGCGCGGCGCAGCATGGGCGCACACTGTTACACGCCGCAGCCGAACAGTCCTGCGCTCGCCAACGCACCGCCGGCCACTCAGCCCCTGCCCGGTTAGTTGCCATCCGATTGAATGTAGAGATATCAACAGACATCAGATACACATCAGATATTATAGTTGCTTGAGGGAAAGGCACCTATTTATCTCCAAATACGTAAATTCAAAAATTTTCGATATGACCACTGCAAACATTCTGTCCCATTGGGGCACAGGAACCTGGGTCAATAAGTGAATACTATATCTCCGTAACGAGTCTTACTGCCGAACGCAACTACTTATTCTAATTAAATACCAACAAAAATAACAGCGCACTAAATTGGTTTTTGTAATACAGGATACGTGGCGAAGCCAGCGAAAGCGACTTTAACGCCCTCCGAGCGTGGCTACGGTCCCCCGTCGGGGCAAGGCGTCGACCTCAACAACACCGAGCCGCTCTACGTCGACACCAACGCGGAGGCCATACCGTGAGTCTCATTGCTAGGTTTAATAGCTTTTATGAGGTATTAAACCATTCTATAATCGTTTTCTTTCAACAAGGAAATAAGTGTTTACCCGTTTTTCAAAATTCGATCGCAATAAAGAAGGCATGTCAGTTGTAATATTTCTTTTGCTCTCTCTCTCTCTCTCTCTCTCTCTTCCTCTCTTTTTCGTCATAAACATGACTGAGAGACGTAAATACATTGTTTCATTCCATAAAGTCTTATTTTCAACCAGACTTAGATTATTTCTTCGACATCTTCTTTACATTTCTTATCCGTGCAGAGGCGGAGAAAGAATACTGACCTCTGCGGCCAGGGTAGGCCTGTTCTAAAAGGCGACAAAACAACCCATCCTAGTAGCTACGTGGTAGGGTCCCAAGCCCGTCTGGATAACGACCACCTTTGGTCATAAGTATGCCGCCATGATAACCTTGTGTTGTGTTCCGGCATTATTGACCCAAGTTCCTGTGCCCTTATGAGACAACAGCGTTTTCGCGATGCCACTGGCGTTGCAAACACCCATAGGTGACAGTAACTGCTAAATTCTAAGCGGGCCTTCAGCCTGTCAAAAAAATTAAGGACTTTTAGTCTATAAAATAAGAAAATCGTTTTGACGATAATATTGAATTCACTTTGAATGGACTCATTGTTTGCTACATGGCATATGTATCGCACAAATCTGCCGGTAAAAAGTTGTTATAATATACCATAAATATTTGAAGATTTTTTTAAAACTGTTCAGCAGTCATAATGCAGGGATATCATTAAACAAATTTCAATATTAATTTCAGATATCGAGCAATGTACAAATACAGGCCGCAAAATCCGGATGAGTTAGAACTAAACGAGGGCGAGACGGTTTATGTGTTAGAGAAGTGCGACGACGGATGGTATGTGGGCTCCAGCCAACGCACCGGCCGATTCGGAACCTTCCCTGGTAACAAAAATATATCATTCATTCATTTGTCTCCAAATAATCTCATACCAAAAACGTAATATTTAGTTCATTTCTTTCTGAGTAAACATATCGATCTAATTTTAATGATTATTAACTTTTTTAATGATCGATCAATTTTAAGCTTCTTTTAATATAAATGGGTGTACGGACTTGTTACACACATTAAGTATCAAACCGAACATATAAGGTTACTAAACCGGCTTTGTTATCTAAAATTTCCGTAAACTAAAATTCAGTTGTTGTGTATAGTTTAATAGTCAATAAGTAATTGCTTAACGAAATAATTGAAGGTCCAACTCACCTCTTAATCATTCTCATAAAATTTATTACATTCCATTACATCTTGTAAGTGGGTTACTTTCATCAATAAGAATAGAGCTAACCTATTATTAGTTACGAAGGTAACTAATAAACTCGTTTAGCTAATTCAAAGATAATAAACGAACAATACTCGAATTTCCTTCATGTTAGGGAGATTCGATGACAGTCGTCCATGTAAAATTTAGTTAGCACTATTTTCTTTTAGTTCTTTATTAAGTAAAAGGCATGACAACAAGTTTTTGATGCAATAAGACACTATCTAACTGACCCTGTGAGAATATTCAGTAGTGTGCCTTAGGCTCCGAAGTTTAGGTATCGAATGCAACCCACGCTTGGAAGAAAAAACTTAACATGCACACGCTGATGATTCAGGCGTGCTAGTTCTTCCGAGTTATCCTCATTTAGCTTTCTTTAATTTAATGGGGATCCAAGGATGCCATTACGACTGTAATCCAATCAAGTGGTAGCTAAGAAGTATCATACTCGAAGATTCCTGCGATAACTTACATCATTTTGACAAGAAAACATTGTAAGATAACAACTGGTTATCTAGTTACCTCGAAATGTGTATCATACCAACCCGCCTTGGACAAACATGGCTGCTATATTGTCCACTCCCTGTAAAGAGGCGACTCCAGTACTGAAACGTTAAGGACTGATTGATTATACGATTTTTGCCATAAACTAATTTACTAGCTTATAACTTTTATCATTATGATGTAAAACGATGATGTTTTGTTAGGTAACTACGTGGAGCGCATCTGATAGCGCGAAAACTCCCTGCTGCGGCGACTGCGCCGAGCTACGCTCTGCACCCGTAGAGCACACACGTAGACACACACACAAACGGGGTTGAACCTCTTTGTAAACACAAAGGAGTCATATTGTCGTGATCGTAGATAGGTCTAAGCATGGTCTAAGCAAACTTTTTGAAATTGCAAATTTAGACAAGCGGCCTTCTCAGCCAAAATCAATAGAAGTTTAATTTTATTCATAATCCAATAGACTGAGAAGTTCATTTGTCATGTAGTCGTTTACACATACTGCTAGATCAAATTACCGTGTCTACTTTCAATAACCGCTACACTAGTATGGACATAGGAATCAATAAATATATATTAGAAACAGGATTTTTGCATAATTGATTATGATATATACTAAAAGGAAATCAAAACAATTTACAATTATATAATGAAATAATGTCAAAAATAAATTAAAATTTAAATTAAAACATACTGATTTGTTGGTTTATATGTTCAGATAGTGATTGTTTCCATTTGTGTCCACCAAATAGGTAACAATCCACATTTACATAAAAAATAAAGAATAAAAAGTAACACAGTGAAAACTATAACAGCAGGCCTAAGATTATAAATAATATACCAAAACTTTCGCCA
The DNA here is from genome assembly GCA_963693495.1 of Malacosoma neustria. Classification (NCBI taxonomy): domain Eukaryota; kingdom Metazoa; phylum Arthropoda; class Insecta; order Lepidoptera; family Lasiocampidae; genus Malacosoma; species Malacosoma neustria. Next base: position 11,855,501 of record OY856379.1, read on the forward strand.
TGACTTTTATATAACATTTTGTACTAAAATTTTTAATATAAGATACTGTAGCCCTGTAGCTTGAAACGCTTTGATCATTCATATAGAACTAACCAGCAGTAGTTTATTTTCGTCATCGGTGTATTTTTAGTAAACTTACCCTAATATGCCCCAAGCAGCCATAATATAATCAACTGTAATCTTCCCAAAGTTGCGTAAGTATCCCAAAGAATATGTTTACCTGATAGTAATGTTGTATAATTGTATAAAAAATAATAAAAATACTTATATACATGTAAAATTGTTTAGCGTAGTTATTTATTAAAAGTGTGAGTGAACCAGCTCGTCTTTTAAAATGAACATTTTAAAAGAACGCAGCTATGAGCACGTGGACTAATCTATTACTAACGAATTTTCTAAATCCGTATTGAAATTGAGTATAATATAATCGGCAAAAGTCAAACTTTGACAAACACTTCATGAAGTCAAGCTATCTCTTTCACATGGTACGGATATAAACGAGATAGATTTATCATACTGTTTTGTTTCTATAAATTAACATGGCTGGTATCTTGTTTTATACGTTAGCTTGACTCTGTGGATACAATATAAAGTTTAACGAAAACAAAGTTTGAACATTTTGTTTAGCTACAAGTTCGTGGAAGTCACTAGACAGTTTTAGGTTAATGCTTTAATATTGTCATTATGTTGTAAAAATTCAACCAATAATAAAGCATTTACCTAACAGTATGTTAATGAATAAAACTAAGTTACCGCATTCGCATATACATGTCATAATACTCAAAATAACTATGCAACGGTTAATGTACTCGTATATAGGGCGAGAAGTTTCGACAACGGTTGACAATACAATACTGCATGCCTAATTTATATTTAGATATTTGTATCGACATATATATATTTATATATGTAGCTATCTCGTATCGTAAATAACTATATGACTTGTTCAATAATTAAATTGGCATATTAATTTTAAAATCTAGTCATGTTTTTGGAATATTTTTTACAGTTATTTTAAATATTTGTGTTTAATGGATATATTATATACCTACATAAAATAGTATTAGTATTAACAGGAATCGTATGTAATATTATATTTTATAGAGATTGTTCTCTTTAAATGTGCCAATATGGCCAACCTAGAAACTATAAGTAATGAATTAATTCGTATATAGAACTTTGACATTGATTTAAGTGACAGAAATCAACAACTGTTTATATATCAAGAGTAGGTAAAGGGAACTATCTAATATAGAGAAGTTGAAAAAAGACCAGCTGTACGCTGAAAATTATAGTTCATAAATCCATCATCACTTCAAGCTATTCTGGCGCCATCTTTAACGCATTTTAACGGACACTTTTCATACACAAATATTGTTATCTTAATCATTATAAAAAAACCCTCCATAAATATAAAGAACTCGTACACCGTGTTTAATTGGATCAAACTTTGACAAATTGTTGCATGTTTAACTCTGGACCTTTAAAATATGAGTTTTACCTTAGCATAGTTGTGTTAAACTGGTTAAGAGTATTTTTTAATCAATGTCAAAGTCCTTTGATACAAAATTTTCTCCCCCCAAACATTTCGGTTTCCCCATACTGACTCACAACTGTGCCATCAGTTTTGTCGGTAATGTGTACCAAAGTGTCCCCTCGCCCTATGTAAATGCTTTGATTTGTGTAGTGTAAAGCAGTGGCATTCATTTTTAATTGTAACCCTTGTTGTATATGTTAATTTATTTTTAAAAGCACAAATGTTTTATTTTGTTGTTGACACCTCGACGTATTATGATGTAACATTAATTTCTATTGTTCATTATCACATCTAATAAAGTAATCTTTCTATTTCATGTGTGTTTTATTTTAATATCCAATCAAGAAGCGACTGCTCCTTGTGATTCTTTTTTCTTGGTCGAATTCTTCATTACTGAAGATCGTGTCCTTAAAAATCAACCGTGGCCTGTTTCTTAAGCTGTTTCCACTTCGTTCGGTCCTCAGCTTCTCGAATAGCAGTTGCTATTGGGAGTCCAGCGAGGGTGGTTATTTGGTCACACCAGCGGATAGGTAATCAGCCACGGGGTCGCGCTTCTTCCACCTTGCCTGTCATAATCAGCTTATCCAAGTTATCCGACTGTTGTCGGGGAATGTGACCAAACTACCTAATAAGTAATCTTCCGTTAACAGATTGTTGAGAGCCTGACTTTAATGCGAAGCTGGTCCAGAATATATTTATTTGTTCTTTTGGCCGTCCAGGGTATGCGGAGCGTTCGTCTCCTTACGATAGCTGATGTCAAAATTAGATAAGAAACAAATTTTAGATTTTTTAGTAAATGTAGAAATAACAAATAATGTGTGAGAGGTGGTCTTTCTAGGTACCGTAATGGTGAAATATGGCTGATTCGTGTCATGATCGTACCACGCTTTAATAGTTTTCCAACCCGCTTTTTAAGTTCTTTTATAAAGAGATCTAAATAATAAGAAAATGGCTACTCGCAATTACTTAGTAACTTCACGTACGTTCACGTTCGTTCAGGCTAAGTTCGCGTGTATGCATGACTCGTTGCCTAGCAACAGCTTATGTCAAGACTTTGGATAGAGTCACGCTACTTTCTTTAATAAAATAAAATAAAGTATTGCTTGCGTAGAAAATATTCTAATTAATCAAAATGGTAGACACAGACTGGAGAGAAATATTAAGTTTCTCACAAAAAGAACTCCTACAGGCTGATAAAGAGAAGTTATGTGAGAATCTTTCGTGGATGGATGTTGATGATGTCGAACTCAACTTTAGTGATATGAAGACCTTATTCAAACTTTCACAAGATATCTTGAAGCATAAAAGTGAACAGGTATTTTAACCAGTATATAAATAAAATTTATACTTTAAAAGTTATAAGGGGTTAACGTCGGGCAGGCGGCCGGTTGTAAGAACTAAGCCACAACTATTAAAACATGTAACGTGTAGTGCCGACCCCATATAATGCATCTAATTCTATATAATTTTATACGTGCAGGGGCAGAGAAAGACTAATAACCTCTGTAGCCGGGGTCGGCCTGTCATAAAAGGCGACAAAACAACCCACCCTAGCAAGGTGATAGGGCCTCAAGCCCGTCTGGATAGTGACCACCTTTAGTCTTAAGTATGCCGCCAAAATAACCTTGTGTTGCGTTCTGGCATTAGTGACCCAAGTTCCTGTACTCTTATGGGACAGCAGCGTGTTTGCGATGCCACTGGTGTTGCAAACACCCATAGGCATAACTGTTAAATTCTAAGCGGGCCGTCAGCCTATCTGCTGTCTTACGACAATAAATTTTCTGTTTGAGTGATGAACTCAAACAGATCATTAAAAGTCTCTGTTTAATTTTTTTATTGCTGTAAATGTAAATCTGAAGTTCAGATTAGATATTGTGCGAAAGTGTTTGGACTTCGATTTTACAAGAACGATTGCCACATACTAATATGTCTCAAAAGGAAAAAAAACATAACGGTGTTTTCTTTACCGCCTGTAAACTAGTAGAAAAACCTCATAGATGGACGTTTGTCGTTCTTTGCAGTACCCTAAAACTAAATTGAATGACCCTGTTTTAATTTACCGGGATATAAAGTAACTACAAAATTTAACAAAAGTTGCATAAAGATTTTATATAAAATATTATAAAAATTCTTAAATAAGATACTGGGTCCAAAGTTAATGTAATCGGATTTTATGGTGATATGGTATATATATTAGGGTGATAACTATCTTTAGAAGAGGTCCGCCTTGAGATAAAGGGCGGGCCGGCGCCGGCCCGGGCCACGAATTCGGCAGGCCACATATCCGTAGGCCCGGGCGTAGGCGATAGGAGAACAAAGGTTTTTAGTGGGTAGTCGGATGGCTGAACATCTTTCCCGGAGTCCCACATATCCCTCGGTTCCCCCGTGCCGGGGCAACCCGTCGAGAGAGGTTTTTCCCCAAGACAAAAAAAAAGGGTGATAACTATGATTTCATAATATTTTAGGAAATTACTTCACATTATTTATTAAAACATAAATATTAGAACTTTTTCGTAACACGTTAGTTTTAAATAGGTATAAAATATAGAAAAAATTTTTCTTCAGCATATCAAAGCAGTAATCAGCTTTTACGATTAAGTAACAATTCTAAGAAATATTATTTGAATTTGTGTCGTAGGTAAATAATTTACTCGGTCGATTAGAGACTTCACAAAAGAAAACTAAGCGCCGAACTAAGGGACGGCATTCTAGTAAGTATTGGATGCAAGTAAATAGTAAGTATGTAATAGTTAATAACTTGCAACTTTCTGGATTTTTTGGAACCCTTCTTTATCCCGTGAGATTCTTATAGCGCATGTCAAATTAAAACTATTCTTATTAAATTTTATTCAATTAATCAATCTTAAAATAAAATAGTTGTCTAATTTTTCGCTAAATATATTATAGCATTTGTTTTTTTAATAATAGTCTTTAAAAAATATTAGTGTAAAATTATTTTCAGTAGTGTATGAGATAATTGGGAAAATACAACTTTATTAATTTTAATAAATAAAATAAATAAATAATAATAATAATAATAATATAATCTTTATTTGTAAGAAACATGGTGAATACATAGGTGACTAGTTCAAATTTTATAAATGTACAACATGTTTCGCCATTTCTGGCATACAAATTTCTTTATAAACCTAAAAAATAAAAATCTTAACATTAAATTATTTTATATGTTACATATTTTTGTTAATCTCTTTCCCTGTAATGTCCATAAAGATAATATAAAGTATGTCAGTATTATTTAAAAATAAATGTCATCGAATTAATTATTGTCATTGAATTATAATTGGATTAATTACATGTTCTTTGGTTACAATTATATATATCATGTCTATAATTAATTTTTCCATTTCAGTGTTCACAATACCTGAGTCCGCGTGATTTAAAGTAATTTTAAACAATTTATAAAAACACATAAAATAAAACATTATTGAAATAAGTCTGATAATTTATAAAAACACCTTTCAACCAGCCATATAAACATCTTTTCCTTAAACTGTTTAAGAGGCAACTGCCTTATCGAAGCGGGTATTCGATTGTACACTTTAATAGTTATAACAGGTATATTCTTATGTCCTAAAGCAGTGCCACGGATCGGCATCATTAGTCTTGTAGGATCTCTATTTTTTATTTTGGAATATTCGCAGTCACCGTATGCTGTAAAATAATGTTTGTGTTCTTTTACAAATACACATGATTGATAAATGTATAAACCAGCTAAGGTAAGTACTTTTTGGTCAACAAATAGGGACCGACAAGAAGTCATAGGACTCACTCCGCAAACAGCCCTCAGACACTTTTTTTGAACTACAAAAGCCCTACCTACGTCAGTTGAATTTCCCCATAGTATAAGGCCATAGCGTAGGACTGACATAACATATCCATGAAATGCTGTCAAAGCGGTATTTTGACCGGCTGTACAGCGTAATCGTTTTAAGGCAAATACGAATTTATTTAATTTTTTACATATAAGATCAATATGAGATTTCCAATTTAAATTTTTATCCAATATAATACCAAGAAATTTAATATCATTTACTTTCTCTATTTGTTCATTATTATATATGATACTATCATTTAATTGTTCATTAGTCTTATAATTCAAAAACTCCACATACTTCGTTTTACTTATATTAGCCTTAAGATTATTAGATTTTAGCCATCTCATAATTTTGTCGATCTCTGAAATCATTGTGTGTTCAAAATAATTAGATCTATCCTCATAAGTAACTATAGTCGATACATCATCCGCGAATAAAATACACTTTTGATGCGTGACTACAGGCAAGTCATTTATGTACAAGAGAAAAAGTAAAGGGCCGAGAATACTCCCTTGTGGAACGCCAAATTTGTTTTGTTTAATTATAGATTGATACTCCATTTTCTCCATTTTATCATTTAATCTACTTATCTCAACATATTGCTTTCTATCCTCAAGGTAACTCCTCAACCATGATACTGCATGACCCCTTATACCGCAGTGTTCACATTTCTGAATTAATATGTCATGGTCAACAAAGTCAAAAGCTTTCGTCATATCATAAAAAATAACAGAAACTGGTATTTTATTAGTAACTTTTTCAATTACAGAATCAACGAGATCGAATGTCGCTAAAGTAGTCGACTTTTTCTTCTGAAAACCATTTTGCTCCTTCTGAATAATGTTAAATTTATCTAGAAATGCATATAATTGAAAATGCATAGCTTTTTCAAATATCTTGGCAAATATCGGTATGAGAGTTATAGGACGATAGTTATTCATATCTTGCTTATCACCTTTTTTATACAATGGTTTAACTACAGACATTTTAAGCCTCGATGGAAAAATCCCTTGTGACAGAGAAAGATTCACAAGGTAAAGTAAAATAGGACAAATTATATTTAGGCTTTCTTTTATTATATAAGTAGATACACCATCAAATCCCACTGATTTAGTATTATTAAGAGAAATAATTATGTTATAAAGTTCTGAGTAGGTAAGTGGTTTTATGAATATACTATGACTAGCTCTTAAAGATTCAGGTAAAGGATAAGCTTTTACTTTAGTACCTTTATTGGTTGTGTTAATAAAAAACTCATTAAAACAGTCAGCAACTTTTTCAGGTTCTGAGTGGTTATTTCCAAGATAGTTAATACTTTCAATTCCTTTTAATACTTGTGGTCTATTTATTTTATTTTTTATTACATTCCATGTTGCTTGGCATTTATTTTTTGCTTTAATTATAATATTATTATTACAAATTGCTCTACTCCTGACAATACATTTCCGCAAGATAGTGCTATAATTTTTGTATTCTACCTTAAATCTTGGTGAAGTACTTCTATAACAAAGAAATCTTAAACGTCTCTTCTCTCTAGTCGACCTTTTTATACCTTTTGTTATCCATCTAGGTGAATTCATATTACATTTTAATTTATATTTAGTAATCGGAAAACAAAGATTATAAAAAAGGCAGAAAGTTTCATGGAAGCAATCAAAGCACTTGTCTAAATCAGCCTCATCATAAACACCAGTCCACCCTAGTGATGACAAATAATATTTAAATTTATCAATATTTTCTCTGTTAAAATTTCTCCTGTATGTAAACCAAGAATTTAAATTAGGTATGTGACTAACAGGAAACGTAAGAATTTGACCAGTATCGTGGTCAGATAGATAAGTCCTAAGAGTAAAGCCTTTTGCATCAAAAATATTGCTGATAATGTGATCTATGCAGCTAGTTTGCCTAGTGGGCTCTTTAATGTTAAATGTTAATCCATAATTCAAAATAATATCATTCAGTCGATGTTTAATTATATTATCTTTTAATAAATCAATATTCAGGTCACCAGCATAAAAATAGTAATAAAATAAAAATAGCTTTAAAGAGCTATAAAGAGCTATTTTTATTATACATTCAACGTAAGGGAACGTGATATTAATACTTTTTAGCAGCTCCAGCAAAGTCTAATGAAAGTTCGATTGTATTTATCGCAAACCAAGAAGAAGAAATAAAAGCTAATAAAGAAATTTTAGAGCAATTGCAAAATGATATTGCTGAATTAGTAGGCCAGAAGAGCAAACTAGAAGAGAATAAATACAATTTAGAAAAAGATAGTGATTCAAGTCCAGATGCGCTATCTGAAATGCAAACTGTTGTTGAGCTTGAAAATGAAATCGCCATGAAAAATAAACATATTAGAAAATTGCTAGGAGATCTCAAAGTAAGATTTATATTGCTTATGATTTTTTTATCAAAATATTTAATATATGTATTTATGTTTTAATGTGCTAAAATTACCAATGTTAAAGGTAGTAGAAGAAGAAAATTCAAAGTTTAAAGAAAAAATAACTACTCTGAAAGACAAATTAACGGAAGCTACTCAATTAATAAACAATTTAACAGAACAGATAGTATCAATAAAGGAAGAATCTTCTCAGCTCAAAGGTATTTATCAATTTCAAATTAATTCAAATCACTTAAAATATATTTTAAGGACTTTGAGCATTGGGTTCCTTTAATCAATTTTGTTAAACTAGGATGCTGCTATCAGGCAGTGAGTTTATTTCTTGTAATTGTCTTGAAATGTTGAGAAATTTCCTACCTATATAATCATATGTAAGGAAACTGTAATTAATCTATTTATTTAATCTTTGTTTTTTACTGTCGTAGTTTACTTTAGACTCATAACTTAATCAACTCGTAAATCATGACACCCTAACGTAGCGATTATTTCCCATAAGAAACATATCAACAGCTAAAAGGGAAATAATAATTCATCTTCTTCTCTATGGGAGATCTCTCTCTCTTCTTCTTCTTCTCTATCCCTTGTTAATTGTCATTTCAACATTTAAGTTTTTCTCAGCTGTATAATCTTTATATAGTCCAATAGTCTCCTTTAGTCTGCCCGTCCTATCCATTCAATTTAATTTCTAACATCCTCGTTACATGTCTTTTACGTGTTATTAATTGTACGGAAATACACACATCAAAAAAGTCTAAGCAACATGTACTAATTTAAATTTTAGGATGGTGGATGAGCCGTAGTATGGATGAACTTCCTGAATGCACCTGAGCCTTTCAGTATTTCCGGGCCGACGGTACACTCGCAGCCTTCTTGTATCAGGCCTAAATCCGAATCGCGACTCATCGGAAAACATAATTTTATCCCATTGTTCCTGGGTCCATGTTCTGGGTTCTCTACACCATTCATTTCGACGAGCACGATTCCCGTGACGTATCGGTGGGCACCTAATTGGGCGTCGAGCTCGTAGGCCGTACTCATGCAGTCGATTTCGCACAGTTTGGGGACTTACATCAACACAACTTGCATTTTGTAGCCTCAAACTTATCTTTCGAGCGGTTAACATCGCCTGGCGTCTTGCAGTCAGTTGTATGTACCGGTCTTGTCGAGTGGTTGTACTCTTTTTACGGCCGAGATGCTGTTCAGCGGAGTCTATTGTATTATTGTAGCGCTGCCAAAGACGATAAATAACACTTCTATGAATGCCAAAATGCCGAAATACCTGAGATTGATTACTTCCCGCTTGCAACATCCCTATAGCTCTATGCATTTCATTTGCCGTCAAATGACGTCGCTCCATGACGTAAAGAATATCTAACAATTCAATTTTGTCGCTAACTTTATTTAAATGATTGGTAAAATTATAAAATCAAGACTAAACGTAGCAATAAAAACGCACTTAAATTCAAACAAATTCCCTTTCATTTAATTTTATGAAAAAAACAAAACATAATCGAATTTTTTTTTACAACCAGACAGTATGTCATTAATAACAAAAAAGTTTACATACCTATGCACTTTGAGTGAGTAAAGACTTAGATATTAATTAGTATAAATGGTAAATTTGTAATATCATGCATGTTGCTTAGACTTTTTTGATGTGTATATATATTTATATAATTATACACCATCGCCATGATTATCAATTCTCTAGCGATCGGTGAGACTACTCATTCTAATTAATTATTAATCTTTACAGATAATTTTCCAGTTTTTTGTCTTTTTATTTTGTAGATGTTATAGGAAAGTTGGAGCATGAAAAAATCCAGTTATCCATAAGTGCTGAAGAATTGAGAAAACAGCTGTTTGAGAAAGAGTCTAATAGAGAAAATATTTATGAAGAAATCAAGTCTAAGGCACAACAATGGAAGGTTATTGAATAATTATTATTTTTTATGAAACAGAAATTCTAGTAAATAGAAAATAATTAATAATATATGATATTTTAGTGTTTAGCGAAATCTAAGAAAGCTGAAGCAGAATCTCTTTTGGCTGAAAACAACAAATTAAAAGAGGATCTCAAAAAAGTAGGAACGCCTTCATCATCCCCCAAAGTAAGTGGTACTTTAATTATTATTATTTTTATTGTGAGGCGATTTTCAAAGAATTTTTTATCACCGTTTATAGAAAACTGAAAGAGTTAAAACTCATGAAACAAAAATTAAAGAACTACAAGAGAAACTGACAGACGCTGCAAAAAAGATCGATCAATCGGCAAATTTAATAGTAGCACTCAAAACTGAGAATAAACACCTCAAAAGTTTTATAGAAGTTTTGCAAGATCATTCCATATCAGATATTAAAAATCAAAGTGATGACAATAAAGAACGAATTATAATAATAAAACTTAAGAAAAAAATAAAATCTTTGGTATCTTCACTTCAAGCTGCTGAAGAAATGATTGCTGATCGTGAAGAAGAGGTAATTTTTGTTTTACTAAGTCGTGTAATAATTTACAAATAGTATAATATTTTATATACTTATATATAATATATTTAACCTATTATATTATCATCGGTATCCGCGTTATATAATATAATATAATGAGTTGAAAAGTAGAATTTATTTTAAACCACAACTTCTCTTACTCGTTGCCCTACTGCTTCGCTATTAAGCTAACCTAGCATTCAACCGAAGTTTATACAATGATAAATATTTTTTAAAACTTTTTTATAAGCTTGCAGGTGTTGTTTCTCAACTTAAAAACTTGCAATCAGACGAAGGCATTGATGCTTTAGTTCAAGATTTAAAAAATAAAACTCGTCAGCTGAGAGTCAAAGATCAAGGCATTAAAAATTTAGTTCACGATGTTAATAGTTTATATGTACATATTGAAGAATTACAATTACAAAATGAAACACTTAGGTAAATAAAATAATATTACAAACATATTTATGTGTGAATATAAAATTCTAGCATAATATTAGATTATATTTATTATTTTAGACAGAAATGCAATTTAGGGCCAGGTGAATTAATTTCAACTAAAGAAATCAGAAACAAATACGATGATATAGCAAATAAAAATAAACAGATGATATTAGAAATTAGAAAATTGGAAGACCAAGTTATAAAATTGGAATTGGATAATAGAAATATAAGAACGCAATTGAATGAAAAGAAAAAACTACTTAATGAATATGATTATAGTGATAGTATTAACAAGAATACAATTGATACCAGAGATAATCAAGAAATAGATTACACAAATGATTTGATGCCTTCTCCAAAGTAAGTTTCCGTTTAAATAGAATAAATGTTATAAATATTTTTAGGACAAGTTTAGTTTGTTAATTAGAGATTTTATTTTAGAAAAATGACGAAGCAATCAAAGACGGAAGAGAATATTTTAAAAGACAAAGAAGTAACAGCTCTCATCGAAGAAAATGAAGGACTGCGAAAAGGCCTACGAGAAATTTTAGACTTCTTAAAAGATAATAGTATGGGGCTCAAACTCAAATGTTTTCAACTTTATAGTTATAGCACAAATTTGATTTTGAAATTATTCTATGTATTTGTAGGTACTACATCTTCTGGAATTTTATCTTTACAATGTCCTAGTTTAGAAAAAGTTTTACACTCAATGGAGGCACGGCACACTTCTGGTTGGTTTTCTCCTCACATGACTACTGTCATGGAACTAAAATCAGCTCAAGGAGAGAAGGACGCACTTTTCGCAGCTTTACACGAAACAAGGTATATATACCTCTAAGAATTAATTCTAATACAAAATTATAGATTAAATGTGCAAAATTATTTTTTACTTCTCATTTTTATTTTTAAATAATAGAAAGGAAACCTTCGAAGTCATGAGAGAGCTGGCACAGGAAGTGCAAAAGTCTTCGGAGCTACAAGAAAAACTAAAAGATATGGAAAATCAAACCACATTAAAAGATGATGATTTAGATAAATTATCAAATATTGATGATATTTGCGAATTTGGTTCCTGGATATCAGAAAATGAAATTGAAAATATTGATTTACAAGACAAAATACAAATTGAGAGTTTTATTTCAAAAGGAAATGATTTACATGAAAAACAACTCATAAAGAGCTTACAATATTTTCATAACAAGTTCAAATTGCTTTATAACAAAATTACTTCTATAACTATAAAAGCTTTGGATGACAAAAACAACTGGAATGTACAAGAAGAAAATTACAAAGCTGAAATAGCGAACTTAAAAGCACAAATAGATGACGAAGAGTTTAGCGATAAATCACCAGGTATACTTTCAAATATTAACACAGGTGAAATTCAAAGAAAATGTTTGTATTTGGAAGAATCATATAAATATATTCGTACTCTAAATGAAAATATGAAACAAGAAAATATTCAGAATAAAAAGGAAGCTCTGTTAGGTGTTACAGAATATGAATTTCAAATACAGAGATTGATACTAGCAGTGGCAAATCTTACGAACAAACTACGTTCCTCAATTCCTTCAGCATATTTTTGGAAACAAAATGAAGAGTTTAATGAAATCACATTAAAATATAGAAAATGTTTAGAAAAAGATATGGCACATAAAGAACAATATCCTAAGTTGATAGAATGCTTTGAAAGTAATAATATAGATATTATTTCTACTCTTGAATCGAGAATAGCTCAAAATGGTAAGTTGCAAAGTTGTTGAGATTTAACTATACACTAGCTATAATAATAATATCGATCCTACTAGCTATAATAATAATATCGATCTATCTACTTTTTTCTATTTTAGGTGAAATATCAATAGAAGGAATCAAACAAGCAATTGAAAATATATTTGAAACAAAATTTAAAAATCAAATTGAGGAATATTTTATACAATTAAACGCTCAGAATGATAAAATTAATAAACTAGAAGAACAAAATAAAATTCTACAAAGTAATCAATCCAGACTAATGTAAGCTGTCGTTTACGTTTTGTTAGAAAGAATATATATATATATATATATATATATATATATATATATATATATATATATATATATATATATATATATATATATATATATATATATATATATATATATATATATATATATATATATATATATATATATATATCTTCATTTCTATCACTTTTATATATATTTCAGAAACGATGTTTTATCATCAGCAACCAAAAAAGAGTTCAATTTAATGGAAGAACAAATCCATAAACTTTCTGAAGATAAAATTAAGCTTAAAGAACAGTACCAACATGTCAGTAGTCAATTAGAAATTACATTGATCCAGGCACGTAATATTAAATGAGAATTATAATATAACTTTCTACAATGGTATGGTAATAATACGTTTTATCAATTTTCAGTTACAAGACAACCAGCAGCAGCAATTGAAACAAGACATAGAAATTAATATGCTTAGACATCAGATATTAGATTTACAGTCTATAAGCGACAATAAAGCAATTATAGCTAGGTATATATTTTAATTATTACGACCTTTAAAAAATATAATAATAGAAACAAATTACATTTGTTTAATGTTGCAGATTAGGCGGAGAAATTTTGGTCGCACATCTACAGGCTTCAGAAAGTTACCAAAAGATCGAGGAACTAAATGTAGCACTAAATAAAGAGAAACAACGAAGAACAGAAGCTGAGGATATGTTAGAATCAAAAGAAAAAATTTTCGACATTCACACTTTTAAATACGAGAGTAAATTTAAGTAAGTAAAATACTATGAATAAACTTTAACAGATAGCACGTTCTTAAAATCTATTTCTGATTTTGTGTTAGGTATATGCATGAAGTAATGCAAATTTTGAGACATCAATATCAGGGAAGCTTACCACTTATATCTGTTGAAAATTATCTTAATTCATTGGAAGATATGAACCGTAAGACACTTGTAATTGAAGAAAAACTAACTGAAGTAGAAGATTTGAGATTTAATTTAATGGCAAAACATAGCACATTTGACCAAATTTTAGGCGTAACCAGAAACAAATGTTCACTTGATGAAGACGATTGCCCTCACATTTTAAAGTATAAAATGATGGTATGTAATCCTAACAATAATACTTTTTAAAAATATACAAACAATTATATAATCTTTCAAACATGCTTTTTCTTATAGGAATCTATGCACTCTAGAGAAATGGAATATGCCAAAAACAAATTACTAATATTGGAAAATATGCGGCTTGACCTAATCAAGCAATGCAATCATATAGAAAGAAATATAGTGCTGTTAAATCAGGCTTTTGATAAATCTAGCACTTCTAAAAATATAAGTAATCACGACACATATAACGTAAAATTGGAAGATATTAATTCAGATGAAGATCAACATTCAAGAAGTAATTTTATTTTTCTTTATTTGCGTTTATTCCACATCAATAGGATAAATTAATGTATTTATTATTTTTTCCAGAAAGTGCAACTATCACATTACCAAAACCACAAATATTAAATAACAGACAAGATGCTGAGAACAGACACAAAACTAATTCAACACTAATTTCTAAAGTAGATACAGCAACAAATAAGTTAATTGGTTCCCCGATTAAAACCCAACTTAACACCCAACAAGTTAAGTTTTCAGATGTAGAGATTCAAACAACCACTGTTGACAACTATATTATAAATCAATTTGTTCAAACTGAAACAGATGAAGAAATTATGCAACTAAAATCATCATTAAATCGCGTTCAAAATGAATACGATAAAATAAATAAGGAACTAGATGAAGCCGTTATTTTATTAGAACAAAAAGTAAAAGAAACTCGTTTACTATCAACAGAAAACTCCTCCCTGCAAACAAAAATAAAAGATTTGAATACTACTTATAGCGAAAAAGATGCAATTATAGGTAGACTTCAATCTACCGTAGAAACTTTGAAGATTGATCTTAATAATATACGGGGTAAAGAGGCAGCAGAAAAGTTTATTAGTGAAAATTTTGATGAAAAAACAAAATCTTTAGTATCAGCTTTAAAACAACTAGAAGCTGAAAAAAATAGAATTTCACGTGAATATAAGGAATTATTAAATAACGAGAGAGAAGAATATTCAAAATCATTGAAAAGTTTAAATATTAAAATAATGGAATTACAATCGAAATTAGACAGGTACATAGTACGTATACATAGTAGGTTTATGATACAAGTTCTGATTGTCGTAAACCGACCGTTGTCTATTGCTGGACATACGAGGGGCAGCTGATTAGTTTGCGGCCTAAAGTACATATGGAAAGAAAAATTGAGATGTACAATTTTTATTTTTTAATATAGTCTCCATCAAGTGATATATATACACTTCACAAATCTGGCATACAATGTCTTTAAACCACTCAAAAAATATTATTTGTTCTTGTCCTCAAAATGACGCTCTACGGCAGCTTTCATTTCGTTGTCATCCGAAAATCTCCGGCCCCGTAAGTCCCTTTTCAATTTGGGAAAGTGGAAAAAATTACGAGGTTCTGTACCTGGGCAGTACGGTGGGTGGTTAATTTCTTCAAACCTCGTCTTTCAAGGCCAACCTCGTAACACGCGTGGTGTGAACGGGCACGTTGTCTTGCAAAAACAACACTCGCTACCTTTCCACGTCATTTTTGCACAACAGCCTCACGACCCCGGCTCACCAAATGGGCATAATATTAATCGTTCATTATTCCTTTCGGCAGGTAATCTTTTTTTTTATTTCTGTAGGATAGCAGACAGGCTGACGGCCGGCTTACAATTTAGCAGTTACCCTCGCCTATGGGTATTTGCAACGTCAGTGGCATCGCGAACACTCTGCTGTCCCATAAGGGTACAGGAACTTGGGGCGCTAATGCCGGAACACAGCACAAGGTTATTATGGCGGCATACTTAAGACCAAAGGTGGTCGCCATCCAGACGGGCTTGGGGCCCTACCACGTAGCTAGGGTGGGTTGTTTTGACGCATTTTACGAGAGGCCGACCCCAGCCGCAGAGGTTAGTAATCTTTCTCCGCCCCTGCACGGATAAAATAAAATATTAATTAATAAAATTCTCTCGCTATCCCAGAAGGTAGTCGCCATTAGCTTAGATGCCGACTTTTTCACCTTGAATTTCTTCAGCGGCCTTTCTCCTTTTTTAATCCACTGCATCGACTCTTGTTTAGACTCCAGATCATACCGGCGAATCCACGTTTCATCCATGGTGACGATCAGAAATTTTGTAAATTTTATTGTCAGCTAGCGTCTAAGAAGTCCTTGCAGTTCTCGAGTTGTCGTTGCTTGTCGAGTGGTGTGAGCATTCTCGTACCAGCGCGTGCAAATTTTTTTCATGTGTTTTGATGTAATTTTGATGTAAAATTTCTTCAACTCATTCTTTGCTAATATTTAAGTCTTCTGTCAGCCAGTACTAATTTTTTTACTTTTTGAACATTTTCTTCGGTTACTACCGTGACAGGGCGGCCCGCGCGAGGATCATCTTCGCAGCTCTCTCGTCCTTATTGAAATAAGCGCGCCCATTTTTTCACCGTTGTATGTAAAAGCGCAGAATTTTGAAGAATCGATAACATTTCTTCGAAAATCTTCTCGGCGTATTTCCTTTTTTTACGGTGTACTTTATCACGGCGCAGTGTTTAAAATTTTCTGAATTTTCGGATTTGGCTGACATAGTGATGTTTGTTGTTCGACAAGGTAATTCAATTATGACCTAAAATTTGATTACGGGTTATTTTTATACTATCATTGAGTTGTGATAGGAGTAACATAATAATTAGTCATCTTTAAGTATCTTACGCCATGAACTTACCATCCACACTTCGTAGGTCTCCTCGTGTTACTAAAAATCGCAATTCCGTGCCTTTACTTCCCAATTTTGACTGGAACCTTGCGTTGGTCATCTGGTGAGCGACTCGTAATTGTAGTCTAGCTTCTCCTAATCTTTATTTTTATACTAAAATTAATATTCCATATTACGTGTTTTGAGTAACATCAATCAATCTCTTGTCTAGATAAGGTCATGAGCACAAAGTTATTCGAAAATAAAGGTATTATTAATCATTTATTATTGCAGAAAAGGAAGTGACGCAAACGCCTCCAACGTTGAGGCGTTTAAGGAGATTATCAGCAAGTATACCGTGAAAATAGCAGAATTAGAAGATAATTGTTTTAAGATGCAAAGTGAACTTGACGAGTGCAAAGCCGCATTGTTAGTGTTTTGTAATATGAACAGTAAACCATTATAGTTCTATAATCATTTCGTTCCGAATAATGTGACCAGGTGTGTTGTTTTTGCAGAAAGATGTATCAAAGTGAGACTGATCGATGGAGAGATCTAGCTGCAGAGAGACTAACCAAAATGGAACAACTCAACTCACAACTAGAAAAAAGACACTGTCACGAGGTTTGGTATAGCTTTTTGTATCATCTTATTTTTTATTGTACCCCAAGATGCATGTAGATTAAGGTTGATCATCATGATCGCACTAAACAAAATATCTTGTTTTAAAAGTATACAATTATGTTCACTAAATATTTCCATCACTGACAAACGCGCTTAGTTCCAGTCATTGGTTCACGGTTTGGTGCGATAAAGGAAATAATTCTTAATAAGACATTTTTTATGATACATCTTAGGTAGAGTCATATAAGGCAGAAAATCAACATTGGTTATCACAACTAAGCGAAACCCAGCGAGAGCATATGGATCTACGAACACGTCTTACGGAACAGAAAGCAGCTTATGTGAAACAATTAGCTGAAAAAGATAGTCATATTGAACAATTGCGTACTGTTATACATAATTTAAAGGTAAGCTCGTTGTGAGTGCAAATAATTAAAATAATTTATAATTGTGAGATTACAAAAAACTTATTAATCTTTAAGAACATGATTTGTGAAAAAAGAAACCATAAAAAGTCTCATCATTAGGCGGAAAACATTCTAATCTTCACCTCTCACAACCTCTCACAAGAACATAAATTAATTTATTTTTAAAAACTTTTCAGACACAAAATATGAACATGCAAACAATGTTATCGGCAAGCGATCCAGGCTTTGATTTGTCTGCAATAGTCGAAGTAGATGAGGGTAGTGACGGATCTCCCCAGGGTTCCGATAGATTGGAACTGAAGTTTGACACTTCAAGCCAAGATTTGTTTGACAGTCAAGTAGACTTTTTGAAGATTTCTGGAAGCTCTACTGTTGTCTGGTAAATTTTTGATAAATGCTGAAATAACCTAAATGTTCAAATAATCCTACGATAAATTCCGTATAGAAAGTTTTAAACATCCATATAAATAAATTTGTGTGTTTCTCTCTATACATTTCTAAAATGCTGATTAGATTGTGTTCGCGCCGGTGTTGGATCTGGCTAGGCGGCCGGCCCGGGCCACGAGATCGGCAGGCCATATATCCGTAGGCCCGGGTGTAGGCGATAGGAGAACAGCGGGGTTTTTAGTGGGTAGTCGGAAAAATCCCGGAGTCCCACATATCCCTCGGTCCCCCCGGACCGGGGAACCCGTCAAGATAGGTTTTTCCCCGAGACCAAAAAAAAAGAAAGAGCTAACGAAGGGAAATGAATATTAAAGCTACTCACAATTCTCGTTACTCGTTCTTATGTGATGTTACACTCGTTAGAGTATTCAAAACACACAAAGCTATTTATATTTATACTTTATTTAAACTCGATTATTGATAAATTATTCAGTTTTATATTACCGAACTAACGATCACCGTACGGCCATAG
The DNA here is from genome assembly GCA_963693495.1 of Malacosoma neustria. Lineage (NCBI taxonomy): Eukaryota > Metazoa > Arthropoda > Insecta > Lepidoptera > Lasiocampidae > Malacosoma > Malacosoma neustria. The sequence goes on from OY856379.1 coordinate 11,873,994, forward strand.
ACGTTATAAATATTTTTAAGTTGGTCGCACTTGTTTTGACAAGGATGTGGAGGGGATATTAGGTGATAGGAAAAGAGATAGGATATAGCATAGTCACCTAGACCCATTATGGCCAAACGGCGTTAACAGATTGTGATAAAACTTTAACAGGACTTTCTGAGGATACCCGTAAAGGTTTCTAGCATGAACAATATACCTAGTCAGGTCATAAGTATTGTCACACAGTAAAAACTTTTCTTTTAGAATGCTGGCCACAAAAAAGTTTATTGAATTCGAATTTCGAATTGTTCATGAAAATAAAAATGTATACTTTTAGAATTTTACTCATTTTTAAATATGGAGTGGACGCTTAAAGAAGACCGTGTTGCAGTTATTGCGTTGCATCGTTGCGGTTACGCGCTAATTCAAATTTTTAACATACTGAAAAATTTGAATATAACCAAAAGATTCGTTTATTGTACCATCAAACGATACAATGAAGACTCTAGTGTAGATGACAGGTCAAGAAGTGGTCGCCCTCGGTCTGTTAGGACTCCAGCAGTGATAAAAGCTGTGAAGGCACGAATTCAAAGAAATCCCAAACGTAAGCAGAAACTGTTGGCCCTTCAGATGGGGTTAAGCAGAACCACGGTGAAAAGGGTGTTAAATGAAGACTTAGGGCTTCGGGCATATCGAAGAAAAACAGGACATCGTTTGAATGCTCGTCTAATGGACCTGAGACTGAAGAGATGCCGCGCTTTGTTGAAGCGGTACGCGGGAAAAAAATATCGGGAAATTCTTTTTTCGGATGAAAAAATGTTTACCGTAGAAGAGAGCTACAACAAACAAAATGATAAGGTGTACGCACACAGTAGTGAAGAAGCGAGCAACCGTATTCCGCGTGTCCAACGAGGTCATTTTCCATCCTCGCTCATGGTATGGTTGGGAGTTTCTTATTGGGGCTTAACAGAGGTACATTTTTGTGAGAAAGGTGTAAAAACGAATGCTGTTGTGTATCAAAATACAGTCCTGACGAACCTTGTGGAACCTGTTTCTCATACCATGTTCAATAACAGGCACTGGGTATTCCAACAAGATTCGGCGCCAGCTCATAGAGCGAAGAGCACACAAGACTGGCTGGCGGCGCGTGAAATCGACTTCATCCGGCACGAAGACTGGCCCTCCTCCAGTCCAGATTTGAATCCGTTAGATTACAAGATATGGCAACACTTGGAGGAAAAGGCGTGCTCAAAGCCTCATCCCAATTTGGAGTCACTCAAGACATCCTTGATTAAGGCAGCCGCCGATATTGACATGGACCTCGTTCGTGCTGCAATAGAAGACTGGCCGCGCAAATTGAAGGCTTGTATTCAAAATCACGGAGGTCATTTTGAATAAACTTTAATGTCATAAGAATCTATGTTTTGTTAAGTTCATTTTGGTATATGAATGGTTACATAATGAATAAACTTGTTACAATTATTTTACATTAAACATGTGACAGAATTTATGACCTGACTAGGTATATCTTAGTGAATGAAATTAATCGTAGTGAATAAATTGTTTGCAGAGTCACGTTATCAATTACTATAGATAATAGACGACCACAATATAACAATAGACGCTAGGGACAGTCACTAAACTATGTGAGTGGATTGAATTTTGGAAATCCAAGCTCTCATTGTGACTATATATAGCTTGCGTACGCATCAAGAAACCATCTCACATATTTATGTATACACCAGATGAAAAAGAAAAAAAAATACATCACTATTTTATACAAAAAGTAATGCAACCTACTTTTTTTCTGTATATGAAATTCAACACATTCCTATACCAGGCAGCTTTTAGAATATATGAGTTATACAATAAATTTTTTTATTAAATATTTGTGTATGATCATATACATATATATACATATGTTATAGTTTTGATTAGTTTATTTTATTTGTTTATCCAGGCAAGAACCGATCATAGAACGCCTACGTCGTGATAAGCAGCTAACGGGAAAACAAAATGCTATCCTTCGCCGTCAAATCAAGGCATTAGCAGCGAGGGAACGACGAGCTCGACTGGAGGCACAAAATTTGAAGAATCAAATATTTCGAATGTAATATGTGTTTATTTTAATACAGTTGCTTCGAAAGTAACAATATTTGTCTAGTGTGTCTTTGTTGTTTGGTCATATTTCTAAAATTTTTATCACAATTCCAATCTATATGCTACCGAACTAATATATAATACTTGTTTATCGAACCGGCAGAAGTACAATGGGCAATAAGGTGGCAACAGCCGAAACTGCAGCGCTTCAGAATAAAATTGCTACGCTTCAAGCTCAACTGATGAATATACGAAGAGACTCTCAATCTAGTGTTGCTTTATGGGACAAATGGAAAAGGTAAACACATAATCCCTTACATTTTACAAATTTAAAAAAATATATTAAGTAGCAGTTAAAAAGACTTGCTTATTACAAAATAACGTGTCTGCCAAGAACGTGTTATGAGCTTCTTTGAACACATGCGGTCTCCCATACATGAATTAGAGAAGCTCATAATTTTGGGTTACATAGAAGGCAAGCGCGCCATGGGCAGAACACCAGCCAGATGGTCAGGTCTAATAAAGAAAGTGGTTGATGGTAGTCTATACCACGCGGTTCATGCCACTCATGACCGAAAACTGGATGAAATTCACATGTTTGTATCGCGATCCTCAGCAGTGAGGGAACGATAAACAAGAGATTATAAATAAAATAATTAACACGTACCTACCTATGGTGAAAAAAAAAACGCCGTGAGGAAATTTGCATAGATTACCGGCATGTGCAACCCGCCAAACTGGCTTTGATAACCGTGGCAGCTATAATGTCCGTTCTCACTAGTGGGAGTGCTATTTTATATATTTATTTAAAACGACCCCTACCCTAGACCGTGTAGGGGCGGAGAAAGAATACTAACCTCTGCGGCCGGGGTCGGACTGTCGTAAAAGGCGACAAAACATCCCACCCTAGGCCCTACGTGGTAGGGCCTCAAGCCCATCTGGATGGCGACCACCTATGGTTTTAAGTATGCCGCCATAATAACCTTGTGCTGTGTTCCGGCATTAGTGACCAAGTTCCTGTACCCTTATGGGGACAGTAGTGTGTTGTCCTACAGCAATTAAAAAAAAACATATTTTTAAATTGTCGAATGACGGTATAAAATACTATGATAGATTGTACTATATATATATATATATATATATATACCTAGTCAGGTCATAAATCTGGACTGGAGGAGGGCCAGTCTTCGTGCCGGATGAAGTCGATTTCACGCGCCGCCAGCCAGTCTTGTGTGCTCTTCGCTCTATGAGCTGGCGCCGAATCTTGTTGGAATACCCAGTGCCTGTTATTGAACATGGTATGAGAAACAGGTTCCACAAGGTTCGTCAGGACTGTATTTTGATACACAACAGCATTCGTTTTTACACCTTTCTCACAAAAATGTACCTCTGTTAAGCCCCAATAAGAAACTCCCAACCATACCATGAGCGAGGATGGAAAATGACCTCGTTGGACACGCGGAATACGGTTGCTCGCTTCTTCACTACTGTGTGCGTACACCTTATCATTTTGTTTGTTGTAGCTCTCTTCTACGGTAAACATTTTTTCATCCGAAAAAAGAATTTCCCGATATTTTTTTCCCGCGTACCGCTTCAACAAAGCGCGGCATCTCTTCAGTCTCAGGTCCATTAGACGAGCATTCAAACGATGTCCTGTTTTTCTTCGATATGCCCGAAGCCCTAAGTCTTCATTTAACACCCTTTTCACCGTGGTTCTGCTTAACCCCATCTGAAGGGCCAACAGTTTCTGCTTACGTTTGGGATTTCTTTGAATTCGTGCCTTCACAGCTTTTATCACTGCTGGAGTCCTAACAGACCGAGGGCGACCACTTCTTGACCTGTCATCTACACTAGAGTCTTCATTGTATCGTTTGATGGTACGATAAATGAATCTTTTGGTAATATTCAAATTTTTCAGTATGTTAAAAATTTGAATTGGCGCGTAACCGCAACGATGCAACGCAATAACTGCAACACGGTCTTCTTTAAGCGTCCACTCCATATTTAAAAATGAGTAAAATTCTAAAAGTTATACATTTTTATTTTCATGAACAATTCGAAATTCGAATTCAATAAACTTTTTTGTGGCCAGCATTCTAAAAGAAAAGTTTTTACTGTGTGACAATACTTATGACCTGACTAGGTATATATATATAATTTTTGTACAATAGCATTTTTTGTATCAGCCTAAGGTCCAGCCAGAGAAAATAAGGCTAGCCGGACACATTCCTAGGGAGTTTGTAAAAGGCGTCTCATGTATTACTCTTCTTTTTAGTTCAAAGAGCAAAGGAAGGTTACAGTTGTGTTCTCCGTTTCGGGGTTGGTAATCAGACCGGCGCTTTAAAAACAACAACTTTTCCTAACATTTATATAACATATATTCCATCTCTTTCTTATCTTAGCCTGTGATAATACTTAATAGCGAATATTGGACTCTGAATCCTATGGTGCAACTAGAAGAACTTAGTTGCCTTTCCGTATAACAGTTACAGGACTGTTCCTTATCTTTGCCTATCGCTATAATTTTTAAGCAATAGAAATAGGACTTGATATATTTTAGAGCACAGCAAGCTTCAGAGCGTTGGCAAGCACGCTACGAAGACAAATGTCAAGAAGTAAAGAAGTTGGAGTCCAGTCTTAATTTAGCTAAATCAGGAATAACAAGACTGGAGAGAGAAAAACGAGTTTTGATGTCACGATTAACGGAAATTAAATGTGAGTTGATTAGGCGAAACTATTATATTAGATTTATATTACGTTATTAAGTCACAAATATAAAGCAATTTAATATTACGTTATTAAGTCACAAATATAAAACAATTTCTACAAGCTCAAAGGTATATCATACAATTAGTTTACGTTAGTCGTCTTTAGGTCAGAACTTGCACATATGTACATCTCAATAAAAAGTCATATGATGGACCACTATATCACAAATAGTAATGACAATATTATGATGTTTTGCTTTCTTTCTTTTTTCTACTCATCTTCGGCATTCTTAGTCGTGATATTGTGACATGTAGGTACATGTGAATACATTATGAGCATTTTACTATCTAATATGAAGGGAATTTATTTCCATAAGAGTATATTTCAGCTCCTCAAGTAAAGGCTTCTATTATAAGTATAATCGTCTAACACTCTTCTATTGAGCGAAAAGTAAAAGACTCAAAAACCACGTGTTTTTGTTTTTACTAAATGTGCGTTCTTACCGGGTATTCCTCAACACATCTCTTTTAATTTGACGACCTGTGTAGCGTAGTGGTTAACGCACTTCGATACGCTTGCGGAGGTCACGGATTTGATTCCCGTCTCCGTCTGAGTGTTTATGTATAATAGGTATTTACAAAAAAAGTAAGTATGTAGTATATTAGTTATCTAGTACCCATGAAACAAGTGCTATGCTACTTATTTTGGGACTAGATGGCATTGTGTGTATTGTCCCAGTATGTTTATTATTTTATTTTATTTATTAATTTACTAGCTGACCCGGCAAACGTTGTTCTGCTATGTGTTTTTCAATCTGTGGGTTGCGACCTTTAGGGGGGGTCGCGTAGCCTTACTCGGGGGGTGACCGGCAAAAGGAAAAAGCTCTCGCCCGCGACGACAATGCGGTATGAACGCCGCGAAGTTTGATCCGCGCAAACTGGAGTCCAAATCAAAGCCGCACGAAGCCGTACCAACTTACCCCGTACTTACTTTCAAAGCTGTCGTGACTTTTTACAAAATAATAATGAATATACGTACCAAAATAGAGAAAATCATAAACACAGTCTTATAAATTACTTACTAACTTTTTGTCTCTTTATGGCCCAAGGGAGTCGCCAGAATTTTTCAACCCTTAAAAGGGTCGCGTATTCAAAAAGATTGAAAAACACTGTGCTATATAAATAAATATAATTTAATTACATTCACCTCTATTTCAGCCCATTCAAGTTTCATTTTCGCGACAAAAAGTAGCATGATATGTCCATCTCTAAGGGGCCATCCATAAATTACGTCACACAAATTTTATGAATTTATAGTACCTCCTCCCGTCCTTTTCTCAGGTTATCACATTTTTAAACCCCCCTCCCCCTGATGTATGTATATTTTTCAATTTTATACATCTTTGGATGCGTTCAAGTTGCTAATAGCAATTTGAAGTTGTGTTCACAATTACAGGAAAAGAAAACTTGTTTTTAGGTTTTTACGTGCAATTTTTGCAATTTTTCTTTCCATAAAATCCTTCCTCAGAGTTCAAAGAATAATTTTTTTTTAAATTACTCGAATTGGTCCAGCCGTTTTCGAGTTTTGCGCTTAGCAACATATTTTGCGATTCATTTCTATTTACATAAAAGATTTTTCAGCTGAATCTCATTCAACTTTAGAGAAGCAAGAAGCGGAACCCTTGGAGAAGAAGGAAATAGTAACCAAAGTGTGTTCTTGCAATAGTTCTCCAGTGTCCTCAGAAGCACTTTTAGAGAGAGTGAAGTCTCAACAACGGAGGATTGTGGCATTAGAAGCTGCCGAGAAGGTTTGTAAAAATTTTATACGAATTTCTTTAAGCAAAGTAGTGCATAGTAGGCCTAGATACAAATTTGAGAACTTTCATAATATAACTTAAAAAAATAATGACGACCTGCGTGGTGCAATGGCTAAAGTACGTCAGAACGCCTCTATAATCCTTACTACTCGTAACATTATAAACGCGAAAGTTTGTATGTATGGACATTCGTTACTCTTTCATGCAAAAATTATTAAATGGATTTTAATGAAACTTTACAATAATATAGCTTATACACCAGAATAACACGTAAGTTTCAAGTAACATAAGTAGGAAAAAATTCTGCCATCTGCGTAAATAGTCCTACAAAAAAGCCCGCGACAGCATATACCTTTTATATGTTAGCAATTATCGCCAAAATAGTGAACCGATACAATAAAAATTGATAATTTATTTCTAATACACATTTGGTAGTGACAATTCTTGTAACTATATCTCTTACTAATCTAAAACTGGAAAACTTAATCCATCCGATATTGATGAAGTGACGAATTTCCGTTTTGATGTTAACTTGTGCTTCACTTGATTTTAATTTAGTTTAACCCTATTAATTCGTTTTGTTCTGCTTAAGTTTTGACCACATTTTACACAAATATATCTATGTAGGTACAAAATTCACCGGGTCATCTAGTAACCTATATTAACAGCCCATGACGTCCCACTGCTGGGCTTAGGCCTCCTCCCAGAGGAGGGGATGGACAGTGTACCCACCACGCTTGTCCAAGGCGGATTGGAGGTTGGTTACACGTACCGTTGATCTCGGTTTGTTAAGTTTTAATCACAATGTTTTCCCTCACGTCCGGTATATTGCAATTATTATACTATAATATGCACATTAAGCGAGAAAAACTGCTTAAGCGGTGCATGCCATCGTGGGATTAGAATTCGGGACCTTTAGAATGGTCTCCGAGTATAATACCACTGAGCTACCAGGCAACTTACGCGAACAAGACACGAATCTGTTTCACGTCTCTAGTCAGTGTTTACGTATTATGTTAATTGTATTTATAAACGCTGTTTACTTTTTTACTAAATGGCGTAAATTGACCTGATTGCATTCAGAGTTTTCTACACGTGCAAAAAGTGCGCTTGAGCACGTGTTCAATGTTAATATATAAAGGTTACGCTTTTATGACGTATAACTCAATTAACCATTATGAAATAATATTTTAATTATTTTTAGGGCAATGAACATTTAGTGTCTGAATATGAGAAGTCTCTGGCAGAAATTACCTCCTTAAAAGGTCAAGTACTGAAACTGGAATCCACTCTCCTCGAATCTCAAATCAAATCTCCGTTTAAAGCCGATAAAGACACCCAACCAGAGATAGATTATTGGAAAAGGTACGTTTTGTTATTAAAATTATTTATAGTCCATTACCGTTACGATATATCAGGACTCTAAGATTGCTTACTATTCATACCTTTTTGTAGCTGGAGTTCAGGCACACGACCCATCCGATAAAAGGTCACCGTTACCAATAGACGTTTGCAACAGCAAAGGAAAATAAATTCGAAGCAATTTTACAAAAACACACCCAACCATAACAGATTACTGTAGAAGATATATTATTTCGCAAGAAAATTTTGTAGCTAACATTATTAAAAAATATTAGTAACGTAAATTTTAATTAAAACTTCAGAAATTCGACCTTTACTAGATCGGCTAATTGTGTGTGCAAGAAAGTGGTGAAAATAATTAGTTAGCTTGTAGTTGTAAAGGTGGATATGTCTTCAAATATAATTTACCAGTGATGTCGATCCTACAAAATGTATACACGAAAAACCTGCCTATATAAATGACCGTACCGGTTATAACCGGGACGGTTAACGGTTGGACGGTCAGAAACTAGCAATTTAAATCCTGGTTTGAGTGTTGAACGAGTGAGAATTGAACGTACTTTTCTGAACTAAAATTTCTAAATTGATTTTTACGTAAGCGACTACCTCCGATATTGAAAAGAGAGACCTAAGTATTCCGACACGCTCAAAAGGAGAAACAATCCATACTAATATTATAAATGCGAAAGTAACTCTGTCTGTCTGTCTGTCTGTTCCTCTTTCACGCCTAAACGGCTGAACGGATTTTGATGAAATTTGGTATGGTGATAGATGATAACCTAGAAATGGTCATAGGCTATAAATAATCACGCCATCGTTCTTAGGGGGTAGGCAGTAGGCAGATAACTAAATTGAGTTAGTGATTTTTTGTGCTTATCCAGTATCTATGAGAATCGGCCAACATCTATTTTTCATCCCCCTAAATGTTAGGGGTGACCCACCCCCAAAAATTTTTTTTTAATTTTTTGACATTTTATTATTTATATGGCAGAACAACGTTTGCCGGGTCAGCTAGTAATAACATAAATCATAGCATAGATTATGTACTATGATTAGTACTTTTTTGCGGACTCATTTCATGTATCTTCAGAGATATTGTGCATTGCCTTTACAGTTATTGCGAGATGTTGAAAGAAGAAAACGTTCAACTGACGCTCAAACTGAACAGCTTAGAATCAACTCCTACTACGACTCATCAGCAGAGAATCAGCGACCTTGAGCAGACAGTATTAATGTTGAGAGGTAAATATAGTGTAAATAATTAATTAAACTTTTATCTGAACCAAATTAAAGTATCACAAAAAAACAGAAAAAATGTAATTTGAACAATGGGCGCTCTTATCGCTTAAAGCGATATTTTCCAGGCAACCCTTTAACCTAAGAGAATATACTATACTCGTGTATTATAGGATAATTCCTAATATTATTAAATATGTAAATGTATAATATATTTTAATAAAATGTAATCATTTTATTAAAATATATTATACATTTACATATTTAATAATATTCAAAACCACAATCATGGCTTTAATAGAAATAGGCATGACTTTTGTTTCTGCTTTATCTAATATATAAAATTCTCGTGTCACAGTTTTCGTTGCCATACTCCTCCGAAACGGCTTGACCAATTTTGATTAAATTTTTTGTGCTTATCCGGTATCTATGAGAATCGGCCAACATCTATTTTTCATCCCCCTAAATGTTAGGGGTGACCCACCCCCAAAATTTTTTTTTTAATTTTTTGACATTTTATTATTTATATGGCAGAACAACGTTTGCCGGGTCAGCTAGTTTACTATAAATATTTTACAATTAATTTAAATTATATTTGATTGAATCAGTATAAATATTTTTTTAATAATAAACTTGTTTGTGTGACAATTTCAGGTTTAGTAAGTAAATTACAAGCAGAACAAAAAGTCTCCGGAAGTCACAAGAGAAGCGATTCAAGACCTGGCAGTGGTAGAGCTGCTTCGGAAAAGGTAATTTGTGAAATCATTCACCTATATAATTTATAAAATAAGGAAATCTAATAATTTGGTACTTAGTATTTTATTTAATTTGAAAGTATTTCGTTAGTGTTCCATTTTTATATTATATTCAAAAATCGCGCTTTTGTCAGTTATTTATTCTAAAATTTGATCATATTTAATTTTAGAACGTCAGTCAATTGGAATCTCATCGCATTGAAATAGCGAATCTTAAGCGCAGTTTACAGGATAAAAATCTGCTCTTGGAGAGATCGAAGGAAATGCTGAAAATTGCCGCGGAGAGGGAAGACGATCTTTTGCGAGAGGTTGTTTAGATTTTTATATTTGAACTTGTATAATAATAAAACGTTTAGACCTTTTAAATTTTAAAAATTTTGCATTGCTTAGCACATGATTATACATTTGATATTGGAACACCTTATTACATACTCTTGGGTATATATAAATAATAATAAATAATAATAATAAATATTTTGTGACAATTCACACAGCGTCATCTAGTCCCAAACTAAGTAGCACTTGTGTTATGGGCCCTAGACAACTGATATACTACTTATATACTTTTTTTTTGTAAACAAATACATATTATACATAAACACCCAGACGCGAGACGGGAATCGAACCCGTGACCTCCGCAAGCGTACGGAAGTGCGTTATCCGTTACGCCACCGAGGTCGTCAATATAACAAAAAAAAAACCACAACACTAAAAACCACTAAAACAACAACACTTAAACACGTTTCCTCCGGGCTCCAAGCCCGTTCGTGTGGCGACCACCCCTGGTGTATAAGTATGAATGCCGTAACACAACTTTTATCCGTGCAGAGGCGGAGAAAGAATACTAACCTCTGCGGCCGGGGTCGGCTTGTCGTAAAAGGCGACAAAACTACCCACCCTAACTACGTGGTAGGGCCCAAGCCCGTCTGGATGGCGACCACCTTTGGTCTTAAGTATGCCGCAATAATAACCTTGTGTTGTGTTCCGGCATTAGTGACCCAAGTTCCTGTACCCTTATGCGACAGCAGCGTGTTCTCGATGCCACTAACGTTGCAAACACCCATAGGCGACGGTAACTGCTAAATTATAAGCGGGCCGTCAGCCTGTCTGCTGTCCTACAGCAATAAAAAAAACAACTATTACGGCATTGGTGACCCAGGTTCCTGTACCTCCATGAGACAGTAGCAGGTTCGCGATGCGCCTAGTGTCGCAAACATCCATAGGCACCGGTAAGCGCTTATTATTAAGTGGGCCGTCAGCTTTTCTTCAGCAAAAAAAACAGTTTCAATCATCATAATAATTTCCCGTATTTACTAACCCAGAACGTCAAGGTGCTACAGACCCAATGTTCAAATCAATCGGCCACAAAGGACGTTCATTTCTAAATGTTTCATTTAGTTATTATGTGAATACGTTTGTCTTTTAAATGTATGTATTCTGTTTAAATGTATGTCTTTTCCATTTCAGAATGCATTACTACGTCGCCGAATTGAAATGCTAAGTGAAACGAGTGGTGGTTTTATGTCGGCTTAATGTAATTCATCGACCAATTTATCTAAGAAAAACTTAGTTTTATATTCCATAAATACCTTTCCATAAGTTACTTTCAGCCTTTACAGAGCTAAATAAAATGGAATGATTGACTTATGTACCTATCTACCTTTTGAATACTTACTGTATCACCATCACGAGTACTTCATTATAATTGTTACTATTGACAAGGTTCAAATCTCGACGCAAACTTCATTATTCCATTACACAAATACAAAATGAGGAGCAAATAATTAAAAACACATTTAATCGCAAATCAAACTCTAAGGACTGAAGGCGCTTGTTCGGGTTAAATTTTAAGGATATCTACTTTTGGCGTCATGCGAAGAACACCCTATTGAGAGGACTGGAATTGACGGGACTCGCCGAACTCGACAGGTCTTTCTCGTACTGCCGCTTTCCACCTTTATATCTTTAAACTTTTACTTGTAGGATACAATTAAAGAAATAGTATAATCCAAAAACAGCACAAAGTACTGTTATTTAATTATTAATAACAGGCGCGCGCGCACAGGGACAATATCTACCCTTCAACGGTTTTAACATACACTTTTCTAATACTTTACGGCTGCACGACATCTCATGGTGAGAAATGGGTAACAGGATATTGTCAGGACATACAGGTTTGAGGGAGACGGTACATTAAGCGTTTTCGCATGACTCGTTTAAATGTAAGTTAATTTTTAATAATATTAAACAGCTTGATTAAGGACAATTATGGTACACTACGAATAAAGAAGTTACGAATTACTGAATAGAAGGATAAGTAATGTAGGTACAAGCAATTTAAATTTTAAAAAATGGCGCGAACACAATGTACTATTGTGAATGAGGAATAATTATGTTTAAAAAAAAACGAATGTATTTATTTACATTGTATTTATTTTTACCTTTCATACAGCTTGTTCGTGTAGACAGTGATTATTTTTAGTTAAAACAAATAATATAAAATTCTCTTACTCATTTATTGTCAATTTTAGAACGCGTTTTGTGATTGAAATAATCTTGAACTTATCAAATACCATAAGATACTTTTAAATATTAACCAGTCTAATAAATTATGTGATACTTATATTTCAAGCCAATCCAAATTCAAGCCAAACTCCTAAATTAGAGAAAATACTAGAAAAAAAGCCATTTCCAGATTTACTTTGCCAGGAGGATATGAAACCTCTCACACTACACACACCGGTAAATATAAATAAAATGTTACTTACACATTATAAAATTTAAAATGTAGATTTCTGGGTTTATAAAAAAATTCCAGCTAAATTGAATACTTTTTCCTAATATTATTTGATGCGTATAAATCATCATCAACCTAATCAACTGACAATTTTTCCATATGTGACGTTGGCAAAATACATTACCCTAAGCCAAGCCAAAAAATAAACATTATAAAAAGCTTTTAAATTTACAGAACATATTATTTCTAAAATGTTACCCCTAGAACACTGATAAGAACAAAAGTACAATGCCACAATTTTGCAGGAGAGGCATCAAAGCGTCAAAATTTAGCCTGCGCGGAGCTATGTCTTCGTGTTCCTTGGCAAGATTTATTTCAGCTCCAAGTCCACTTTTCTATCTATCCTATTTTTCACTTTCCTAATTCTTTAATTCAGACCCAAAGTTATATATCTACACGATACACTTGTTGTTTTAAATATCTATAAATAGCTGCAACCGTTTGCCATCAAGTGGACCGTGCGCCGCTCACTAGTAAGTTTCAGATATTAAAAAATGTGGTTGAAAAATTTAAGTTACAAGTGTGTTAAAGCCTAATAATATCAATTTATCAATGGTTTTATTGTCACAAAAAATCGGTATCAATTTTCACATAACAAATTATAAAAACATTTAGATATCGTCACTGCAAGTCCCTGGGCCACGAGATCGGCCGGTCAGATGTCCGTCCGCCCCGGCATTGGACGATAGGAGAATAGCGGAGTTTTAGTGGGTAGTTTTACGGAGTCCCCCATAAAATAATTTACCGTCGGTCAATCTACCGTTTCAAGTTTATTTAAGATTTCGAAGTACGACGAGTCCACGTTACAACGTAAGAGCATATTAAACATATTCGCTTACTAGGTTACATTCAAGGACAAACAATTAGCTTTCAGTGATCATGCATTACATACGAACTAAATTAATTAAATAATCAAGTTAAAATTTACGGAGGAATTGTTAAGTGATATATTTAATTTTAATACTGCTAATATTTTTCTGCTTATCCCTGTGATTTATAAAAAAGCACTACAAGTGACCACATTCTGTTTTACCCCGCGATTGGATTTAGTTACCGTACCGGGGCAACCGTTTCGACACGTTTCAACAACATCCCATTTTCAGCCGCTACCATTTTAAAAGTCGCATTGTTTTCCTAAACAGACCCGTAATAAAACAAGCTGCTATATAACTTTCAAGTACAAAACTTTTACGGTTATTAACCCCAGTTTAGATGCCATTTCCCTTTTTATTTGTTGATGAAATGAAAATGTTTCATGCAGAACCCGCCGCTTGCGGCTCGCGGCAGGGTAGTGTGGAACTCCCATGTAATATGTCCGTGAGCCCTCATAGTTGACTAAGGGAATCCTCACTAAACCACCCCAGTATTCCTCTACTGCCCGACGCCGGGAGAGGGATATGATTTCGCTTGCACCTCTAATCCTAACGGTGATGCTAGCGCAGATAAAGTGATATTAATGAAGCAGTTATTGACGAATCGAATTATGCTGAGTTATATTCTCGATCCCATTCTAATAACTATTGGCACTGCTCTAAAATTTACACTGCTGCTATTGTCGCGCCAGTTTCGACGGCTCCTTTTCAAACATAGAAACAGTTCGTACCTCTACCCTCCATATAATAATAATAATATAATAATAAATAATAATTTGGTAACATATTACAAATCACTACAATTTCTATTCTAAACATTTACTTTCATAAATAAATATAAATACTAAGTACATAACTTTATTTATTGCGTACAATATAAGTTATTATTAACTAAATAGGAATATTACTCTTGATTTCAGTTTCTTTTTAAAAGTTCACACTGAAAGAGAATAAAACAAATTATTTTATAACATTTAATTTCAAAAACCATGAAAAGGAATTCAAATAAAAATACTAAATTGAGTCCTTCACTAAATCACTTTCAAACTTCCCCTAATATACTCATTTCTAATTTTATGCATTTTTGTAAGTCCGCTCATCCATCTCAACATTCGCATCTCTGCTGCAATAACCTTTCATCTGTCCTCTTTGTGGCCCAGCACTCTGATCCATACAATATGACAGGTCCTAAAACGGACTTATAAATTTTACCTTTAAGTCTAAACGGCACTAAATGAATACGTGATCCGGAAATTTACAACATTAGTATCTTTGCTAATGGGCATGACATGCTATAAGGAATAAATTTAGTTTCTCTAAGTAAGAAGTAATATTGATTAATGATTTATATATACATTACAATAACAGGCCATTTTAAAGGTAATATGGTCTATTTTTGCCTTTATTTATTGCTGTGGGATAGCAACAGGCTGATGAACACTTAATAACAAGCAGTTGTTATAGATGTTTATGGCGATGGGTGCACTGCTAACAGGCTGCTCTCCACGTAGGAAAACTGGTTGGCGTGGCACTGTTAAAGATCAGGGGTGGTTGCCATCCAGACTGGCATGGATTCCTTCCAGCTAACTAAGGTTGCTTTGTCCTCTTTAACGACAAGCGGCCCCCGGCCGAGGGATCCATATTCTTAATCCCCTGTACGCAGTAAAATATTTGATAGGTCCTTTGTTTGCAGATTTCGACACTCACTCAATTCATCCAATTCTTCGTTCAATCGACTTAGAAGATAATTATTTACAGTAACCATCACCTTTATAAATTTACATAAAAGCAAATACTAACCTTTATCTCGTAACAAGCTAATATTAAGCACCCTCATTGTTTAAATGCTGTGTTGATCTAAAAGAAAACTAACTACTTAGCTACTTGCTAATAGTAATAAGCATTAAACAATAATTTCTAGTATAATATTCTAATGGCTATAAACATGCAATTAATTATTAGAAAAAAAGTGATGTATAAGCATTGAAATACCAAAATATCTATAAATATTTACACGAAGCATTTTATATTAAAATAAATTTATTGGTATTTTATAAAGACAAACGCACAATAAACACTGATTCATCTCATCTTCATCATTATGATGATCCATGATTAAAACATATTCGTTTATACCAGGATTTATTAGTTAGGAGATTTTTATAATATATTGGGCAGGAGACCCCTTTTGCAAAATAAACCGAGACCTCAATCTCCGATAGCTAAATTACTTTAAAAATCCTATCAGTAATTTTTTTCTATTAACACAAAATATTAGTCCAGTAGTAAATGAGTGCAATAATAATTTTAGTAATAATATAATTAATAGTAATATATTTTATATATTTACTATAGGTTTATATAATGTTTATGTGACTATTGAAATTAGATAGGAATGGATATTGTAGAATAGAAAATCAATAAAGAAATTAGCATTTAGGCTTTATCAAGTTAAAGAAACAGATATTTTTCATTTTTTTTTTTTACTTAAGGTGTATGGTTTATTATATTATTAATTTAATTTGATTTATGACAAATACACATACAAAATTATAGGTAACGGACATGAGGTTCTATCAAAAAAATTCTTATCTATTTCCCACAAAATACTAAAAATATATTCACACGTTATAATTCTATAAAAAGTTTCCGATTCTGATAAATAATAAAAAATGTAAAATTTATTAATAATTATAGTGGATATCAAGTGAATGTGCGTTTACTTTATTGTAGTTAGTTATCATGCATGCATAAGATCAGATAAACCTTATATAAAATACATCTTACATTTCGCAAGCAACCCTTTGTAACTCGCACTCAGGTTGACAATTACCAAGTAACTTAAATGGCAATCAAAACGTATTAATAACGTATATATATGAAACTATAAAAGGAATATAACACACAAAATAAATATGACAAACTATTTATAATATTTACCAAATAGATTAAATGATAATTTTATTTTGAACTAAAAATAAAATGTCGCTAGATAAATTAAAAACTATACAAAATTTACAACAATGGCCGATTAAGTTTAAAAGTTAATTATCCGTCTCTGAGTACGACTATACGAACCACTCATTACCTGCACACTAGGTTTATCTCCATATTTAGTTCGAAGTATTTTAGCCAACGGAGGAGTGAAAAGAGCCGGATCTGGATGATCGCGGCCCTCCGCCTCCCACGGCTGCTGTTGTCGCCATAACAATGATATCGCTGAACCTACTGCTAAAACCCAAACAAAGCCGATCTGGAATAAAAACAAAGGGTGTTGTGTTTTATCTGTTCTCATAACAATTCTAGTATCAAAATATACGATGATCTGGCCAAGTATATGTCGTAAATAAGGACCCTAAATTTTATGAAATCTTGCTAGAAATTAAACTATATACAATTTGCTTTATAGATATGCAGCTTAGTGGTATCAGAGGGCCAACCGGTCACGGGTTCGAATCCCAAACATAGGAAACACTTTATAATGACTTTTATCTCATTCTCTCCCTTGCCAATCCGCCTCAGACGTGCGCGGCAGGTGTACTGTCCATCTGTTGGATGGAGCCCGGTAGTCGGGCGTCATGTGCTGTTATTAATGTATTATTTATCGTTTTTAATTATCATGAAATATTACAAAAACAAAAAGCTGACACATGATTAATGATGATTTTGTTAAAAACTCAGTAATAATATTTTTTAGATTTGATAATTAATTAACATAAACAAAATATCCAACTTACCGGACTAACCCATAAATAAGATAATCTATAAAGATAGAAGTAATTGCTGTCATTCGTCAGTGCAGCTGTGAGAGGCGCGGAGACGTTGAAGGCGCATCCCTCTACACTCAACGGCAGTTTGACAAGCGCTGGCCGCGGCCCACCAAAGCTTATCCATAGGGTTACTGCCATGCCACTTATTAATGCTAATGAAACACCCTGTAAATAAAAATGTTGCAGTTTATTAGTATTATAAATGATCATGATATTCATTTCACGACATAACGGCTAACGCTCGTCGGTACACTTGCGGAGGTCACGGCTTCGATTCCCGTTCAGTGACTGGGTGTTTATGTATAATACTGGTACATGTATTTATTTACAAAAGATAATTATATATCAAGAATATCAGTTGTCTAGTACCCATAACACAAGTGTTATACAACTTAGTTCGGGAAGAGATGACGTCGTGTGAAATGTCCGAATATATCTATTTATCTATTTTATTTATTTATAATAAATACTACCAAGACCAATAAGCAAATTGAGCTACATAGCAATATTTGTTAAATTCTAGTAATAAAGTTACTAGAATTTTGAAGCAATAATAGCTTGCACGAATGGACTGACACGTATTAATTGGAGTCGTGTTAACTGTACAGGGCCATCTTTGCCCGGAGTTTCAAGGTGTGCGAGTGCACCCGGGCGGAAGTCCTTGGGGACACACACAATTCAAGCGCTAGAAATTTCGATATTACATTAAATTATTACTCATACAATATCAACATAATTGCACCGTTTGTAACTTTGTTTCGTCAAATGCATACACAAAATAAAAATATAGGCACCAATATTATTTTATTAAATGTATACGTTGCGTTTTTTGGGGCACAGGCTGTCTCGCACTCCGGCGCAGTATATGCTTAAGATGGCGCAGTGTACAAGAACTGATTAGGATTGTAATCAGGATTGTGCAATTTCTTTCTTATAATAATAATCTCAAGAGTGTCTCTGGATGAAGGATCTGAAACAGAGACAGCATACGGTCACGATACGCAGTGAGGTTAACTCCCAACTCTGTCGCCTCAAAGTACGCTCGCATGACATTCTCGTTTATTTCTTGAGTCCATCGCATGCGGCGCACTACACCACCAGTAGCGGGAGCCAGACGCGGGGTATGTCCCACAGGCTCCAAGCGTGCTGACGGTGGCCGTCCACGGCCCCGCGTAGGTCTTCGTAGCGGAGCTGACGGCACTGCATCCTCCTCATTTCTTGACGCGCTATTGGCCGTAGGCAGCGTCTTGTCTACAACGCGCGCTGTCGGCCGAGAAGCAGGGCAAGCAGAGACATCCGCAGCTGGTGTTGGGCGTGCGTTTCTTCGACTGCTTATCTTGTCTACTGTCTCCTTGTATTTTTATTGCTTTTTATGCTATATCATTGTTAATTTAATAAAACTGGTACATTTTTCAACTTACGTTTCTTTTTGACATGAGATGTCATTTTATATTTCTCAAGAGTCAAATAACATTAGTAACTTACTCGTTGATTGGCATATGTTGTGAACATTCCGAGAGTGAATACTCCAAACAATGGACCGCCCACAGCGCCGAATATCGTGAGTGCGGCTTGCAATACTCCTCCTAAATACTCGGCGAGGAAAGCCAGCCCTAAGAAAACCAGCCCATAGGCACACGCAGCTAGTTTCGTAAGCCAGGGTATCGTTGAGTCCGAGATTTTACACCACCTACAAGTGCATTTATTGTTGTTATTGGGGCGGAGTAAGGATACTGACCCTTGCGGTCGGAGCGGCCTGTGGTAAAAGGCGACAAAATAACCCTAGATGGGTAGGGATGCAGGCCCGTATGGATGTCAACCATCCCTAGTATCTCAGTTTCTAGTCCCCCTACGCAAACAGCATTGTGTTCGCGGTGCCCCCATCATTGCAAACATCCATAGGTGACAGTAACTACTTACTATTAAGGTCCGCTTGTCTATGTTCCACTACATAAAAAATTGCTTTTTAATTTTATGTTACAATTTATTTAAACGGCAACTATGAATACACATAGTGGAGAAGTAAATTGTGAATTTTTATCCGTACAGAGGCGGAGAAAGAATACTAACCTCTGCTGCCGAGGTCAGCCTGTCGTAAAAGGCGACAAAACAACCCACCCTCGCTACGTGGCTGGGCCTCAACCCCGTCTGGACGGCGACCACCTTTTGTCTTAAGCATTCCGCCATAATAAACTTGTGTTGTGTTCCGACATTAGTGACCCAAGTTCCTGTACTCTTATGGGACAGCAGCGTGTTCGCGATACCACTAACGTTGCAAACACCCATAGGCGACGGTAACTGCTAAATTCTAAGCGGGCCGTCAGCCTGTCTGCTCTCCTACGGCATAAAAAAAGAATACGGACTCTGGGAATCTCAACGAAAGGTGATAACGACATACCTACTCACGTAGTCCGTTAGTGTGACAGCAGCCAACGCATTACAAGCTGCGGATATGGTGGACAGAGAAGCGCTGAAAATCCCTGCTACAAAAAGTCCCGCTAATCCTGGCACAGACTTCATGGCATCCACCACGTAGAATGGCATTAACTGGTCTATCTGGCAAGGAACATATTTAAAAAATGAAGCCGTACATTGTAATATAATGTAAATTTTTTTTTGAAATCAAATTTTCCGCGCCAATATCGAGCGTTTCACTGATTGGCGGAGCTACGCATGACATGAGTCGCGGGTCGGCCAATTTCGTTTGTGGCTCCCGCACTCGCAACCACCGCCATTGCAGCAATCGGGAGCACAACGAAGACTCGTCCCATTTTTTTTCTTAAACCATGTCCATTGCTCCCTATATTCAGAACATAATTTTCTTTTTCAAATTATAAATTTGGCTCTTTGTAACCCACATTTTGTGTTCTTTTTTGAGGTGCGGGTCCAATAAAGAAAAATTAATTGGGACTTCGAACGGTGGACACCTTCGCGCGTACTACCTTGTACGTCCTGCGACTCGTATTCTTACTCGACGTCCCGCGTTTTCATCTCTTCTCACATCGGTTCGACTCCTGCCGTATTGTGGACTCCTGCATCGACTGCGACAACAGGGGAGTACCACGCCAAAAACGGAATGCTATCAGAGCTTAAATCTTAACTTATTAGGAGCGCATCTTACAGTAAACACCGCGGCCACATAAACAAATTCATTGACTTATAGTGTTATTAATGAACTACCTATGGTATCTGGTAGCTCTTATACTCGGGCACAAATTTAGAGCTGCCGGGTTCCAATTACCGCTTAGATTTTTTCGCTTAGTTTGCATATAATACCGAAGGTGAAGAAGAATATCGTGAGGAAATCTGCATAGCGAGATCACCGGTATTTGTAATCCGTCAGTGCACCATGGACAACCGTGGCGGCGGGGATACTGTCCGTTTTGTTTTGCAGGTTTGAGATCATCAATGAACCATTACGGGCTGTTATTATAATGTAGAAGAAAAGATAATAAGATATAATAATAATAATAAGATGATAAGAAGAAAAAGCAAAATATATATAAATATAAAATAAATGAATATAATAAAAGTTATTTTCCAATATACAGTCAACGGTTTATTATGTTATAATTAAAATATTATAATCTTCAAGAAAATTAATTGAGGAAATATAGAGCATTAGTAATAAATATAGGACCTTGAAGTAACATCACTGTCTTATCTTAAACAGGCGAGTATTTATATTATAATGTCAAACCAAATAGTATAAGATAAAAATCAAAATGAATAATTCCGTTAGAACGAGGATAAGCGAAATATTCAAATCCAATGTATTAATCAGTTGACTGATCTTTCTTGAGCCTTGGATACCAGAGCAAAAGTTTGGGAGGCCACTGGTTTTTATGACATTTCTCAAATATGTAACTGCTTATTATGATATATAAGCTAAATATATGACTATAATATGGCCATATAATGCGAAGGGAAGAATGCCTTACGAGTATAACTAGGAAAATGATAGAAATGAGAATGGATGGATACAGAAGCAGAGGTAGATCAAAGAAGATGGATGGATTGCGTAAAATATGATATGGCGAAAAGATTGTAAATGTTGAGATGACGGCTAACAGAGGAGAGTGGAAGGAGAAAACATATTGTGCCGACCCCATATGTGGGTTAAGGGCAGGAAGAAGAAGCTAAATATATGCTACAATATGAGGAGCGGCTGATAAGTTCGCGGCTTATGGTACTTAACGATGACTAATTATATCGTTAGTCCTATCATTAATTGCGGGACTGAATGGTAGTATAAAAACAATCCCTAATCAAATGTTTGGTCATAATTGAATACCTGTTGAACAGCGAACATCGCCATATCAGCCAAATACAGTAAAGTTTATGGAATTTTGAACACCGCGCCCTGATAAAGTACCTCGTCAAAAAAGGTTTTTGAAATTTTTTTTAAACAAATATCATCGATTCCTCAAGATTCTGTCCCTTCATATACAATGGTGAATAGGCCCGCTTATTTAACAAAAACAAGAGAGCTGCGAAGATGATCCCCGTGCGGGCTGCCCTATTACAGTAGTGACCGAAAAAAATGTTCAAAAAGTAGAAAAATTAATAATGGCTGACAGAAGAATTGAATTGTGGCAAATATCTTCAGATTAGCAAAGAACGAGTTGGAAAAATTATACATCGTAATCTACACATGAAAAAAAATTGCGCGTTCTGGGTACCGAGAATGCTCACACTGACAAGCGACGACTCGAGAGCTGTAAGGATTTTTCGGCGCTAGCTGACAATAAAATTGACAAAATTGTCATCGTGAATAAAACATGGATTCGCTAGTATGATTCAGAGTCCAAACAAGAGTCGATACAATGGATTACAAAAAGAAAAAAGTTGGCGTCTAAGCTAATGACGACTACCTTCTGGGACAGCGAGGGAATTTTATTAATAGATTACCTACCGATGAATGGTTAATATTATGCCAATTTGGTGAGTCAGGCTCGTGAGGCTGTAGAAACGAAGTGGAAAGCTGACGCGCGGAGTATTGTTTTTGCAAGACAACGCGCACGTTCACAGCGCGCGTGTTGCGAGGCAGGCCTTGAAAGACACGTGGTTTTCAGAAATTAACTACCCACCAGTACAGATCTGGTGGTACCTAGCGATTTTTTTCTGTTTTCTAAATTAAAAAAGGACTTACGGGACCGGGGATTTTCGGATAACAACGAAATGAAAGCTGCCGTAGATCGTTATTTTGAAGACAAAGACAAATAATATTTTTTGAGTGATTTAAAGGCATTGTATGCCCGATGTGAGAAGTGAAATTTACTTGAGGGAGACTATTTTAAAAAAGTAAAAAATATATATCTCAATTTTTATTTCATTAAGTACCTTAGGCCGCTAATTTATCAGCCGCCCCTCGTATTTTCACAAATATAAAATGCTACTTGGTAGGACTCCAACACCGTTTAGATGGCAACCACCCTTGATATATAAGTATGTTGGCATAATAACCTTGTGGTATGTTCTGGCATTACTACCCAGGTTGCTGGACCTCTATGGGACTGCAGCGTGTTCGCGGTGGTCCTAACGTCGCAAACATTCATAGGCCGTTTGCTTGTTTCTCAGCAATAAAAAACTTACCGCTGATATTTGTTTAGCTGTATAAGGATCACAGTCTTTGTAAACAGCGTAAATTCCAAGCCCACTTATACATGTTATTACACTAAGAACTGAGAGAACAGGCCAGCTCCACCAAAGACATTGTTGGGATCGACTCAAAGTGCTTACAGTCAGTAACCGTTGTACCTGAAAAAAAAATCGAACTCAATTTTTTTTATTAAAGCGTGGAGTATAAGTGGAAAGAATTTCCTGATATTTTTACCATTTCAGGGATGTTTTGGGAAACACAAATGCCGGATGCCCTCTGAATCTCCCTTAAGTTCCTCGCTATCTCTAATGTTCGGGATGTCCAGATCACCATTAATATAACGTACAATTAGTAGGTCAAAATGTCGACAAAATCATAAACGGGGCTTGGATAAATAAAAGTGTGTGTACAATTCACGTACGGCAGAAGCGAGACTTGAAAAAGATTACATTTCATATATTAGTTGTTATAAAAGCTAGGAAACCCGAACAAAGAAAAGACGAAGATTATAGGAAGAATTTTCTCCATGCAGGGGCGGAGTAAGAATACTAACTCCTGCGACCGGGGTCGGCCTGTCGTAAAAGGCGACAAAACAAACCTAGCTGTGTAGTAGGGCATCAAGTCCATCTGGATGGCAACCACCCTTGGTCTTAAGTATGCCGCCATAATAAACTACTGTGGTATTCCGGTATTAGCGACCAAGGTTCCTGTACCCCTATGGGACAGCAGCGTGTTCGTAGCGCTACTAGCGTCGCACACATGAATAGGCGACGGTAACTGCTTATTATTAAGTGGGTCGTCAGCTATCTGCTGTTCCTCAGATATAAAAAACGGAAACACAGTATATTTGTATTTTATCTCATTCTCTCGCACGCTCCTTTTGTGACACAAGAAGACAAGCATATTTGTAAATTCTGTTTACAACATGCTTGTCTCTTTTTGTTGTTGCTTTTTCGTTTCATCGAATTTCCAAATTCACAACGATACTAAAGAATTTTAGTTTAGGACGTCATAGTCATAGTCATTAGTCAGACAGGTCTTAATAATGACGATTTACACTAAGTTTTATTGTATTTGCATTGTCTATAATTAATGTCTGTTATTTAAACCCGTGTAATTGCAACTAACATTACTTTAATATACTATCTTCTTTAAACAATAGTTGAAAGTAAATATTAAATCATATCTTTATATATGTCGTATTTGGCATAGTAATGTTTATTTAATTTAAAAGCATCTGTACTATAAATTGTATTAATATAGACGCAAAAACAAAGATACTAAAAAAATCACTTATTTTTTCTATTATCATCATTATAAACATATGAATAGATTTTGCTGAATCTGTATTAATTGTGACAATTATTGTTTGAATTTTATTCGTGCAGGGGCGGAGAAAGAATACTGACCTCTGCAGCCGGCGTCAGCCTGTCGTAAAAGGCGACAAAACAACCCACCTTAGCTATGTGGTAGGGCACAAGCCCGTCTGGAAGACGGGCTTGTGCCCTACCTTTGGTCATAAGTATGCCGCCATAATAACTTTATGTTGTGTTCCGGCATTAGTGACCCAAGTTCCTGTACCCTTATGGGACAGCAGCGTGTTCGCGATGTCATTGGCGTTACAAACACCCATAGGTGACGGTAACTGCTAAATTGTAAGTGGGCCGCCAGCCTGTCTGCTGTCCTACAGCAACAAAAAAAATATGTATAAAATTGATTGAAACTCAAAGGCGTGTATTTCATTCGATTATTACTAATTTGACCGTCACTAAACCGGTGGTGTTTTAAAGATGACCTAATTAAACTTAATTATAATCAAATAATTTTTATTACAATATCTACCTGGGTATGGTTTACAGCATATAGCGATAAATAAGTTATTAAGCCGCCAAAGTTAAGAGACCACCATGTATTCCTCTCCGTTGGATCGATACTGAAACTGAATACCACAATCCTCTTTATCCAGACACTATTATAATATATATATATATATATATATATATATATATATATATATATATATATATATATATATATATATATATATATATACACATAATTCAATTATTATATACATACAATTATTACATTACTAGCTGACCTCACAAACGTTGTTTTGCCATATAAATAAGAAAAAAGTAGCCTATATCATTATCCAAGGTACAATCTATCTCTATACGAAATTCACAAAATTTTGTTCAGCGGTTTCGGCGTGAAAACATAACAGACAGACAAAGCTACTTTCATATTTATAATAGTAAGTATGGATTAAATGTTGTAATTGTGTATATATTATAATAATTTTGATTCCAGCCAATAATAAGAAAGGGATACCAAATTACTTTCTAGCAAGTCGTAATAGGTAACTATTGGATTACTCCTAGGTTTAAGACAGTTTTAGTAATAGATTTGGTTTATTCATTCGGAGTTAGAGTTTCAGTTGGCAATC
Source organism: Malacosoma neustria (assembly GCA_963693495.1). Lineage (NCBI taxonomy): Eukaryota > Metazoa > Arthropoda > Insecta > Lepidoptera > Lasiocampidae > Malacosoma > Malacosoma neustria. The sequence goes on from OY856379.1 coordinate 11,899,441, forward strand.
ACTTTTATAAAAAAATTGGCCACATCGTGTTTGCGTGTTTAGTTAAGCCAAGCAACCGTCGTGAGTATCTAAAGTTGTTCCTGTGGAAATAAACAGCACACCTCGACCTATAAAATGAAAAAAACTTTCGAATGCAAGAAGAAATCGCTTAAATGAAGAATATACTTACTTAGAAAAATCGAGTCTTCCACCTTCCTTTGCAATCGTAAAAATCCGAGTAAACCCTCCCAATTGTACAGAACTAAATATAACTACGCTAAGTACTGCAGCGAACATTAAGAACGATTGCAATAAATCTGTGAACAGTACTGCCTTCATCCCTCCCAATGTTGAATAAAATGTGCAAACTAAACCTACAACTAATATCGATACTAATCTATTTAATCCTGTCACAGCCTCCAAAACTATTGCAGGTGCATATAATACTATTCCATTGTACAACACCATTTGTAATGTGTAAGTCAATGATGCCAACATTCTAATCTGAGTACCGAATCTAAGTTCTAAGTACTCATAAGTACTCGTTTTCTGCAGACCGAAAAATACTGGTAAATATAGTCGACTAGCTATAGGAGTCGCGAGGCCATAGGAGAAATTGATCACAACAAATTGCATCCCATAGCTGTAGTTCTCAGCTGACACACCTAATAGCGTTATAGCTGACATGAAAGATGCCATCAGTGACACCGCGACTGGGAATATTGACATGTTCCTATCAGCAAGAAGGTATTCCTAAAAAAAACGATACAATTAATAAAAGGAATTAACTGAAATTAATGTTTCGTTTTGTAGAGATTTCTTACTTCATTTGTTTTCTGTTTTCCGCCACTAAATCGAAAATACAAGCCGATAGCAACTGAGGCGATCATCGTAGCTGCCATAATGACATAGTCCCATGCTACAAAGACTGACTGCACCATTTTTATCTAAAAAAAATGTATTATTTATTTGTATTGTTACACTAAAGTTACAATAAAGTATTATCACTCTCATAAGATAATATGTAGTTAATTTAAACTTCATAATTATGAAACATGTATGTTTGAGGACATCACTAATATATTGTAGGTTTAGCCTGAAACCTGTTTTAATGAGGAAATAATAATAGTATTTCAGCCTTCATATAGTTTCAAAGCAATTTACTGGTAGTCGTGCTGTTTATAATATAATTTTAGTCGATCAGTAAAGATTGGAGCGCATAGCTCCATCCCCTAGACTCCATCCAACGGCGCGGCGCAGTTCGTGTTGTCGATGATCCCATACACACAGACGGTCTTGACACGCTTGGACTTCGGAGAGACTGCGTCTCTTTGCATATTCTACCATCTGTGCAACGGGGCGTGTTCTGAGGAGCTATTTAGAATGGTGCCCTCGTCGTCTTTCTACCACCGCACTGCCCGCTATCGACTGGGTGTTCATTCCCATTTCTTGGAGCCTCTTCTTTCTTGTACGAAACGGTTCTCAATAACGTTCATGTTAGTACTCTCAGGATTTGGAATAAGTTTACGGTTAAGATTTTCTCAGCGCAGTACAATATGGAGTTCTTCAAAAAAGGCGTTATAAAATTTCTTCGAGGCCGGCAGCGCGTTGGTAATTAATGCCTTGAACGTTTGTTGCAAACGTCCATAGACAACGGTGCCATCTGCCAGGGTAGGCCGTTTACACGTACGTATCCTAACTCAATCTACAACCAGAGTGGGTTGATAAAACCTCTTCTAGTCCGAAGCGTAGGAGACAGACAGAAATATCTGTTCTACTGTTGAAATAAACTTTATAGATGAAGACCACTACACTCACTGTAGTGGAATGACCGAGAGTATAAAGATAGCTCTGCACTAGCTACATTAGCTTAAGTAGTCGGGGAGGTACAACATGCTCTCTCCAGTCATAGCTTCATTAAGTTATCAAAAAGTTAGTCGTTTTTGCGAAAGAGGAGTAAATGCAAAGTGGATTAACAGAACATTTTAAATTATGTTACAAAATTCCTGACCATAAATTGGAATTTTTAGTAAAACGTTTCATCTGATACGATATATCGGAGCCTCGAACAATGCAGATCGTACAAGATTCCTTAAATAGCCACCGAAACTAAGAGCTGTGCAGTCAATATAATTTTCTACCATTCTATTTCCTAAAAACTGCTCATCAAAATATATATTTTTCTTATCATTAACGCTCTCTCGAAAATTTTAATTGAAAATAAAAAATATAAGTAAATAAATAATTCTAATAGTAAATAACTTTAACAAAAAAAATTAATCAAGTTATGATAACATTTAAATGTACCTCATCTCATCTCGGATTAAGAGGCGTGTAATAAGAACAGATAATTTTTAATATCGCATAACGGTACGCATCAATTCAATTTTGCGTGCTGCCAGCTCGCGTTTTGATTGGCCGAGTTTTATTTAATCAACTTTATTTATCTGGTATGCAGTTATATAAGGTTATTTTGAATGTCAAATCTATGAAGCTTTGCTTGAAAATTTGTAATATCATGTAATATATATTTTTTCCGGGTGTTCTTCCTACAATGTGTTTATTATTGGGCAAGTTTTGGAGCCTCGAGCTAGCACTGTACCGCGACGTAAACTCTGGAGGCAACGAACCCTGGTGACGTGGTTCGGGCTGCGAGAGCGCACATACATGTTTTGCATAGCTACATCGCAGTTCTACGTTGGCCTGTCTTGACTTGGTGGGTCAATCTTGGCTATCGGCGGCCATTAGCGGCTTGTATTGACCTGTCTGTGGCTTGGTGATCTCGCAACCTCAGTTACCCGTCTCCCAAGCCCGACGAGCGTACTATTAAATCGCTTGGGGGTCGGGAGCCAAATACCGCGGTGTACCGGTGGCCGAGTGTACATGTAACATATTGCGACAGAGATTCATTAAGCGTTTAATCTGTTGTGTTCAAACACAACAGATTAAACGCTATGCTATGTTCCTGTCGAATAGACTTACACCTATAACTATGACTAAATGTAGTTTAGAACTACTGCATTCCTTTTTGCCTTGATGCCATGACGTGATATTTTATTTGCCATTTGACCGTCTAACTCCAAAAGGTAACGGAAATTGGTCCTTCACTTTAGAAAATAATCTTCTAATTATATATATCTGGCGACTCAAACTTAAAGACCGAAAATAATCAGTTTAGATCCCAAAGTGTTCCAGGTGGACCCCCTAGTCTTCTGTGGACCCCAGGGGTCCACAGAAGATTCGACGGGGGTGTACGTTGACGTGACAAAAAATGGAAGTTCACAATTCGTAAGCGGGGGTCCACGAAAATTTATTTGCTTTCCATAGTGAAGAACTAAAATGTTGGCTTGACTTCACCTGTCAATGTAGGCAGATAATATTTTAAGAAGCTCAGCGACTGTTACTTATATAAACATTCATATTCCATATTCAGTACAACATGTCGAGACTTGAAAAGTGCCGCCGCTACCGCCACCACCGTCCGCAACGCTTGTTCAGACGCACAAAGGGGCGAAATACGACTTATGATGTGTGTGCTTGCAATCTTGCATGAACTTATTTGATTCTACACTAACATAAATACGAATACCAACGATAAATGTTACTCATCTGTTACAATTAATTAACCAATCAATTCTGCTTTTCTTTTTTCGAAAACTATTTATTCGTGGTTGGAACTCAGCCGCAACGCAAATTTCCATAGTAAGATCTAATGTTCACACTTTTTGTAGAGTTTAGGAAATATGGGAGAAATGTAGCTGCAAGGGGTCCACCGGAACCAGCTAAATTTTGAAAGTGGCCTGTGAGAAAAAAATTGTGGGAACCTCTGGTTTAGATAAATAACAGTAGCAACACTACCTTTTGTTTTTAAAATAATTATAATAGGGGTTAAAGTATGAAATTGCCGTTGTATTACTATAAATAATTTGAATTGACATAACACCTTCATGGTGTAAGATTTTCTAATGAAACTTTTTTCATATGATATATTTTTCATATGGTTCTTCTTGTAAAAAGGCACAACATTCGATTTTCGACTTTCATTTGTCTTTTTTTTTATTCAGCTTAAACCTGAGTATCTCTACTTCGAAAATCCGGGTCATTTTTGAATACGAGTACCGACACGAAACTAACGCGGCAGAAACGGCTCGCAATATACACGCTGCGTTAGTAGAGTGATAATGAACGCACCGTGCGTTTTTGGTTTAAACGCTTTCGTAATGGAAATTTCGACTTGAAGCACGAACCACACGGAAGACAGCCCACACAGCTGAATGACGGTTAATTGAAGGAGATGGTGGAAGCTGATCCGAGTTAAAGTACCCAGGAATTAGTGACATGGCTTAACTTTACAATATTGACTCATTTGCATCAAATCAATAAGATAAAAAAATATGAAAATGGGTGCCTCATGATCTGCAGAAAGAAATGCGTGTTGAAATTTGTGCTGCCTTGTTAAATCAGTACAGAAATGAAGGAATATTGGAACGAATTGTGACATGTGAGGAAAAGTGGATTCTTTACGATATAATAAAAAAATTAGTTTAAATATTTCAGCACAAATCGGCAATTTCATATTTTAACCCCTAATATAAACTTTTATATGAATGGGTTCTCTATCTCTAATTGAAGACACGGGACCTATTAAATTATATTTCGACTTGTTCTGAGGGGATTTAAAACATGGGTCAATAATATCATCGTTTAAATAATAGCCTATACACACTTTAAGAACTTGGACTTAAAAACTATAAAGATGTAGTATGAAGGTAGTCTCACGCGTTCCAAATATGAATCCAAGAATTTCCGTGGCACAGTGAAATTGTTTGATGTGAAATAAGCATCATTAATATTTATTATAACCGTACATAAGAAACATTTAAAAAGTTAATGAACTCTACGTAAACTATAATTAAAAAAAATAATGCTGTTGATGGCGTAATTACCTATTTAAGTCGGTTTACATTAATTCTTATAGTATAGGTATTTATTACCGGTAAATTATTATGGAATGTTCAAAGAAATACGCCTAAAAATATCATTAAAATTAAGAACAGCGAGGAAGTTAACCGGATTAATATCCCTAATGATATTGCCCCTCGAATAGACTTGACCTCTCGACCTAATTTAGATTCACCTAAAAACCTCCTTACTAAATTTAAAAAATAAATCTAACAAATTTTACTTTATTAAATCAATTCTGTGTGACTTCTGATCCCTAAATATCAATAATTAAATCTAATTTCGATTGGATCAATGCTAAGTTCAATGTTTCATAATTAACTAACACGAAACGATAAAAAAATTTCTATAAAATTACATTTAATTGTCGCATTGAATTCTTTATATTATTTTTAACAACTATGATAGAAACGCACATTGCTTAAATGGTAAGATATCAGCACGGCATACGTTGTTCTGTAATATGAACAAAATAAAAAGGACTTAATTACGTTCACTCCTATTTCACCCCCTTCAAGTTTAATTTTTGCAACAAAAAGTATTCTCCAAGATACATCTCTATCTCTATACCGAAATTAATTATTGGTTCAATGGTTTAGGCGTGAAAACGTAAGACAGAGTTAGTTTCACAGTTATAATATTAGTATGGATATTATTTATGTATTCAACATATTTAAGAATTTAATTAAGTGAAATACATAGTCGCGACTTATTGTCAATTAGAATAAGATTGTAACCCAAGCAAACAATAATATATTGTAAATAGGAGCAAAATTATCCTTATTAATAAAAAACAAAGGCAATTTAATTGCGTTTGCATTTGAAATAAATACATAGAATAATTAGATTAGACGATTCAAATTTCCCGCCAATAGTGTTTTTTCACGCAATGTAGTGAGACCGTCGAGACGTCGTGTTGCAATTTTGAGTTATATTTCTAGGCAGCAACAAAAAAAAATTAATAAAAATACATTATGTCAATCATAAGAATTCAGCAATTTTCATACAAAAAATAAATATGCCGTACTTACATTTTTTTCTGAAACCGCTAAACGTAGAAGACAAGGGTATTTCTAAACTTCCGTATAGTATTTTCTACAGTTACACTAATTGAAGTTATTTCATACTATTTCACGCTCATTTTAGATGGTTAATCATTTATTTATCTTATATAAACGACCTTTAAAATTTGTGACCGCATAGAAAATATGCAAACGTCTACGAGTAACTTTTCAGCAAAACTAAATGAGCGACAGCGACGTCTCGATTCTCGAACATTAGACAGAAATCAGGCTATACCTAAAAACATACAAGTCTCCCGTTCGATGTTTTGCTAATGGCGCATGGGGTTAACCACGCAAAATTTAAATTTCCCGCATTTTTATTAGATTTGAGTAATACACTTAATTATATATGTAGATATTTCGACGACTCCTATTAAAGTAAATTAATCAGTTACTGAGATCAGACTGGACTTTGTGACAATGTGTCTAAAAAGAAACTGTTTGTTTCAAGAGATTTTTTAAAAATCAGTTTAATAGGGACAGTATCGCTGACAGTATCGTATGATAACGTTACGAATGTCAAAGTATTTATCGAAGCATATTTTAGTACAGCCGACTCCCGATTAACCGAATTATTTATAACCAGGTAGAGATCTTTGGGGGAGGCCTTTGTCCAGCAGTGGGCGTCTTCCGGCTGAAATGATGATGATGAGGGGTATTCCGTAAAATCGAAAATCCGGATAATCGATTTCAAAGTCAAATCAAACAATATTTAAATTTTATTAACTTTTTTCTATAGAAAGGGTTTTTTAAACGGTATTTAGACAATACGATTTAAAAAAATACTAGTTATTAAAATTATGTATAACATAATGCCTATGTAATTTAAAATTTAGGCTGGAAATAATTTGTCAATAATCTTTGACGTAATGAATCACATTTTTTCATTGCAGCCAAGTCCCTGATGCACATTAGTTGTAATAACTGTATGGGATCCGTTTCGTCCTGTTATTTAAAAACAACACCATGAGCTTCAAAAGCTTCTGCGTGAGATGGTACTTGACATACATCACCAGTTTCAGTCTCTTCTTCGTCTTCTTTCTCGTTACTGTTCAAATCGTCAATGATTTCTTCATCAATTAAAATTTGGAATCCAGGGTCTTCACTATTGCTATTCACACACTCAGAGGAGAGAATATAAATTCTCTTCATCACCCTCTTCACCAATGCTAAGAATTTTTATTGCTTCCTTCATTTCTTTGAAATGGTCGTGCGGTTTAATTGAAGAAATGGATGGAGTCTTTAATAATTTATTACATGCCCTTTTTAATGTTTGCCATTACACAGAGTTCCATGCTTCTACCAGCATATAGCAACAATCTTTTAAATTGATTTCTTTTAAAATATTCAATATCGTTTCTATTTCACTGCTGTCTGCTGACAAAAGACGACGCAGTAGCTGTTTTAAAGTTTCAATAACACTTTGGTCCATAGGTTGCAATATTGATGTTACGTTAGGGAGCAAAAGCTTTACTGTAAACTTCCCATTTTCTCGACTCACTGTTTCAGCGGAAGGGTGCGTTGGCGCATTATGTTGTGTTATGTTAGATTAGCTAACAACAACACATCGCCCTCTTTTCCCACGTCCTTTTGAAATTTCTTCACCTCAGGAATAAATGTATTTTCATTCCAAGTAAGTAAAATATATGTGCTCATCCATGCTTTTTGTTGGTTAGCGTAAGTTAAGGGGATATTGGCATTTTTAAAACAGCGCGGATTTTTTGATTTGCTAATATGTAACAGTGGAAATCGATGTGTTCCTTTAGCATTCGCGCAAAACATGACTGTCTCTATCCTTACTCACTTTGTGCCCCGGTGCTGAATTTTCACGACGCGACGCTAATGATCTGCTTGGTAGAGCTTTCCTTGGTAGAGCTTGGTAGATATTATATACAAAATCTAAATCATATTCCTATTCATCTAGAAAATCCTTTTAACTCATCTCCAAATGAGTCGGCACAGGCAATGCTAGCAGACAGTTTTCACCTTAAATCTCCAATTCGTGAATTCCATGTCTAGGTTTGAATCTTGCAAACCATCCACAGCTCGCCTTGAAAGAAGTATCATCATCAGGCTTTTGTTTGAAATCATTGGATTGCAAGCAATTGGATTGAAAGCATTGGCTTTTTCATATAAAAGAGGTCCAGATGGGTTGTCGGTTATGGGTTGTCCGCTTGCTCTCTTTTGTAAGAACCAAGTAAAAACTGCGTTCTCCAGAATTACATTATGAAATTTTTTCATGGCTTTATGTTGCGAGCTTCTTGGTTCTCAAGCGCGCAGGTGAATTTCAATATGGTATTATAATTCTTTTTGATATCTCAGAAGTTTCTACACCAAACATTTACGTCAATTTACTACCAGATTCACCATTTTTTAAACTCTCAATTATCTTCACTTTGTCATTAACCGTTTGACGGCTATGTAGCGTAATCGTACTTCCAATGTATGAGGATTTTGATGGATAGCTGTCAAACGGTTAAAATATAGCACTAATCTTTTTCGTTTAGACATTAATGATTTCTAACGCAAAACGTAAACAAAAAATACGACCAATCAGTTGAACGCTATCAAATGAAATGAAATAATATCAAACACTATCGCGCAAATAAATGAGAGCGGAGTACCTAGACGTCGGAGACGGGAATGAATTAGTTGTAACATGTCACAATTTTTGTCTGTCTGTCTGTCTGTTTGTTCCGGCTAATCTCTGAAATGGCTGCACCGATTTTGACGGGACTTTCACTGGCAGATAGCTGATGTAACAAGGAGTAATTTAAGCTATTTTTACTTTAGAAAAAAAATAGTTTTTGTTAAAAATGATAAGTTTCGGAAATTTTAATTCCAATTTAAGTTGACCTCAGATTTATATCATCAATCGTATGAAATAGGGTTCAGCTTAAGCTGGACTTTTTAGGTTTTATTTAGAATTTAGTTTGACCTCAGATTTATATCATCAATCATATGAAATAGGGTTTCGCTTAGGCTGGACTTTGCAGGTTCGAACGCATGTATTCCGGCGTAACAGTTGCATTCCATAACACTCACTGTTTGCATATTTCATTTATTTATATTTTAGGGTTTATAGTGTTTGTAATCCAAAATAAACCATAATATTTGTCCAAAAATGCTGCCCAGTCACTATTTCACGCGGACGGAGTCGCGGGCACAGCTAGTTACTACTATAAAACTGTAATACCATATGTGGAGAGTTTATTTGAAATAAAAAGTTTTTACGATTTCAATATAATATTAATTTATTTCAATTACGTCGATAATTTCGATTGTTATAATGTTTGTGTACACCATATACCTAGTCAGGTCATAAGTATTGTCACACAGTAAAAACTTTTCTTTTAGAATGCTGGCCACAAAAAAGTTTATTGAATTCGAATTTCGAATTGTTCATGAAAATAAAAAAGGTATATTTTTAGAATTTTACTCATTTTTAAATATGGAGTGGACGCTTAAAGAAGACCGTGTTGCAGTTATTGCGTTGCATCGTTGCAGTTACGCGCCAATTCAAATTTTTAACATACTGAAAAATTTGAATATAACCAAAAGATTCGTTTATCGTACCATCAAACGATACAATGAAGACTCTAGTGTAGATGACAGGTCAAGAAGTGGTCGCCCTCGGTCTGTTAGGACTCCAGCAGTGTTAAAAGCTGTGAAGGCACGAATTCAAAGAAATCCCAAACGTAAGCAGAAACTGTTGGCCCTTCAGATGGGGTTAAGCAGAACCACGGTGAAAAGGGTGTTAAATGAAGACTTAGGGCTTCGGGCATATCGAAGAAAAACAGGACATCGTTTGAATGCTCATCTAATGGACCTGAGACTGAAGAGATGCCGCGCTTTGTTGAAGCGGTACGCGGGAAAAAAATATCGGGAAATTCTTTTTTCGGATGAAAAAATGTTTACCGTAGAAGAGAGCTACAACAAACAAAATGATAAGGTGTACGCACACAGTAGTGAAGAAGCGAGCAACCGTATTCCGCGTGTCCAACGAGGTCATTTTCTATCCTCGCTCATGTTATGGTTGGGAGTTTCTTATTGGGGCTTAACAAAGGTACATTTTTGTGAGAAAGGTGTAAAAACGAATGCTGTTGTGTATCAAAATACAGTCCTGACGAACCTTGTGGAACCTGTTTCTCATACCATGTTCAATAACAGGCACTGGGTATTCCAACAAGATTCGGCGCCAGCTCATAGAGCGAAGAGCACACAAGACTGGCTGGCGGCGCGTGAAATCGACTTCATCCGGCACGAAGACTGGCCCTCCTCCAGTCCAGATTTTAATCCGTTAGATTACAAGATATGGCAACACTTGGAGGAAAAGGCGTGCTCAAAGCCTCATCCCAATTTGGAGTCACTCAAGACATCCTTGATTAAGGCAGCCGCCGATATTGACATGGACCTCGTTCGTGCTGCGATAGACGACTGGCCGCGCAGATTGAAGGCCTGTATTCAAAATCACGGAGGTCATTTTGAATAAACTTTAATGTCATAAGAATCTATGTTTTGTTAAGTTCATTTTGGTATATGAATGGTTACATAATGAATAAACTTGTTACAATTATTTTACATTAAACATGTGACAGAATTTATGACCTGACTAGGTATATAAAAAATCCACAATTGGATGAAGTACATTATTTTATAATTCATAAATTCATAAATTTTCATAAATTCAATCTTACTGGATCTAAGTGAACTAAACCCAGACAATTCGTAAAATAAAAAATAATTTCATAATATGGCAATCTAAACAAATGGTTGAGGTTATGTTCTCATGCGATAACATACGATTCTTTGGTATATGAGTATTCATCGCTGTTAGCACTTTTTTAAATTGAGAATCATAGTTAGAAATAATACATAATGACTAATTACAAGACTTATTATGATTATACACATTTAAACGTAAACAGACTACTATTATGTATAAACATAATAATTCCATGATTGATATTAATATTTTAAAACTCACGAAACATATTTCGAAATAAAATAATATAATAATTGAAGGACTTATATAAAGATTAGATTATACCATTATGTTTGAGAAACATTTATTCTTTAAACTCTGAAGAGAACTAAAATAAGGCTACGTCATCACTTAACTAGTAAGACATAAAAGGCGACTAATAAAATACTATTTTTGATATTATAGTATAAAGTTAGTAAAAGAAGAGCACCATTCAAAAAGTTATCCAACGATACAAACTTAGAATGGTGCCCTGAAGTTTAACCCTGTGCTTAGATTCAAATGTAGGTACCACAGAATCCAAAGTGACAGGTCAAATCCAATGAAGGGAACCGCTAATATGCTTTTGAAAAATAGTTAACCAAATTCGTTACAAAGTGAAGCAGTTCATATATTTAAATGTTACTTCTTTAACTGAGATTGTTTTTTCTGAACAGAATTTGGACTTTGTTCTCATGAAAACTCTTCAAGCGCTATATAGCTGTAAGTACATTTGACTTGCGCGCGCACACGAAAATTGGCAAAACAAACATTAAAACTCGTTTATAGAAAGTTTTTGAATTCACATTTATATTTACCATAAATTTTTATTTGATTATTTTAGAAAATCACTGTATTTATAACATTAAATATGTAGTTCATGTTTGAGATTTAATTCTGTGCTACAAGTGCACGCCATCTAAATGTTTCAACGAAAATCATTAACACAGACACTTTAGTTGGTTGGGGATTGAAACTGAGTAAAGATTGCGATCTCATAAACCCTGACTTCTAAAAATTAACAATAAAGTATAAAATTACTAGAAAATCCCTCATGGAGCCTTATGTTTTTAAACAAATTTTTTAATTTTAATGTTATGTTTTAACGTAGTGATTCTGCGAAAATGGTGATGGTTCTCTTTTTATTTTAATTGTTATTGATAGGGCGGCTAACCGTCCTGCGTTCTAAGGGACCGTCCCATAATATTGGATGACCCTATTCCATAGTACCTAATTGGGGACCCTATTTTTTTTTGGTGATACCACAGAGGCGGGTTTCTGGTATACCTTATATTTCTTTGTTTTCATGTCTACTGCACTCCTAACTTATCCTAGGAATGTAGTTGATAGATTACTCTTTACTGCTTAGCAACTTATAACTACTTGTCATCTAGGCCCTAGACGATAAGTAGTTAGATCCCTAAATTCTAGAGAAAATAAATAAATTATACGTCACAATAAGCGGTCTTATTGTTCAAAGCGATATTTTCCAGATAACCTATTATTTTTAAGAGCCACGAAAAGTTATCTGGCGATGTAGTCATCTGGAAGATACTATGAATATACACCAATACACATAATAATTTTACATGAATATTAGTATAATACTATTTAAAATGATTGCAAAGTATAAACATTTAAGGAATAATAGTGTCTTCGTGGTAAATTTTTGAAAGTGAAAAGCGATTTTGTATCTCTGACATCAAAAGGAACTATTTTAAAGCTGGACAGCCTACACTGTAAAATAATTATCATGTATAGATGAAATGTGTGCAGGTATTCAGTTTCCAATATTTACTATTGCGCTAAGAAAGGTGAAGCAAATCAAGTGTAAAGAAATTAAATTACTTATATATTAAACTATAAGTATATAGTAGAATTCAGACACTGAAATTTAAATACTACTTAGATACTATGAATTTTCATAAACATGGCCACCTTAAACATTGAATAAAAGTCGTTTGGGACTACGAACAAAACAAAGAGCTTATAACGCGCTGATAATGGTTGCCGATAAAGTATGTTAGGGGCTAAGCATTCTATTAATATTCTTGAGTGGCCAGTTGTGACAGAGACGATATTTTTCGATTTAGATTGCTTAAAGAAAAAGATATTTGTATAAACTTTAATATTATGTAACAAATAGAAGTTTTCTAATAACAGTTTCAAGAATGTGTCACGAAATGTTAGTGTAAACTATTTTATGCCTTTGTATGATAAATATTATATTTATGTAACGCAATTTTCGGACTCAATTTTTACCCACTTTCCTTCTGCCGTAAAATGGCGTTTAATTAATAAAACAGCCAATAAAGGACATTAACCGATTGGGAGTTGACCACAAATAAATTATTGTATAAAAAGTTTAGTTAAACGAAATAAAAAGTTAAAAATAAATTATAGTTTTAAAAAACTAAATAACACATAGTTAATCAAACTAAAAAGTAAAAATAATTCTTAACATGTGAATAAAATTACTGAAAAAAAATTAATATCACTGTTCTAAAAGAATATTTTTTACTTTATTATACCTAAAACAACATTTGCGATTAAAAGTAGATATTGTCATAAAGTCATATTTTTTTTTTAATTTTCTTGTGTTTGATCGTGTTAAATGAATTATAGAATTCATTTATTTGGTCTACAGCCTACTATCATCATCATAAATAAATAGAAAACTATTGTTCACCACACAGTTACAAGTAATAGAAATAAATTTTAATGCAAAATTAAGGGCCACAGGCGATTTTATCGCTAGCAAGCGACATCTTCCAGGTAACCTAATAAAATATTGCAAAACGACTGACTTAGTGTCGATATTCGATTATAAAACTTTTAACCGTGCAGTGGCCGCGAAAGAATGCTGACCTCTGCGGCCGGGGTCGGCCTTTCGTAAAAGGCGACAAAACAACCCACCCTACCTTCATGGTAGACCCCAATCCCGTCTGGATGGCGACCACCTTTGGTCTTAAGTATGCCGCCAAAATAACCTTGTGTTGTGTTCCGGCATTAGTGACCCAAGTTCCTGTACCCTTATAGGATAGCAGCGTGTTCGCGATGCCACTAGCGTTGCAAACACCCATGGGCGAGGGTAACTGCTAAATTCTAAGCGGGCCATCAGCCTGTCTCCTGTCCTACAGCAATAAAAAAAATATATAATACAACACGTAATTTTTGATTTAGTTACATTTTGGTAAGCTTCACCGAATGGTTCCACGCGGAAGAACAGCGCCGGTTATAGTTATAGCCGGTGCAATGCTGAACTTGAATCCAAGTTTGGGATATACTCAATGTATTATCAACTGTATACAGTTATAAGTGTTATTAAGTCCCAAATAAAACATTTCTTTTTTTTCTATTTATGGTATTGATACAATATGAAAACTATGTATTGACACCATGACCACCATCTTGGATCATCATCATCATTTCAGCCGGAAGACGCCCACTGCTGGACAAAGGCCTCCCCCAAAGATCTCCACGATGATCGGTCCTGCGCTGCCCTCATCCAACCTATTCCGGCGATCTTGACCAGATCATCGGTCCATCTTGTCCATCTTGTTGGTAGGCCCCCCGCCTACCAACACTGCGTCTTCCGGTACGCGGTCGCCATTCAAGGACTTTTCTGCCCCAACGGCCAACAGTCCTTCAAGCTATGTGCCCAGCCCACTGCCACTTCAGTTTTGCAATCATCACCATCACCATCTTGGATATTATTTTTAAATTGCGAATCGATAGTTAAGTCTAAATATTTTATTGCATAATATTAAATGATCTCGTTCTCAAAAACATTATTTGCTAGTGTTTTACAACAGTCTGTTTGGTGTATGTTTCACATGGCAACGATTAAATTCCAACCGAGTTTGCAGAGGCATGTTGTAGTGTTTTTTTAATAAATCCTTCAAATATACCATATGTACAAGAAATACAACAAGTTAGATGGCAGGTATCTAACTGAAATAAAACAATTGCAAGTCAAAGATATTACTGATAGCATAAATAAAATTGTTTTACTTTTTTTTTGTAATATGAAGAATAATGTAAGGGCCAGAAGTGTATTTATCATTTGATACGCATTTTTATTGTAGATTCATATAAATCACTTTTTTTATTGCAGACGAACAACAGACATGCTAATGGCCCACTTAATAGTAAGTAGTTACCATCGCCTATGAATGTTTGCGACATTAGGGGCACCGCAAACTCGCTGCTCTCCGCTTAGGAGTACAGGAAACTGGATCACTAATGCCGGAACACAACACAAGGTTATTATGGCGGCATACTTATAAACCAAGTATAAACCAAGGGTGGTTGCCATCTAGACGGGTATGGGGCCCTAAATCCGCCCCTGCACGGAGAAAAATCGTCACGAGAAATAAAACAATAAAAAAGTATGAATCAATTTACTGTGTTATTTTACTTCCTTATTTTTCAAATGTATATTATTAACTTTATTTGTATGTAACTAAATAATATATAGTAACATTTATTGAACTGTCAGATATTTAACTCTGTGTATAGAAAAAAAAATATATAGGAAAAGGTGCTAGCCGTAGTTTAAATTGATCTCGAATGGAAGTTTACGATGCAATCGATATTTAATGCTATGATTACGGCTTTACATTTAACCAACTTTGACTTACTAAACCTATCACTTTGAATATACGACCCCTGTAATTTCTTCGACGAGTTAATAAATATTTAAAAGCATTAACACCTTAACTGAAAATTATCTGTTACTTAAACTAATTGTTAGTTAGATTTATTTCTTTTAACATTTTAGTAATCAAACTATACAAAATTATATTTTCGCCCACCATGACTGCTATTATAAATGAAAATCGATCCATTTTGTATTACATCATATGCTTACAATATTTGTAAAACTTTTTCTTACAGGACTTTTATTCCGATTGCATCTGAAGCTTGCACGAAGTTCCAAGTACACTGTTATGAGTGTTAAGTATTGTATAGTTAAATGTCTGCATGCCTGACGGGGGAGTCCCAGGGCAGTGACCAAATGTCGATCCTGTGATTCCCCAGAGAGGCCCCAGAAAGTAACGACCGGGGTTTTAGTGTGTATGCTGCCGCGGCCATTTTTGACATTTTATTATTTATATGGAAGAACAACGTTTGCCGGGTCAGCTAGTATACATATATGTTTGGAAGATTGGATATCATGATTACCAAATATTAAAACATTGTTGAATATATCTACTATATTTAAATAGTTAGTGATATCAGTGTTGCAACGTATTACGCGCGTAAGAAAGCGTGGGTCCTCTCGATTCCCATTCCGAGTCTGGATGGAAAATTATATAAATAGTAATTTAGTAGTAGTAGAGTCAAATACATTGATATCTTGGTTATTGAACACACACGTATCAAATAAATTATCATTATATATTTATTTCTGCAATTAAGCTTATTTTATTCTAAAATGAGTCATAGTATCTTCTATCCAAAATTTCATATGCAATTGATCTAACACCTTAATAATATGAACACTTTTATCTATATTCTATGCACCCGTTTTTAGAAATAATACAAAACGTCCTTACTATCGATGCCTCGTAGTAGATCGTACAAAGAAGGCCCCATTTCGACGTGTATGCTTGTACTTGTACGTAACAACCTGGTTTCTTTTGATCTCACCTCATAAAGCGGAAGCACAATTTTGGAAAGTGCCTTTTAACACATCTCACGTATAATCTTAAATTATATGCACTGAAATCTTGTAATAATTAAAGTCTGTTCTAAATACATTTTCAATTATGAACATAGAATACCTACATTAATAAATTGTGAAAATTTCTACATTTATTGTTCGTTCATCGTAAATAAAATTATTATTTATAACTAAATTAACATTAAAAAGATAGAAAAAGTTTTTAAATTGCTCGTAATTTATTTTATCTATACAAATAAATAAAATTGGAGGGTCTGTTTGTAATATTAAAATAACCGCTTTTTACTAAGTGCATTCGGACGTATACACGGTACATATAGCAAAACAACATCTTTTACAATTTTTGTCTGTCTGTTTGTCTGTTTGTTCCGGCTAATCTCTGAAATGGCTGCACCGATTTTGACGGGAAATTCACTGGCAGATAGCTGATGTACCACGGAGTAACTTAGGCTATTATTATTTTAGAAAAAAAAAAATAGTTTTTGTTAAAATGATAAGTTTCGAAAATTTTCTATCTAATTTAAGTTGACCTCAGATTTATATCATCAATCATATGAAATAGGGATTAGCTTAGACTGGACATAGTAGGTTTTATTTCTAATTTAAGTTGATTTATACCAGCAATCATATTATGAAACTAGCTGTACCCGCGACTCTGTCCGCGTGGAATAGTGACTTTGGGCAGCATTTTTGGATATATCTTATCTTATGGTATATTTTGGATTACAAACCCTGTTAACCCTAACATATAAATAAATGAAATATGTTAAAGTAAATGAAAAAATGACTATTTCATATAAATAAATGAAATAGTCAGTGTTATCGAATGCAACTGTTACGCCATGTAAGTAGTTTTTGTTAAACATGATAAGTTTCGAAAATTTTATATTCCAATTTAAGTTGACCTCAGATTTATATCATCAATCATATGAAATAGGGTTTAGCTTAAGCTGGACTTTGTAGGTTTGAATTGTATTCCGTACTACTACTACTACGTATTCCGGAGGCGCATGGCGTAACAGTTGCATTCGGTAATACTGACTGTTTGCAAATTTCATTTATATTTAAGGGTTTATAGGGTTTGTAATCCAAAATAAACCATAAGATATATCCAAAAAATTCTGCCCAAAGTTACTATTCCACGCGGACGGAATCGCGGGCACAGCTAGTATACAATAATTGTGTATAGTAATAATCGTGTTTATTTATTACTTTAAACAATTATAATATATATATTATAATTATAATATAAAACAATTATTATATTGTCCTTGGCAATCTTGCCAATACATCATTATATTAACGTTAAATCCCGGTTGCAAGCTAAACTTTTGCTTCTGACTTCTACGTTCAGATGACTCCATCCTAAATAGGATTCTTCATTTAGATAACTTCTAGTTTCCGTATAATTTCAAATACATTTTCTTTACAATACATTATACGTTTCAAATACATCAGCTATGATTCCATAAGATTTTATTGAGCTTTCCAAATATATATTGGCCATAGACAAGACTTATAAAACATATAATTTATTATTGATTTTCATTTACTATATATGTAGTTAAGATATTATATATAACAGAAAGATAAAAACTTACACAAATGCTTGATTTATGAATCCCAGTAATTAAATTGTCTGTTATTTAGTCACCCTGTATTTAAATTATGATCGTCCCAGCTACTGTGATTACAGCTCTTTCATAATTAATCATTTACAAACACTTTGATCATTTATAACACAAATCCCGTTTAATTAAGACGCCATGGCAGTTACCGAAAGACCTAAAAGATATTTCGCTTTACATTTTTACCTTCTCAGATTTCTCGGTTTGGGCTGGTGGCACCATCCTGATGAAGACGACACCAGGAACTTCCCAAGTTGGTATCTTTATTATGCTATACTCACCCAAGTGGTTTGGGTAGCCGGTTTTGTAGGTTTGGAGACCATCGATCCATTTATAGGTGAAAAGGATTTAGATCGATTTATGTTTAGCCTCTCCTTTGTAATAACACATGATTTGACGCTCATCAAACTCTACCTCTTCTACTTCCGAAATAAGGATATTCAAGAAATCGTCAGAACCCTTGAAATCGATCTGTACCAATTCTATCAAAACAACAGTAAAAATCACGCCACGATTCGCACTTCTAGAATATTTACAGCGGCGTTCCTCTTTTTCGGATGGATGACGATTGGCAACTCTAATATTTATGGCATAATTGAAGATATTCGTTGGAAGAGCTTTGTTAGAAACGCGAATGATACGACCGTAAGACCTCTCCCTCAACCGATTTACATTCCATGGCCATATCAGAAAGAACCCGCTTACATTTCAACTTTCGCGTTAGAAACTGTTGGTTTACTTTGGACTGGTCACATAGTTATGACGATAGATACATTTATAGGATCTGTAATCTTACACATGAGTACACAATTTGCAATTTTAAATGAAGCTATAATTACTGTATATGATAGATGTATGCTATCCCTCCGTGAAGGCATTGTTCATAACGTCGAAACTGATGTGTTCGTGAGTACAAGAAATGGGGACACAGAAAAAATTGTGAGATCATATTTCAACGAGGCAGAGATAGAAAAAGCTCTTGACAGAGCATTAATCAGTTGTTTTCGACAGCATCAAGTCCTTATCAAGTAAGTAGTTTTTACCTTAGAGAGTATATAAAAATAATTACTAAATATATATGACATATTTGTATTAATTCAGATTGCGCGGATTGAAACCCACATTTAGCTTCAATTTTGTTATCAAATAAGTTTTTACTTCACCGTTCGAGTATAAATGATTAACGCTTGACGCTATTCAAGAAATTACATATAAGTAATATTTATTATTCAATGATGTCCACACTTCATCCCATGCAGGATTGGCGTCATTGATGATGTATCAGTATTATAATTTATTATCTTAATAACTAGTAATAATTATTTATTTTGGCATTTATTAAATAAATTAATAATTTTTTTATTTCTAGTTCTTTTTTTTAATGCTGTAGGACAGCAGACAGCCTGACGGACCGCTTAGACTTTAGCAGTTACCATCGCCTATGGGTGTTTGCAACGCCAGTGGCATCGCGAATATGCTGCTATCCCATAAGGGTACATGAACTTAGGTCACTAATGCTGAAACACAACACAAGGTTATTTTAGCGGCATACTTAAGACCAAAGGTGGTCGCCATCCAGACGGGCTTGAGGCCCTACCGCGTAGGGGGTTGGGTTGGGGGGGGGGTTGTTTTGTCACCTTTTACGACAGGCCGACCCCGGCCGCAGGGGTTAGTATTTTTTCTCCGCCCCTGCACGGCTAAAAATATATATAAGATAGTTTATAATTTACCCATAATATTGGGATCGGACTTCTTCTTCTAGAGGAAATTTTATTGGTTGATTACATACCGGTGATCTCAGTATGCAGGTTTCCATAACATGTTTTCCATCACGTAGCAATTGTGTTATAAGTTTGTATATGTTAGACAAAAAAATTTGTGAATGAATGAATATTTTTTTATCCGTGCAAGGGCGGAGAAAGAATACTGACGTCTCATGACCTCTGGGTCGTCGGCTTGTCGTAAAAGTTACCGTACTCACCCTAGCTACGTGTTAGGGCCTCAAGCCAGTCTGCATGGCGACCACCTTTGGTCTTAAGTATATCGCCATAGTAACTTTGTGTTGTGTTCCGGCATTAGTGACCCAAGTTCTTGTACCCTTATGGGACAGCAGCGTGTTCGCGATGCCACTAGCGATGCGTACACCCATAGACGACGGTCACTGCTAAATTCTGTGGGCCGTTATCCTGTCAGCTGTCCTACAGCAATAAAAAAAAAAGATTTTTTGCACAATACATAAAAATAATACCTTCAAAACAACACAGCATAAAAAAACTAACAGCAAAGATTGTACAATTTACGGCCTTATCGCTAAGAGCGATCTCTTCCAAGCAACCTTAGAATGGATTAGAATTAAAAAAGTGTGATAGATACCACTTGGCGACGTCCCTTAAGTTTTTTGTAATTACATATTTTTATTATTACTAGTTTCCTTTTAATAATTTCAGGTTCTACATATATAAGAGTATATAAAAAATATAAAATAATAATTTCCGTATCGTAATGTACACGTTCGTTATTTCGTATTTTGTACACGTATTCAAATTTAAACACATATAAGTACAAATTGCAATACGCACGGAAAGTTTTTGTTGAGGAAATATCGACTTGAACCTTCCTTTAACCTCCGAGTTTCCTAAACTGTCATAAATTAGGAGTACATGGAGCGTGCGGCAAACGTTGTTCATGCCTTTGTACTACAAAAAGTCGTTAAATGTATTAAAAACAAAAGGCCAAGAGAGGAAACTTCACTATTGGATGTGCGATAAGAATAGGACAATTTTATATATTTCCAAGAGAGTCGTAAAAGGTGACATTTGGATTACTTCCTTTGCTAGCTTATATCCAGCAGGGAAATGTCACGATTCGGTTTTCCTACAAGGTGTGAAGATCGTATGGCAGTCGCTCTCGTAAAAGCCATAACTTAACAAATGAAATATGCTGATTCATTTCACATATATTTTTTACTACATTTCATATTAGCTAAGTATACACGTTATTGGTCGAACATTAACACCTTTTCAGACCTTTATTACTAATACCATAAACAACAAACACCAATTAGGTTTTCTTAGCAAAGGCGAGTAATGGACCACCAATATCAGAGCCCAAGTATACTTTATTGGTGCACTCTGCTAGACAATGGTCGCGATTGGCTCAAGATTTCCATATCACGATTGGGGATTAAGACGCCCCTGTAAAGCCGTTGTAACATGTGTGTTGTGGGGAAATATTGGTTGTGTGGCTATCTTGTCCGATCTTGTTGTCCGAATTAAAATAGTTGCAGAGGAAGCGATACCAAAATATGCAATCGTATAAAATACAGAACCACTAGTTAGTTTAATAAAATGGAATATGAATAATATGGAATTAATATTCATTATTATTCAACGAAATCCCTAATCAATATTCAACGAAAAGTCCGGACCTCAGGCCTGGAAACGAAAAGTTAACACATAACTAAGATTAGAGAAGGCATTCTTTAAATCAATAGACAATAGAGTAAATGATATAGTATATTGAATTCTGATAGCTAGTCCGCCGTGGCGCAAAAAGTCAATTCGTCACCAATATGAAAGCAATAAAGGGGGCCGATTTGTGTGGTTATGACAAACTGCAATATCTCAGGATTACTACCCTTGCTTTTTTCCATTCTAAGTAAACAGCAGCGGATCAGAGATTTATCAAGGTGCCTTATTTTTCATATAAAAATATTGATTTTCATAAAACTAATAATAATAGATTACATTTTCAAATTATAAATTAAACAAGTAAATAAAAGAAGGCGTAGAATTTTTTTTTTGTTTAATAGCGAAAATAAAAACCATAATATGTATAAAATATTACTTACACAAGAGCTCACTGAGTTTGGTTGCGTTTTTCAAATATTACCTCATCCATTATACACTGACGGACTCATAAACTGCATCAAAGTAATAGACGACTTTGAAATAAATATTTTAACCAAGTTTTTTTTTTTTTTTTTTTATTGCGTAGGACAGTAGACAGGCTGACAGCCCGCTTAGAATTTAGCAGTTACCGTCGCCTATAGGTGTTTGCAACGCCAGTGGCATCGCGAACACGCTGCTGTCCCATAAGGGTACAGGAACTTGGGTCACTAATGCCGGAACACAACACAAGGTTATTATGGCGGCATACTCAAGACCAAAGGTGGTCGCCATCCAGACGGGCTTGAGGCCCTACCACGTAGCTAGGGTGGGTTGTTTTGTCGCCTTTTACGACAGGCCGACCCCGGCCACAGAGGCTAGTATTCTTTCTCCGCCCCTGCACGGATACAAGTATGCAAACTTTCTATACAGATTTAAATTGAAACCTCTAGATTGGTTCGTGAACTTTAAAACAGCGTAGGGTCATATCCTTAAGTTTAAGTTTGTGTACTGGAAAGGACCTTAAGACTTTTTTGAAGAAAAAACAGAAATTTAAGGAAAATTGGTTTTAACAATAGACACAAACTTTATGCAAGGGTTTATTTATGTTTTAATAAGGTGTATTACCTCCACATGCCCTTATTACGGATTCTAATCGGTTCCGCATAGATTTTATTAGGGTTATTAAAAGATCTTGCGGAATATTGTCCCATTCTTCTGAAAGTGCTGTTCTTAGTGCTGCCACTGTCGTAGGCAAAGGGTTTCTCGCATATACAGCTCTTTTTAAATTGTCCCAAACATGCTCAATGGGATTAAGATCCGGGCTGCGTGCTGGCCAATTCATTGTACGTATCCCAACCTCTTCGCAATATTGTCGAACTTGTGCAGCAGTGTGCGGCTGGGCATTATCCTGCATTAAAGTAAAATTTTCGCCTATGAATCCCATGTAAGGCACCACATGACCTTCTGAGATCTCTGTTATGTAGCGATGTGCAGTCAAACCCCCTCTATTACCGTTTTGACGGACCATGTCTATGAACACAAGTTCTGTTCGCCCGTTCATCGATATGCCACCCCAGACCATACACGAACCGCCTCCAAAAGGAACACGCTCCTCAATGCAACTTTGAGCATATCGCTCCCCACGTCGACGATAGACTCTTCTGCGACCATTTGCACCATATAAACATGTCCTACACTCGTCCGTGAACAATACGGAGGCCCATTGCTCTTCTGTCCAATTCAGGTGATCACGCGCAAATCTTAAGCGAGCTTGTCTGTGAGCTACAGACAACTTTGGACCATTTGCTGGTCTAAAAGGGGTGATATCCGCTTCCTTTAATCTTCTTCTTATTGTTCGTGCACTCACGTTTACTCCACGCACTTCATTAAGCTCTGTTTTGATGTTAACTGACGTGAGGAAACGATTTCGCAGGGAAGTTGTAACAATAAATCGGTCATCACGACCGGTGGTTGCTCGAGTCCTGCCTGTACCACGTCTCCTTCTGTAAGAACCTGTCTCCACAAACCTTCTGTATATTCTAGAAACCGTAGACTGGTTTAAATTTAAATTTTTACCAATCGTTCGTTGATCCAAGCCCTCCCGCACCAATGCTACAATATAACCCTAATAAAATCTATGCAGAACCGATTAGAATCCGTAATAAGTGCACGTGGAGGTAATACACCATATTAAAACATAAATAGACCCTTGCATAAAGTTTGTGTCTATTGTTAAAACCAATTTTTTAATTAAACCAATTTTCCATAAATTTCTGTTTTTCTCTAAAAAAGTCTTAAGGTCCTTTCCAGTACACAAACTTAAACTTAAGGATATGACCCTACGCTGTTTTAAAGGTCATGAACCAATCTAGAGGTTTCAATTTAAATCTGTATAGAAAGTTTGCATACTTATTAAAAAAAAATCATTTCAAAGTAATCCTGAACTTTGATGCAGTTTATGAGTCCGTCAGTTTATATTTTTAAATACTATTATAATTATTTTTAACTCTATGGGAAAGCAGACCGGCTGACGGCCAACTTAAAATTTCAGTTACCGTCGTTTATAAGTATTTGCAACACCGCGGGCATCGCGAGCACGCTACTAGAGAGTAGCGTGCTCGCGATGCCCGTAGTAATATACCTAGTCAGGTCATAAGTATTGTCACACAGTAAAAACTTTTCTTTTAGAATGCTGGCCACAAAAAAGTTTATTGAATTAGAATTTCGAATTGTTCATGAAAATAAAAATGTATAACTTTTAGAATTTTACTCATTTTTAAATATGGAGTGGACGCTTAAAGAAGACCGTGTTGCAGTTATTGCGTTGCATCGTTGCGATTACGCGCCAATTCAAATTTTTAACATACTGAAAAATTTGAATATTACCAAAAGATTCGTTTATCGTACCATCAAACGATACAATGAAGACTCTAGTGTAGATGACAGGTCAAGAAGTGGTCGCCCTCGGTCTGTTAGGACTCCAGCAGTGATAAAAGCTGTGAAGGCACGAATTCAAAGAAATCCCAAACGTAAGCAGAAACTGTTGGCCCTTCAGATGGGGTTAAGCAGAACCACGGTGAAAAGAGTGTTAAATGAAGACTTAGGGCTTCGGGCATATCGAAGAAAAACAGGACATCGTTTGAATGCTCGTCTAATGGACCTGAGACTGAAGAGATGCCGCGCTTTGTTGAAGCGGTACGCGGCAAAAAAATATCGGGAAATTCTTTTTTCGGATGAAAAAATGTTTACCGTAGAAGAGAGCTACAACAAACAAAATGATAAGGTGTACGCACACAGTAGTGAAGAAGCGAGCAACCGTATTCCGCGTGTCCAACGAGGTCATTTTCCATCCTCGCTCATGGTATGGTTGGGAGTTTCTTATTGGGGCTTAACAGAGGTACATTTTTGTGAGAAAGGTGTAAAAACTAATGCTGTTGTGTATCAAAATACAGTCCTGACGAACCTTGTGGAACCTGTTTCTCATACCATGTTCAATAACAGGCACTGGGTATTCCAACAAGATTCGGCGCCAGCTCATAGAGCGAAGAGCACACAAGACTGGCTGGCGGCGCGTGAAATCGACTTCATCCGGCACGAAGACTGGCCCTCCTCCAGTCCAGATTTGAATCCGTTAGATTACAAGATATGGCAACACTTGGAGGAAAAGGCGTGCTCAAAGCCTCATCCCAATTTGGAGTCACTCAAGACATCCTTGATTAAGGCAGCCGCCGATATTGACATGGACCTCGTTCGTGCTGCGATAGACAACTGGCCGCGCAGATTGAAGGCTTGTATTCAAAATCACGGAGGTAATTTTGAATAAACTTTAATGTCATAAGAATCTATGTTTTGTTAAGTTCATTTTGGTATATGAATGGTTACATAATTAATAAACTTGTTACAATTATTTTACATTAAACATGTGACAGAATTTATGACCTGACTAGGTAGTATCAGAGGCGTAGTGGTATACATATCGTCACGAGTTTTGAACGCTGGCCTTGAATGGTCTGGTTTGTTTGGTGGGGGGAGCGGGGTGCGATGGGTGAGATAATCAGCGCCGGCGCCGTATTGGTTTATTAATCGGTTGATCGCTTGCCGCTCCCTCGTACCGTCCGCACGTTTCCGTGGTAATAATATGAATCGTAATGATTATGAGCGCGAGTGTACACATGCACAAGTGACCCCACTACTTTCACCAAGCGCTCAAAACTCGTGACGGTATGTATCCTAGAACCTCGTCTTATCGGAACACAACACAACACAAGGTTATTATGGCGGAATATTTAAAAACCCGGGACCTTTGCCATCAAGACAGACTTGGAGCACTACCGACAGACAGGTCGACCCTGGCCGCAAAGGTATTCTTTCTCCGCCCCTGCACGGATAAAAATTATTTTATCCGCACAGGGGTGGCGAAAGAATTTTTAATATTTTATACTCTTTCTTACCCGACCATAGTAATGTAAAATATATTCCTTTTCATAGTTTGACAGTAATCCCCATTTTTTAAATCATTTTTGCCATAGCTCTAAAACGGAAAATTAGAAAAGGTTTCATGTGCAAGTTTCTTTTATGACAAGTATATACAAAATATTTCTCAACATTGTAAGTCATTATTTTTAAGCACAGAAAATTAGTCATAACTTATTAAATATGTATTTAATTACTTTCTTTACAGCTGTGTAGAGAAATTCGCAAAAACCTACTCATATGGCTTTATGACACAACTGCTCTCGAGTATGGCTGCTATTTGCGTGGTAATGGTTCAAGTTTCGGTAAGATTTGTTCCCGTAATTAAAACGACATTTGCATATAACTTTTTGTTATTGCCAAATGTTTAATACTTTGTCGCTTGGATAGTTTAGATCTGAAGCGTCTATAATAATTACATATAAGTTGTCTATTAGCCATATTGAACCGAAGTCCCACACAGAGTTGCAATAAATTGTACTTAAGAAGAAATTTATTGCAAATAATTAAAATTTTATACTTTTATTCCTTGTAATGTAGCACCAATAGGCTGTAGGCACCGATTTGCCAATATCAAAGTATGTTACAATATATTAGGATTAGAAAAGGCAGGTAGCGATAGACCTTAAAAAGCAAAGATCAAGAACTAATTTAGACAGGAATTTTTACTAGCTAACTACGAACTAGGAGAAAATTATATAGTTAGGAATGTATATATTCAAAACGACAAGACAGATGGAAATAATATAAATATTAACATACAAATGTCACTAGCATATTTGAATTATACTTCTTAAAATATGCCAGTACTTTAATAAATAATTAAGAAAGACGCAAACACAACAAGCCACAACACAAGCGTTCTGCTGATTACTTTGGAACTAGATAGTGTGGTCTGAATGGTTCCAATACAAATATATTGGATTATTAATGCATGTTATAAACCTAGATATAAACCTATTATAGTGTTCTAGAGACTAGGGTTGCCATCTCAAAAATCTGTCAACCAGGACAAAAAACGCGAAAACCCCTGATTTCGGAGCTTACAACCCGGACGTTTGAACAAAGTATTTTTTCTAAGTTAGTAGAATAAAATATAGTTTTGATGGTCATAAATCAACTTTTATTTATTTTAATACAATTTTAAACTAAATTACATCTTAAAAAACAAGAAACAAAATAGAATCGTCTTAAAGTTAGGAATTATTAGCAGTTTTCTTACATTTCTTTAATAAATAAAACAAAATTAGGCTTTTTTAACAAAACAAAATTATAACTCTTTTGCGTCGAGTTATGTTAAAATCTCAAAGTTCAAAGAAACTACATCTTGATTTTTACTGTCTGTAAATAAAACAAGAAATTATACTCTTTAACTTCGAAAAAATCAATATAAACTTCACTTAAACTTTTCAGTCTCACTTTTTTTTAAATAAAACAAATAAATTCATAAAGTTCTAATAAACTATTAATAGTTTTACATTTATTCTCTAAACTGCCTTTTTATTTTTTGGTATTTTCTAGTATTTCTAATAGTCTTTAGAATATCTTCCTTGCTTATATTTGAATTAAAACCCGGATTACAAATAAAACCCCGCCCGGATGCTCCCCGGATGCCTAAACTAGGATAACTCTAAACAAGAACAAATCCGGGAAAACCCGGATGGATAGCAGCGCCACTAGAGACTAATACTAATGTGAATACTAGCTTTTCATCGTATATAAAATATTATACCTATGTATTCACTTCATTCTGAAATTTTGAAGAAGATTTTATATTACCCGAGCGACACAATGTGTCCAGTACAAGTTATTTCGGTCTTCAGACCTTCACCTCCGTAATTGACTAGCTCATTTGTTTCGATATAAGTCTGGGTCTCGTCAATTTTAAATACTTCATGAAGCTGTGACGTACGCACAACGTGTGGCGGTCGCTCATTGATAATGGCAAAGGCCAATTATGAACACACAACTCATTGATTATAGGGATTCCAATCGAACTGCGTTCGTAATCGAATTGAACAAACTAATACAAATAATATTCGTTTTCAGCAAGATGCATCTAGTTTTAAATCTGTGAAGCTGGTTATATCTCTGGCCTTTTTCTTCGCGATGATAACCCAATTGGCCATACAGTGTTTTACTGGCAACGAATTAACGCATCAGGTAAATTACCCTGCGAACTGAATTTTTTATTGCTCTGAAGCAGCAGATAGGCTTACGGCTCACTTAATACGAGTTCGATTCCCGTCTCGCATCTGAGTGTTTATGTATAATGTGTATTTATTTACAAAAAAAAGTAAATAAGTAGTCAGTTGTCTAGTACCCATAACACAAGTGCTATACTACGTTTGGGACTAGATGGTGCTGTGTGAATTGTCACAAAATATTTATTTATTTATTGTAATAATAAGCAGTTACTGTCGCTTATGGATATTTGCGATGCCGACTACACCGCTAACACACTACCCTCCGCGTAGGGCTACTGGATCCTGGGTCTCTTATGGCGAAATACAATACAGGGTAATAACCCTGTATCGTATTTCGATATTTAAAGATGCTGCATAATAATGTAGCATATTTAGAGACCGGCAGTGGTCGTCATCCAGACCCACCAGATGTTGTTTTTTTCGCCTTTTACGACAAGTCGCAGCCACCCACAGCGTCAGTATTCTTACTCCGCCCCCGCAGAAGTTAATTGATATTCGATTATCAGATAATGCAAAAGGTGAAGATGCAGCTACCCCTTTAACCATAATTGTTCCATTTGCCTTTTCGTACAAGAGAACGATGTATTACAAAAGTATAAAAAATCAAAAGGTCGTTTGGTAATTATGTTCTGTTCCATAAAAGAAAACTGGGTTCTGAAAGTGTTAAATGTTATTTATTTATACATAGGAGGTATATGTTTGAATATCACATTTGCATACAATACACGATTTTTTTTATTTTTAATACGTTGTAACACGTATCCGGCCTTCACCTTATTTATTTTTATATGTTTACGTGTATAAGTATGGTGTTATCGTTTAAGACTTTCTCATTAGAATCTTGAAATCCATCAAAGCCTAAATTTATTATATATTTATCTTTCGCTTTTAATTCATATGAGTAACTTTCCAAGTCTACATGAAAATAAGTAAGCTAATATATAAGCTAATAATATAGAAATTTGTGAGTTTGTTTACATTTCACGTTTTTGCTTCCCACGGCTGGGCTTGGGGCTCCCCTTAAAGCAGTGGGTACTCAATTTCTTTTTCATAGGGGCCGGACCACAAGCACTTGTAGCCATTATGTAGCAGGCCACAAAAAGGTTATAAAATTAGGTAACGATTTCTAAGGTTTCACGATTGTAGCAAATTGAATTGAACAACGATTATTGGAAAATACTGCAAATTACCATATCAATAATAGCACTGCACACCGCAGCGCTGTAGGTTATATGCTACCGATTTCCTCAGCGTACTCTCGAAGTTTTTTTTAATGAGTGTGAAAGTAACCTCAGATAAAAAGGCCGCACGAGGCCTGCGGGTCGCAGGTTGAGTATAACAGCGGACAGTTTACCCGCTCAGCTTGTCCAAGGTAGATTATGTAGTACATACCAATAACGTAAGCCGCCAATTGTTGTTATTGTTGCTTTCTTCTACTCTCCACCGTCGAATCAATCTCGTGTCCCCTATGACAGAAAAGACACCATTCGCATTTATTTAGGCGTTGGAGGGAGATATGGTCACTCCAGGAAAATCTTATTTAGTCACTAAATTTAGTCTATGTTTCTTTTCCTAATTAAACAAAACTGTATTGTGATTTTTTAAAATTAATTTTACACTTTCTATCCGTACAGAGGCGGAGAAAGAATACTAACCTCTGCGGCCGGGATCGGCCTGTCGTAAAAGACGACAAACACTACTAGCTACGTGGTAAGGTCCCAAGCCCGTCTGGATGGTGACCACCTTTGATCTTAAGTATGCCGCCATAATAACTTTGTGTTGTGTTCCGGCATTAGTGACCCAAGTTCCTGTACCCTTATGCGACAGCAGCGTGTTCACGATGCCATTGGCGTTGCAATAGGCGACGGTAACTGCTAAATTCTAAGCGGGCCGTCAGCCTGTCTGCTGTCCTGCAGCAATAAAGAAAACACTGTAAATTTGCCTGTCACTATCACACATGATCTGAAGTAAATGCTTCAATTGCAACTGTATTGAAACACTTGAAAGTATGTGAAGGTTTTAAGACCAATATATTTTCTAGGCAAGTCTAATTTCGGAAGCAGTTATGCAATCCAAATGGGAGCGAATGTCTCCACGTCTAAGAGGTTTACTACTTATGATGATGATGAGAGCTCAAAAGCCTTTGAGGCTCACTGCAGCTGGTTTCGCTTACATGGATAACAACTGCTTCTTATCCGTAAGTACAAATACATACTTTATAAATGTATGGGAGTCGGGATTAACAGTTTTATTTTATCTATGGGGCTGTATGAGTACAGCATTTCAATAATAAGTCGTGTCTTTTTTTTTTATTGCGTAGGACAGCAGACACGCTGACAGCCCGCTTAGAATTTAGCAGTTACCGTCGCCTATGGGTATTTGCAATGCTAGTGTCATCGCGAACATGCTGCTGTCTCATAAGGATACAGGAACTTGGGTCACTAATGCCAGAACACAACACAAAGTTATTATGGCGGCATACTTATGATCAAAGGTGGTCGCCATGCAGACTGGCTTGGGGCCCTACACATAACTAGGACGGGTTGTTTGGTTGCCTTTTATTCGACACGCCGACTCCGTTCGCAGAGGTCAGTAGTCTTTCCGGCTCTGCACGGATAAAAGACAATTATTGAATACAATACTGAATTAATAGACAAGTATTGAATATTCCCTTACAAAACCTATAAAAATAGTACAAAATTGTACACCTACCTCACATACTTATATGTATATACGTGATAAGATATGAAAATAACGGTTCTATTTAATGGGTGTATATTTAGATTTATATTTTTTTATATTACGGATATAATGACTTCACCATTAAGTAATTATTCAAAATTATTAAGTTGCCCATAATTATTAACATGCCCATAATTTATTTTATTATATTTATAGTTTATTATTATTATAAGCTATTTGCTTATGCTGTTTACTTATTCAATATTATAAGCATTTTTGCACCTTTGGTACAGCAATTAATTATCACGGACATGATGGATCTGGCCAACTTTATTTATTAAAAGTGTTCAAGAGTCCATGAGTATGAAATTTTACTAACAAAAGTAACAATACCCTTAACATAACAACGTCTAAAAACACGCTTTCTCAGTTGCGGTGATGCGTAAACAGCGCTGTGAGAATATAACGTCTATTTTTCCAGATCATGAAGGCAGCTTACTCGTATTACGCAGTTTTGAGTCAAAGAAATGTATAAAATACTACGAATGAAAAGAAAAACAAGGTTATTTTCACATAATTTAATTATATTTCCTCACAGCTACGAAATTCAACTAATTTAAACTATCACAGATGTTTTGTATAAAATTTAAAAAAAAAACTGATTATTAAATAACACACAATTGTTTTCATCGCCTTTAAAAAGTAATGTCCAAGGCTAGGACCTAATATTAAATATTTATTGAGTTGGATTCCAACACACGTTAAAGCTCAAGTAGCGAAGGCTTCGGTGTCGCAGAACGTGACCTTTCTGGTGTTTTCACATTCAATACTGTCATTTCTTCACATCTGAAAGTAAATGAGTTTAGTGTATTGTTTACCTCAAACTAGTCTTATTGAATTTAAGTTTTTTTTAAACAAATTTTATAAACAAATAACCTCATCTATAAAATACTTATAACCTACACAGATTCATTAAAAACTGTTCATAATATAATTTCGTAATAGTAGTATATAATAAAGATCGTTTATTAGTTGCAATGATTTATTTGCCGGATTTCTTATTTTCCTTATTACCAAATGTCAAATATGCAAGCTATTGTGAGCCGGTAACATCTCTCACAGGAACAGTGGCTGATGGAGCAAACGAGCTCTGGAGTGGAGATTGCGTCTCGGAAAACGTTTTAGGACGCCTCCAGCCCGATGGGCTGGCAACTATTTATTGCTGGGCTGATACCTAGCGCAATATTGATGCAGGGGATTAATGAGAAAGACACGGGAGTAGAATGTTTGGCGAAAACATAGGAATACCT
Organism: Malacosoma neustria; assembly: GCA_963693495.1. NCBI lineage: Eukaryota > Metazoa > Arthropoda > Insecta > Lepidoptera > Lasiocampidae > Malacosoma > Malacosoma neustria. The sequence continues at coordinate 11,931,568 of OY856379.1, forward strand.
ACGTCTAGCAGTGCAAGACTATTGACACTGGAAGAATGTGTTGGTGGAAGGTGGAAGATTACTGACGATTATCATGTGACAACAATGAAAATTATCAATTCTATATATCCCCCGATTTCAAACATATTCAGAATTATCTCTATAGGTCAATGAAATAATACTATACGTATTATTTTTAGTTGTATTTGTTGTTTTTAATTTTTCCATATTATCTATATTTATTATCAAGGTATTTAAATATAAAAATGCACACTTAGTAAAGTTCTCATTATTGCAACAAATAAGTGCATACACGAAAAATCAGCTGTTTATGACAGTAAGGAAACATACCGCTCGTCAGCAGTATGTGCGGCGTTGTAAAACACATCGGGCAGCGTGGCTTCATGTTGGCTCAGCAGGGAGCTGCCAGCGCGCGGCGAATGGGGCCCGTGGGTGGCGTACGGGGAAAATGGCACGGCCGCACGAAGGGCTGCGAGCACCATCAGCATCCCTCCTAATCATTACACAGATGATCTTACATTCCAAGTTACTTTTCTCAAAAGAAGTTTGTTTATTTTGTACAAAGTAGTTTTGTATCTCCGGCATATTGTGGCATGAACTGGTAAATCATAATAAAAAATAATTTAGAAATATTAAATATCATAAATTCAATATTGGTCAACATCATCCATGTGGTAGTCCTGATTACATCCAAAGCATTGGGACCTGGAGTTCACTACACAGAAAAGATGTAACTTAATTTGGTTTTACATGGACGAATATCTCAAAATCTGCTGTCAGAACCGCGTCCGTAGTTTAAAAGAATGCATCAGCGAGTAGATAAAGTTCACTCCAGAATGTCTTGGTGGGATCTCTTACTGAACATTTGTATATCTATTTAGAAGGTATTGATGGATAATTCGTATAAGTTGCTAAACTAAAAGTGATCAGCTAAAACTAGTAGGTATTTTCTTCCTTATGAACATCACTACTTATTTTACTCGTATATTAAACATCGCGAGTTAGAACATACGTAAGACTGAAAATAAAGGTCATACAAAGTTCGCTTAGAGTTTTGGATACAAATCTACATTCAATCTACTTGCTACTAAATAATGTTCAACTGTTAAGTTTGTACATTTTACTTTTTAGGCAATCTAACCAAATTATTTTAAATCTTGTGTAACGGCAGACAGTCTAACTGCCCACTTAGTACTAAGCAGTTGGACGCGTATGGACACATCACAAGGTTCATTATCATCATCTTAGCGTTGAATCCCGGTTGCAGCCCAAACTCTCGCTTAGGCGCCCGGGGTCCGCTTTCCGACTTTTTCTTCTCCACTTCGCACAGTTGCGAAGCGGATCTTTCGAGATGTTTGGGCTGCATCAGTTGGGGCTAACGTCGTTAGCCGTGCGCGCCCATGACACGGTAGCCTTTGTCCACTTCTCACAAGAGCCCGGCGAAGCTTTTGCGCGCCGTTATACAAGCGGCGCCCTAGTCCTTAGCCGATCCCGTAATCTTAATCTTTCCATTTTGATTTGGCTGATTTTGGCTTTTACGGGTGGATTGCCCTCTGACTCCCAACCCCAGAGGGAAAGCCGTCATCAGGGCCTCATCCGTTATTCAGCAGGGTGCGCCAATTTGCAGGTGAGGTTGACTTGAGCCCCGAAGATATTGGTAGGGCCCCTTACACCCCAATCACAACACAAGGTTAATGTATAATAATCGCCACGTTTTACAGCAATAGCTGATATTTCAAGAAAACTCAGAGAATACAGTTGGGTAATTCCAATCCGTTTTGGACAAGGGAATATACGCTCCCTTAACTCTTGAGTTTTTATTTAACTGTGCAATGTTATAGGCTGTTACTACTTCTATGAAATATCTGATTAAAACCAATCCAACAAGCATCATCATCATCTTAGAGTTGAGTCCCGGTTGCAACCCAATGTGTGTGTGTGTGTGTGTTAATAACATAAAATATCGCATTAAAAATATATATAACTTTATTTAATTTCGTAAAGCTAAAATATTAAAATATCAACTACAAATATTAGTTTTAAGAAATGTTACAGAATCGCAACAGATACTACAAGTCATTAATTGTGCTCATTTATGCATCACATACCTGATATAGTCGCCCATAGGGTAAGGTTGGCAAAGAGCAAAGCGGTAGCTGCACACGCGTAAAATGGCGCCCGAGCTCTCCCACAAGACCACCTCATGAAATCCCAGCAACGTAAAGACACGGTGTACTCCCCCTTCCGGCACAATAAGTCAACAAACAATGCTGCCACCCACATGGTCTCTAAGATTAGGACGAAAGCCGCTCCAGCCCTATGTAAACAACAAAATGTATAAATAATAACGGCCCATCGCGTCCCACAGCTGGGTTCGGACCTCCCCCCCCCCCTACAGGGAACGGACAGTTGCACATACCGGTAATCTTGGTGTGCAGGTTTCCTCACGTTGTTTTCCTTCACCGTTGGTACATGACATTATGCTAATACGCACATTAGGCGAGAACAATACCAAGCGGTGCACGTCATCGTGGGATTTGAATACGGGACAGCTAGATTGGCCTCCGAGTGTAATATGGGTTCCCACGGCCCGAGGGGACCGAAGGATATGTGGGACTCCGGAAAAGATAGTCGGACATCCGACTACCCACCAAAAAATCCCGCTATTCTCCTATCGCCTACGCCTGGGCTCACGAATATGTGCCTGACGATCTCGTAACTCGGACCGGCCAGCGTCGGTCTGCCCTTTGTCTCAGGGTGGGACTCTTCCATGTGTTTAGCGCCAGGGGGTCAGGGTTTTATACCCCCGGCGCTCTCCTTTATTGGAGTTGAGGGGGGCCGCCCGCGGCCGCATTCTACGGCGGCCGGAGTTCATTGGATGCTCTCCGGCGCCGACGACATGGCCTGCGTTGGCGAGAGGGGATTGTGGTGGTCGACTCCTGTGGATGTGACTGCCTCGTAAAAGGAGGCGACGGCCGTCCATCCAGAATCGCCCCCGACCATGGACAGAACTAGGGCCGAGAGCGACAGGTCCGCGCCGATTTGGGCGACAAGGGTGGCACCCCGATGTCTATAAAAATTAACTAAAAGCGTACCAGTTTATATTTGTAATTATTAACTCATGCAACTTTTGTAAAAGATAAAAGAGTTGGAATTGTTTGATGGTTGGAATTTAATCCTCCAACCTAAATAACCGCAAAATTTTATACCCTGGATTTAGTGACCCGCACCTAATACAAGCTAGTGTTAGCTGTTCGTGGTGGCGGTAGACGCGCTCCACTTCCCGGCACCCCGGACTTAGGGAACGATGAAAGAGCCTGGGGGAGGTTTTTAGTAGGACTTTCGCCTTCACTATAAGACACCCCGAGCAACTTCGGTTACGAGTCCTACGAGCTTCAATTGTGGCTACGCACGGTTTTTGTGTAAGGGTATTTATCCTCCTCAGGAACGAAAAATAACTTGGAGCCTAACTCAATGTCACTTGCTAGTTGATGAAAAATATTACGAACGAGATCTTAGGTTAGAGTTTTCAAATGACGTATCAATTAGCTAAAATGGAACTGTGGTTGCCGAGTTATAGACATGGATACCATCAGGAGTCATTGTGCACTATAATATTGATATAATTGAATTAACAAATTCTTTTCAATAAACCTCAACATTTACAAGAGGATCCCCAAAAACCTGACCTTGCAACATGCGAGAAAATAGAAGAAATGATAAAATTGAGACATGAAATGGACCAAAATACTCCCCGAGTTAAACACGTCGAATTATTTTCGTTGAGTCCAAACTATTTCAATAATAAAGAGTCAACTGGAGCATCTATTTATTACTTTAGCTGGAACAAAATTTGGAAGGTACTCTAGAAATTAATACTCTACAAAAAAAAAAAAAATAATATCTACTAAGATTTTTACAATCACAAATTCAAATGTCATCAGTAGTAGTAAATTGATATTATTACGTAAGGAGCTGAACAATAATTAATTGCGCAAATAAGTGACAATAGACTACAATGTTGGGACAAAAAATATTGACGTAAACTATTTATGAAGTGTTGTCGTGATAATTTTTATATAATTTATTTAAACGTCATAAGTTATACATAGGTATACACAGAATTAAAATTAAACAAAATTAACATTTCACATTTAACACCACTAGACTCCGGCTAAATTGTTGTTGTCGATCTGTAGATTACCTCAAAATACTTTTATCCCCGTCAAATACGGGAAAATTAAGTCATAACAACACCAACAGGTAAGAATATCTGCCTCAGATAGCGTCGTGCAAGTGACCCCGTGACCAAATTCGCTACTCGGATGAGATTACTTCAGTTAATTTTCTAGAAAATACGATATAAGAATACTAAACCCTACGGTTATACCACCAATGTTTGCTAAATTTGCCATTACCACGTTAGCCGAGACAGGGTCTCCACTTCAAGACTTGTATGCTCCATCGCACATCGGTCTTTTGAGAGACGTGGCCGACTCCTTTTCACTTCGGTTAGCGTCACTTGCGAGGTACTCGTATATCGGTCACTTATTTAAAATTGAGTGTAATTCTGTAAAAATGTTATGTATGCAAAAAATTTACATAAATAATTTCAATCATTATAATGATTGAATGATTTCCGAATTAGGGAGTTAACCATTGGTTGATGGACCAGTGGGTGGAAAGGCGCCACGGCGCTCTGACCTTCCGCCTGACGCAGGTCCTCTCGGGGCACGGTTGTTTCGGGAGGTACCTGTGTCGCATAGGACGGGAGATGACGTCGGGGAGCTATCACTGTGGCGCGGGCGACGAGGAGGACACGGTGGACCACACTGTCGCCGTGTACCCTGCGTGGCGTGAGGAGCGTCGCGCCCTCGTCGCCCAAATCGGCGCGGACCTGTCGCTCCCGGGCCTGGTTCTGTCTATGGTCGGGAGCGATCCTGTATGGACGGCCGTCGCCTCCTTTTGCGAGGCAGTCATGTCTTCAAAAGAGGCGGCGGAGCGGGAGTCAACCACCACACTGCCAACGCAGGCCACGTCGTCGGCGCCGGAGGGCAACTGCCGACCTCCGGCCGCCGTAGAAAGCGGCCGCGGGCGGCCCCTCGGGGGAGGATCCGCCGCCCGCACTATTGCCGCGATGGAGAGGGCCGCGTGCTGTTCCGCGGCCCCCCTCAACTCCTACAATACAGTAGAGCGCCGGGGGGACGAAACCCTGACCCCCTGGCGCCAACACTTTAGAAGAGGCCCGCCTTGAGACAAAGGGCGAGCCGACGCCGGCCTGGGCCAGAGATCGGCAGGCCACATATCCGCAGGCCCGGGCGTAGGCGATAGGAGAACAGCGGGGTTTCACATATCCCTTGGTCCCCCCAGGCCGGGGGAACCCGTCAAGAGAGGGATTTTCCCCGAGACCAAAAAAAACATACTTACAGTAACGCTGGCGCAACTTCATAACCTAAGACTAGTAATTCTGCACCGGCACCACTCATTACTGTAACAAAAGGAAATATAGTTCATATTACCAAATCTGATGCACCAACAACCCCAGAAAAGAAAAGCTGGGATATATATATATATATATATATATATATATATATATATATATATATATATATATATATATATATACAGGGTGACTTTGACAAACCCGTCCAAATTTTTTTACGCACTAAACATCATTTAAGGAACCCATTTTTGCGAAAAAAAATTATATGTCAAATTTTCACCATAAAATATTTCATATAGAATCATTAATTCAATCGTACAGAATAATCATATGGTGCAAACAGCGTACGTTAACCTGTTATTACCTGTATCTGTAGCACCCGCGTAAATGAGTAGTGCGTATTCGCTCGCCCGGTTCAATGCCGCCGTCCTCGGCCTTTTACTAAGTCAGATGGAGAGGTCAGTGACACTCTAGCGCCGTATTATGTAAATTGCGAGTTCTTTGAATGACTTTGTGATGCTGATTACTCAACATTTGTACTATGTGATATAAAACTAAAATACATGTCTCTCATAACTTTTACTAAAGATTCTTCTGTGTGAATTTGGACGGGTTTGTCAAAGTCACCCTGTATATATGTCGTGTTCGCAATATGGCAAACTCAAAACCGAGTACAGATTGTTTTAGGCCAAACTAGAATTTTTGTCAATCTACCCACGATCCTCATTTACTTTAACAGCTTTTTAAGGGAACACATTATCTCGTTGCGAATATAATTTGAGGGTGATATGATCGTTTCGCTACATTAAAATAAAATTTAAGTATTCCTCGGCGAAATTTCTTCACGCACAATTTGTTCAATGATAAACATAAAATTATTTATTATGTTTTAACACAACTGTCGCTTATATCGAATATTTTAATATCCGAAAGTTTGAAGAAATAACACGTACGTGCATAATAGTATCATCTTCGAGCTACAATCAATAAGGCGCGTGTTTTATCTCCATTATGGTTTGCACTTTATTATATAGGCAGTTTTACCTAATGCTGCTGGTATTGTCGGTTCACTTTATGTGTAGATTCACTGCTGAAGTTTCGCAAAAAAAACATTATGAACCATTTTAAAATAAAGTAAAAAGACTAAAGAAATAAAATCAAAAAATAAAATCAAAAGTTGACAGAACTTTAAGAAATGAAACTACAAAAATTTTTGCACAAAAAAGGAAATCTAAAATAAAAATAGCTCCGAGTCAACGTCGCACTTAAGTGCTAACCGAGGCATGAAACTTCTTAGCCACAAAATGAACTACTTATGTACGCTAAGGAATAGAAAATAACACTTTTAATATACGTTCCACAAGGAAAATATTCCGAGTTTCCACATGCTCGCTAAGGATTTACATTTTTCGTGGTACCGAAAGATTTGAGGTATTTTTCGTTTTGTTGCGCTTTCATGTTTCTCGTTCCAAGCTTTTTGGTCTCGTTAAAATGTTTGCATTGTTTTGCAGAATAAATTTGAATTTAATTTATATAAACGAGAAAATACTTGGATTCAAATCAATTTATGTAAATGAAGAAAATGATAAAAGTAAATTCTCAATGCAAACATTTTTAAAGCTTTCATGTAGAATTAATATGAGCAAGACGATAGTGAATCTTGTTAGATTTTTAGAAACACTGTATTACCTTATGATGCATCATATGAGAGTTTGTGAAGAAAGATGAAGAATACCAGGATAGAACAAAATTATGAAAAAGAAACATTGTACCAGCCAATTAGGATAAGGCAGTTTTTATAACATATAGCTATAGATAAACAGATTACAGGGGATGCCACCATAACCACGTGGCAGCTACGTGGTAGGGCCTCAAGCCCGTTTGGATGGCGACCACCTTTGGTCTTAAGTATGCCGCCAATAACCTTGTGTTGTGTTCCGGCATTAGTGACCCAAGTTCCTGTACCCTTATGGGACAGCAGTTCGCGGTGCCACTGGCGTTGCAAACACCCATAGGCGACGGTAACTGCTAAATTCTAAGCGAACCGTCAGCTTGTCTGCTGTCCTACAGCATTAAAACAAACATCGGAATCCAAGCCACTGTGACCCATTAACTAAATACAGGAGATGTCTCCAACTCAGTTTCCCTTTGGAAGATGGGGTATCATAAAGTTGCTGTAAAAACCAAAGTTATAAAGTATATCCATATTCATCAATTTTATTTGCTATTTATCTAGATAACAAGGTCGACCATTTTGGTCTGAGATAACTACGAGAGTATAGAGCAAAATCAAACGAGTCCGATGTAAAAGACGGTAATTTTTTTCGACCTGAAAATAGCTTCCGAAATCCGGGTGCCTAAATGAAAGCTTTGGATGCAACCTGGGTTATACACTTGGATGATGAAGCAGATTATAAATTCCTAAAAAGAATACACCGCTACAGTAATTTGTACACAGAGAAGTGCATTAATTATTTTTAGGAGTATTCACTACCCGGCGATTAGTCGTAATTTAAGTAGTTCTGCTACTTATATTTTAAAGTACTAGGCAACGGATATACATTTTTTACACCTGGACTCAGGGTGGGAATCAAACCAGTGAAGTCAAGCGTTCCAACGTGCGAAGGCCATTAGGCCACGGAAGTTCTTTAATTTATATTTATGTTACAAATGTAGGCTTCGAAATACTTACCAACAGCTGTTATAAGTCCCCATAACCTCGTGAGGGGCTGCAGTGACTCCCAGAGTTTTAGAGCTACAGATTTCTTCTGGGGTCCATGTCCCCTTCTTCCTGGAGTCCTAGATATGAGGATGGATGGGGTGCCTGTTTCCTCATTTGATTTCACTAATTCAACACTCATTTCCGCTTATCAATTTAAAATTCTCATAACATATTCATAAAGTTGTTAACTGCTAATTTAGCTAGCTTATATTATGTATTAATGAGATTTGATAAAACTACTGAAGAATATTGAACTTCCAGTAGAGTGTGATTCCAGTAGATATGATCGGAGTTGTTGTCATGAACTATTGTTGTTTACACTGATTGAATAAATGGGAATCAAACACTATCTGGCTGGTTGCCCGAGTACCAAAATATCGCACCACCTTGAATTTTCTACGTTTCAATTTAAATTTTAATCGTATATTTTCATTTTATAGGACCCATTAACAACGTTTTAATATATAATATATTTAACACAAAATATAAGTATTACTATTCTAATCTAATCAATTAAGAAAAGTAATTCTGTTAAGGAAATTCGTGAAAATCCGCGTGGAACCAGTGTAAGCGACACGGGTAGCCCCAACGGTGCGTTGCAGGAAACTGAGCTACTCTGAGATGAAGATGTCACAAATGATGCTGAATATGCATCGGTCAACCATAGGACTACATAAATTTAGAACTGCCGATTTTCTATATCTGTATTTTAAATAACATTTGAATCTATTATGAAAATATACTATTGGCGTCAATATTATAATTTATTTATTTTTAATGTAATATTATTAAAAAGTAACGTTCAACCCAAAAATGATTGCTTAATTTAGATTATATTATCAAACTGGCAATCAATTTGGGTTAAATTTGAATTTGCTCTTTCACCTTTCATTGGTCCTCTGACTCCTGGCCATCTTCCATGTGAAAGTTAGAAATTAAAGGTAGTTTTAGTGGGCAGACCAGCAACGTGCGTCTTGCATAAAGGGCACATTGCATTGAAGTCCCATACTTTGCGTTTTCCCAAGAGCTAGGGTATTACTACGGAGCATTCCCTAGAGAAAGAATTAATTCCCTTCTTGTCTACCTTTTTGTCTTTCTGAAGTACACCTTTTTGTGTACGTACCTTTGTGATAGATATTTCTTGTAACACACAAAAAAGGAATAGAAAATAAATTTAATAAATCGCCTTATAAGCCAAATCTTCTAAAATATTTCGAAGAATTCCTTTTTCCATTGTCTGTGAATAAGCAAAAGTAAGCTATTTATCGAGTTATTGTTCTTCTTTATATCGTGATTAGTTTATTGTGGATAGTTAATATGACGAATTAAGGAAGAAAAATATTTTACATACATAAAAAATATATGTCAATCGAACCTTTACTATAAGTGTTTTAGGCCCAAATGGCTAAATAGCCTGAATACATTTATTATAATGTAGGGTTTTAAATATGTAAATATTAACTGACACTGTAAACGTTGTTCTGCCATTATATTATAAATTAAAAAAAGTAGTGGCCCAAATTGTGAATTTAAACCATTATTGAATCCACTTGAACACACAGAAAATTTCATTAAAATCGATCAGCCGTTTACGAGGAGTTCAGTCACGTACACACACACAGATATCTGAGCAGAAGTAAAGCCAAAATAGTCTATGGTATCAATATAATTTTGTAAATTATCATCATATTGATATTACTTGGTAAATATACTGTGGTTGGCTGTATGGCATAGCCTTGGAACAAAAATATGGCCAACTCATCACTATCTGAGGGGAGGCGAAAGGAGACCAAAGGAATTCTCCGTTTACCAGTTAACAAACAGAAGAAAGGTGCTCTTCGGTATTTTTTCTAATAGTAATAGTTCCTATAAAAACTAAACTAAGCCACATCTATTCCAGTCTTGCTCTTGTTTGAGAAAACGTCGCCGTGGAAATTTACGCAAAAAGAAAAGAAAGAACTCGGTGCCGCGGTCTGACCAATCCTTCGCGTCCTGCGGCTTCGGCATTTAAGGCGTGTACAGGGTGTTCCTTCACGCGCCAGGGTGGTTTTAGTGAGTATGCCAGCGACGTGCGTCCCTCAGCTTACAGAAGGGGACGTGCGGGCGATTTGCACGGGGAGTCCTAAACTACCCCGCCACCCGTTAAGTCCCATTTAGGATCTAATATGTGCTGGTTAACGTTTATGTATTTTAATGTATATAGGTGAGTAAACCGATAAATTATTTATATCTGATACACATGCATAACACGCACGCACACACACATACGCACATACACATACACACGCGCGCACACACATTTATTCTACTGCGCTTCGCTACGTTCTAACTCGTATCATCCCCATCATATACTTAACAGAGAGGGAAAACTAGTTCCATAGATACAGTTAACACTAGTTCTGGGACTAGTGGAATCAATCATGATATTATACAAAGAATAATGTTTTAATCCGAATCATGTTGGTATATGTTTTAAAAATTGGTAATAGTTAGTAACTTATCGAGGAAATTTTATAACCAGTTATTCCGAAAATGTATTACTAATGAATATTCTAAATTCTCGCATGTTTTAGATTTTAAGTAGGTAGTTTACAAATTTTATTTTGAACATTTTATTTTAAAATTTAATTACTTCCTAATTCCTAAGCGGGCCGTCAGCCTGTCTGCTGTTCTATAGCAATAAAAAAAACTTAAATTTAATATATTAAAAAAAATGTGTCCTAATTAAACTTTTTTTTTTTGTTTTAACCAAGACAAAGCACCTGGCTTAAGAAATTTACCATTTGCTAATGAACAATAACGATTTTTTCCTTCATTCATATTAAGCATATCCATGCGTTTGATAACCTGTGGTGACATTGTTTTCTACTTACCGCCTTACGCATGTATGACGTCCATGTTGTGACAAATATTTAATAAACGTGCTTAATGTAAAATAGACGGATTTTTTTAAGACGGAATCCAATATACAATTTTTTTCCTAGACAAAAAATCGGCATTAACTTCTATGTCAATTAGTCGCAGAGCAAAACATAATCCTGTGCACCCCGCGCATATGGCTTAGAATAATAATTGTGGGTTTAGTCATCATGTGTCATTTTTCTCCGTGCAGGGGCGACCGGGGTCGACTGTCGTAAAAAGCGACAAAACAACCCTAGTTTCTGGTAGGACCCCAAGCCCGTCTGGATGGCAATCACCCCTGGTATATAAGTTTAGTATGCCGCCAAAATAACCTTGTGTTGTGTTCCGGCATTACTGACCCGAGTTCCTTTACCAATATGTGAACAGCAGCGTGTTCGCAGTGCCCGTGGCATCGCAAACATTCATCAAACTGACCAATTTCGTATCAATTTAAATTTTAATACAGCGGAGATATATATCAGTGTATCAGATATTTACATAAGCTACGCTGATGACATGGTACTGCTGAGTCCATCGGTCGGAGGTCTGAGACGTCTGCTGTCTATATGTGAAAGGTATGCGTTAAGTCATGGCCTCAAATACAATGTTAAGAAGAGTGTGGTTATGATTTTTAAGGCTGGTGGTAGAACATATTTAGACATACCCGATGTTAACTTATGTGAGCAACCCATGCAGAGAGTTCATAAATTTAAATATCTGGGACATTGGGTCACCGACAATTTAAGTGATGGATAGGGAACGTAGGTCGCTGGCTGTTCGGTGTAACATGCTGGCTCGTAGGTTTACACGTTGCACATTAGATGTAAAGAAAACTCTCTTCAAAGCCTATTGTCAATCATTTTATACGTGTGGCCTGTGGGTCAGCTACACTCGCAGAGCATACAGCGACCTACGTGTCCAATATAACAATGGCCTGAGGATGCTGTTGGGGCTACCGTCGAGGCATAGTGCGTCCGGCATGTTTGCTGAAGCTCGGATAGACGGTTTCGCTGCAATTATCCGCAAAAGATGCGCTTCTCTACTGGCACGGGTTCGAGATAGCACCAACACAATCCTCAGAGTATTCTCTGATAGATGGGACTCTCCACTGCTAAGTAAATGGGTTCATTGTCACATTCTTCAAAAATAAAAAAAATTTGACTTCCTAACTAAACTTACTAAATTGAACCCTTTTAAATTTAAATTCAAATTAGATTTATATTTAAAGATTTTAGAGTTTATTAATTTATTTGGTTTATTTTGTAGTTTATTAATATTAGTCTTGTTTTATTTTTGTTTTTAATCGCATTCCTAATTTGGTAACTTTTATTAATTTTGACTGAATTTTTAATATGATTGTATAATGTATGGGACTTGATTCTGAAATAAATTATTATTATTATTATTATAAAGCGCTTAGATAATATAAACTAAAAGAAAAAATGATGCGTGCAAGACCCGATGATCTGTTGCTACTCTCAAAGAAAATCCTGTAATCACTTCGTTGAAGATGAAAGTTGGTACATCATTTAGTGAATGTACTTTAAATGAAATCTCGAAAATAACTAGAGGGCAAATCTGAGCTTGCCTCCAAAAAGCTAAACCACTCCACAGCAACAGCTTGTGCTATACAGAGCACAACTCAGAACGCACTTAAGTTACTACTCACATTTATAGGCTCGAGCACTTTCCTGTCAGCTCAATCCCCTAAACTCCATTCAACGGCACGCAGTTTGTCTTTATGATATACGATCCTATACTCACAGACCGTCGAGACACGCTTGGTTTTCAGAAAGACTTCGTGTCTTTTTGTGGATTCTACCGTACTAACGGTTGAAATTAAGTATGTTCTGAAAACCTGAGAATGTGCTAAAATATTCAGAATGGTACCTTTGCTGTCTTACTATTTATTACCATACTGCCAGACATTTGCTGGGTGTTTATCACCATTTCTTGAAGCCTCTCCTTTCCTGTACGAAAAGGTTTTCGAGGACGTTCATGTTGCGTATTCTATAAAAAAAATTCTAGGCCTGCAGCGCCTCGCCTCTGTTGTTGCTCGTCTGTTAAAAATTTGCTAAAGCCAAATAGGTTTTTTGGTGGATATATATAAAAATAACACATTAAACATAGTGTATATAATAACATTTCACGCAACGCCATCTAGTCCCAAACTAAGTAGCATAATAGCACTTGTGTTATGGGTACTAGACAACTAGTATAATTTTCTTTTGTAAATATATACTTAATACTATATATAAACCCCCCCCCCACGCGGGACGTGAATCGCTACGCCATGGAGGTCGTCACTAACGCCTTCTTAATATTAATAAAACTAAGGTTTTTACCCGAACCGCGGTGATAGCGTGAGTCAAAAAATAGCGAGAGTATTATTGCTAAGCCCGCTGATATCTCAATCGAGAGATAGATACAGGTAATATTTTTCACTTCACAGATTAAGAAATTATATTTAGTAAATAAATAAATCATGCAAAAACCAGCTTGAGGACTGTGTTGAGAATTTAAATCCCTTAGTAATAAAGTTATAACCAAGACTTCAAAACATCATTTGTTAAATAAGACACTGATATCTTGAATAAGTATGTTTATTTGAGACAACTGTTTGGTTAGTTTTGTTAGTTACATTAATAGGAAAACTTTTTTTTTTCTGTGTAGAACTAGTGATAATACTCATTCTTGTTACATATTGATTTGCCAATATTATTGCTGCAATATTAATATATTAGCAATATCATTGTTCTTTTAAGCAGTAACATCAGGAATACAGGAAGAAGCACCTTGGTGTCTGCTATTTGCCGATGATATTGTGCTGATTGGAGAAAATGCTCATGAGGTCCAGAGCAGATTGGCTAAATAAATAGCAAGTGAGATTGGAAGGTGTTGGGTTGAAGATAAGTAGAACCAAAACTGAACATCTATTTTGCGACTTTGGTGGAAATTCCGACTTCACCGCGATTACCTTAGGAGGCGTGTCTCCGCCAACAGTGCCAACTTGCTCCAACTTTCGGTATCTCGGATTCCAGAATGACGGCGAGATAGAGTGAATGCAGGGTGGATAAAATGGCGACAGGACTCAAGGAACAATTTGCGACCTACGAGCGCCGTTTAGGCTTAAAGATAAAATAAATAAGTTATAAGACCGTAATAAGAAAGACCTGTCATAATGTACCTATGGATCGGAATGCTGGAGCTGGACCACAAAGGGGAAGGATGAAAGGTTATTGCATGTAGCAGAGACAGTGTCGCCAACACTTGAAAAGTTGAAATTTTATTCCCCCTAAGACTAAATTCAAAAACCCCTAAAACCCCCTAACTGACAATTTGAAAAATATAGGTTCTTATCTAATATTAAAATGTTTAATTTTTAATTATTTTTAATAATTACAAAGAACATAAAAAACTTAAACAAGATAAAAACTTTAGAAATGAAAAGATCTCATACAATTACTGTTATCGTGCACAAAAAACGTCTTTTTGAAACAATAACGAGGAAAAACAAAAACTCAACACATACAAATCTGTAAATTTTTATAGAAAAAAAATCAGACACTGTTGTTTCTCAATCATAAGTGTGACTACATTAACCCCTAAAAAAACTCCTAAAGATTTTCCCCCCCTATATAAGCCCCTGTGCAATTTTACCCCTAAATTTGGGGGTAAAACCCCTAAGCTGGCTACACTGAGCAGAGATGCGAATGTTAAGATGGGTGAGTGGATGATTGAGTTACAAAAATGGACAAAATTAGTGATTCAGAACAATGATTTTATATACATTTTATATACCTCTTTTTATATATAAAATATCATTGATTGAGAAGCTGAAAAGTAAGAGACTAGTCTGGTATGGCCATAAAATGCGAACAAGGAAAATGCAATAGAACAGAAGAGAGGATGGATGCAAAAGGAGAGGTAGATCAAAGAAAAGATGGATGGATTGTGTAAAAGATGATATGGCAAAAAAGGTGTGAACGTTCAGACAACGATTAATAGAGGAGAGTGGAAGAAGTGGACATGTTGTGCCGACCCCACATAGCTAGGATAAAGGCAGGAACAAGAAGATTATTGTTCTCGTTGAAAAGCCTATTAAACTACTACCACTACTACCTATTAAAGTTTGAATTCTTAGTTTAGTTTTTACACGCTTTTATATACCTATTCGCTTCATAAGTTAGTATGTAACGGAAACTTTAAACATTGAAATTTGGCATACCTATCACGGACCGATAACAATGCAATAATTTGTATAGTTTGTATTATTATCCTTACCAGGATCCTCAGTATTAATAAATTTTCCGGCCGCCATATTATATAATATATTAGACGGTTTGTTTACGTTGGGTAAATCAACTCGTTCTCGATGTTTATTTATCTTGGGTATATCAATCTCAAACTCGCTCTCGTAATTAAATAATTAATTTGTACTGGAAATAAGAACTCTAATAATTTCTGGGATTTCGACGACGAAAATTTAACTTTAACTTTCATAACGTCACAGTTTGCCTTCTTAAATTGAAGAAATTCAACGGATAGAATTAAGTACAGTTGGACGAGTGGTATAAAAATCTGGGATTCGGACAATGAATCTTTTCCTTATAAGTATGTCTTAAAATTTTTTTGGGGTTATGTTGAAGACTTAGAATAATTATTCTAAGGTTGGAGACAAAAATTTTGAAATTAGGCTAGTTATTAATATTATTTTAAATTGTTTTAACGAGCAACCTTGGAAATTAGAACAGTGACACTAATTTTCTCGTCAGTAATTTAAAGCGGCCGGTTTACAATAATTTTTTTTTCTTATTTACACTATTCGTTTAAATCATGCAGTTAATAAGTTTAGTACAACGTGAAGATACTAACTCTACGGTTTAAATATATTTTAAAATTACATTATTTTTAATTCAAATTTATTAAAATTAATTTCTATTTTTTATTTGAATTTTCTATAAAAACGTGTTTTTTAGTTTTTTTTTAATTTTAGTTAGATATTTTATAAAAGCGTATCTTAGTTCTTTTAACTATTATTTATTTTAAACTATTATTTATTTTTCATTTTTTGGTTGGATTTTTCACTTATTTCGAGAAGCTACTTAGTCACATCCTTTGACTATCTAAGGTCACAATTCACATCACTCTCCAAACTCTACATAGTCCAGTAGTCATGTGCAAAATAACTCACCAAGAAGAAAAGAAGATATATATCTTTTGGATATAAAGATATATATATCATTCTTTTATATCTTTAACTCTTTATTTTATTGAGAATAATATCAATTGCAGACAAGATGAGTTAGTGATATTAACTCCTTTTTTAATTTAAATATTAAAACTGAAACAGCGGTCTGTTTTCCTTCATACTTGATAGGCTTAGGACTGTCAACCTAGTTACAAAAGTCCGAATAAGTCTAATAAATCTATTTTTTATTAATCTTTTGGAACTAGGCTGGCGTAACTAATACCGTAAACTAAATACAAATTTTAAGAATATACGAAATAATTACAATTATTTTTTATATAACAAAAAACAAGATGCTTTGCTAAGCTGAAGCTGCTCAAAACTAAACCGAGTAAAGTATTAAAACAATATTTTTATACATGTATTTGATTTAAACGTATATTTAAACAAAATTAAACGATAACATCCTATCAATACGATTTATATTGGCTTGCTACTATATTCGAATTCATTCTATTATAAAAAATACACGTTGCACCCGGCTAATGATTCTGTCTCGTTTCTTCTCGATCTACTCAGTGTGAAGTGAAGTAAGATATGATAGGAAATGTATCGCAATATGTACTGTAAATATTAAGATATAATGATACAGTTTGAGTACAAGAGATATAGAGATAAAATAACTCTTCACTTGGGATATATATCTTTTGAGTTTATCTATCCTGAGTTACACACCTTTATAGTCCACATGAATGTTTCATGAATCATGATTCACAATTTACATCACTAGTTGGTTGCGGGTCGCCATTTGTGTTTTTATTACTGCGTTGGTGAATTTTTATGAGATTATTGTGAGTGATGCAAATTTCTACATAAATAGTGCTAATGCCTGATATTTATAAGCAGTAATATTAGAGAATTAAAATACTGTAAACATGCAGTCTGGCAGTGGTGCAAAAAATCCACCATGGGCTCGCTCAAATGTAAACTCAAATATGACTGGGTTGAATCCGCAAATAATGGATCCTAATGCATTGATGTCGCAGCAAAGTATTATGCCGTTTCAGCAAACATCTGCTGTTTTCAATCCAAATATAATGCAAGGGCAAGGCGGTATGGCTATGCCTATGGGCGGCCAAATGCAAATGAACCAAATGGCTCAAGGCCAAATATACCCGGGTAATGTCGTTGCTTATCCAGCACCGCGTGCAATGAACCCAGCCATGTATCAAAACGCTCAACCTAACCAACAAAACACTAATACTGAACAACGAGTATTTACCGGCACTGTCACCAAAACGCACAACGATTTTGGATTTGTCGACCACGATGTGTTCTACCAAACGTCAGTGTGCTCTAAGGGTACTATTCCCAGAGTGAATGACAGGGTCTTGGTAGAAGCGACTTATAACCCTAACATGCCCTTTAAATGGAATGCCACACATGTTCAAGTTCTTAATGGGCCAAATCAGAAACCAAACCAGCCAAAATTGAATTCATATAACGCTGTGCCGCCACCAACAGCAAAGAAACCAATGCCCTCTAGACGAGATGATAGATCACCACGCAGAGATGACAGAGTAAGTTTTTTAATGTAGTGTAATTTATGAAATTTACTCAATATGTGTAAATATTACGTCAACATTATTTTTATAGTCTAGACCACCTATTCGTCCAAGAAGCCGTTCTCGTTCCAGTGAGCGGTATAATAATAGACGTGATAGCCGTGACAACCGCACACGCAGAGAGTCCCCCCCTCGTAAACGGTCTGCAGTCACCCATCAACCTTCTCCAGTGAAACAAAATGTTCGTGTACCTAGAATACCCTTAGAAGTGTAAGTATAATGTTGTAATATCCAATGCCATTTCATCAACTTTGCCACAAAAATGTGTTGGTTTTTTACTTTGTCTTTTGTCAGATAATTTTTAATTTGTTTATATTGAATCCATATACATTTACTTTCTCAAAAAATATAGATTTTATTTGAGGAATGTTTATAATCAAACGAACTCATAAATAAATAATATAAAATATATATTTTGAATTTAAACTAGAGAATCCCTCCTACATCTATCTTAGATTCAGAATGTAAAATTCTCTACACATCTAATTTTACATAAAAATTCTATTTTACAAGCTGGTACAAAAGTGCTGCAGGCATAAGTCCTTTTTAAAGACTAGTGGTGTGATTTAGAAAACTTGTAAACATCAATTAAGTGGATGAAATCTTTATATACTGGGACAATTACATTTCTATCGCTTGCAGAAATCCAGAATTGTCTTCGCCACATGAAAAATTGGAAGGCTCTCGGAGCGGATGGAGTCCCCATCGAAGCCTGGAAGGCGATGGGTTCTCGTGGTGTGGGCATCTTAACAAACCGATCACTCCTCACCAGTACAATCCCGAACCAATGGAGACTGAGTATTATTACTCCAGTCTTCAAAGGCAAGGGATCGGTGCAGGAGTGCGGTAACTACCGAGGCATAAAGGTCATGTCCCACAACACGAAGCTCTTCGAGAGGGTTATCGACTCGGATTCGGCAGGAGTGCACTGTCTCGGGATGTCAGTATGGGTTTCGCCCTGGTTATGGGACCATGGACCCTGTTTTTGTCCTAAGGATTGTCACGGAGAAATACAGGACGAAGAATATGCCTCTGCACTGCCTGTTTCTTGACTTGCAGAAGGCCTTCGACTGTGTTCCTCGCGCGATAATCTGGTGGGCATTGCGATTCAAAAGGGTTCCAGAGGCATATATTGATATCACCCGAGACATGTACCGCAATTCCGATTCTGTGGTTCGGACCGCTGTTGGCAACACGAAATCCTTCCCCATCACTGTCGGAGTGCACCAAGGATCCATCCTTAGTCCGTTTCTGTTCAGTGTGATATTAGACGTATTGTCAGACAGCATCAGAAACTCACATGAACAGCCCCCGTGGTTGCTCATGTATGCTGATGATATCGTGCTGGCAGATTCGTACAGGGGTAGGCTGGTGCAACGCCTGAAGGCGTGGAAGGAGTTGCTTGAAAACGGTGGTCTGAAGCTCAATGTGGTGAAGGCCGAGTACTTGACCTGTAACTCCACAGATCCCACACCTGTACGCATAGGCGGTGACACGGTCGAGCGCACGAACCAAGTGAAATACTTGGGATCTGTATTTCACGCGTTTGGTGACATCAATTGCGACGTCAAGGCACGCATTGCTGCCGCGTGGGCCAAATGGCGTGAGGTAACTGGTGTCATTTGTGACCCCAAGATGCCGGTACAGTTGAAGGGACAGGTCCATAAGACCATCATTAGGCCTGTCCTTTTATACGGCTGTGAAGCGTGGCCGGTGTTAGAGCGACACAAGCAAGAACTGCGTGTCACGGAGATGAATATGCTGCGGTGGATGCGTGGAGTGACGCGGAAGGACCGCGTTAGGAACTCCCGCATTCGCGGCAGTCTTCATGTTCGTGACATTGCGGATAAATTGTAGGAGTGTCGGCTCCGTTGGTACGGCTACGTTTTACGGCAACCAGGTGATTACGTGGGAAACAAATGTCTGGCCATGCCGCCTCCGCCGGGCCCCGGTAGGAGGGGTAGACCCAAAAGTGCTGGCTTGACGTCGTAAAGGGTGATATGCGTGCTAATGGGCTCACTACCAGGGATGCTGAAGATCGTGCAAAGTGGAGTAGAAAAAGTCGGAAAGCGGACCCCGGGCACCAAAACGGAAATTTGGGTTGCAACCGGGATGCTACACTTAGATGATGATGATGACATTTCTATCTAGTCCTGAAGTCCCAAGTCCAGATTGTGTTATGAGTACTAGAATAAAATAGATATCTCTCTCCATGCAGGGATGGAGTAAGAATACTAACCTCTGTGGCCAATATGGCTCTAATTCTGCCTGGATGGCAACCACCCTTAGTCTTAAGTATGCCGCCATAGTAACCTTGGCTTGTGTTCCGACATAAGTGACCCAGTACAACTATGGGACAGCATGTTCATAGGTGACAGTAATTGCTTACTAATAATTTGGCTGTCAACCTGTTTGATGTTTTTCAGAAAAAAATATAAGTATACTTTTTCTTTTATAAATAAATCCATATCTACATAGACTCAGATCCCCTGCAAGCTTTCTAATGTACCAAACCGTACTAAATCTACAGAGGTTGTTAAAGAAAGATGCTTCCCAATTGTATTATACAAAATTATATAATTTATTGTCACTGTTTAAAATTTATATTTATTCAATATTTACAGAGAAAAACTGGATGTGTTAGCTTTGACTCAAAGATATACAAACTCTTTGTATATACCTTCTGATTTCTTTTCTGCTCATGTTAAGTGGGGGGAGACTTTCCCACCTCAGGCACCATTTTCTCTGAACAATATATGTACATACCACATCATGAGCAAAGAAGTGGACAGTCTTGTTCCAAATGATGCCGTTTTGGAACCACCTGATGCTGATTATAGATTTTCTGCTAAGGTAAAGTGTGTTTACTACACAGTTTATATGTATTTGTGTGATATTATTTTAGTACTAAGAAATCTTACTATTAAACTGTCCATAACCATCCTACAAAGAAGGATATGTTGCCATACATCATATATTTCAATTAGACAGGTTACTAAACTAATACTGATTTAAAACTAAAATCAATAAAAATTACATCATCAATAGATAAATTTAGACTCAGAAGCAAGTTTGGATCAGCTGGAATGTAGCATAAATATACTTAGTTGGTTGGAGTTTTAATAAAATAAATATTTGATTTATTTGTATTTCAGGTCATGTTGATAAGTCTACCATCTTTAGAGACCCTATATCAGAAGTGTGGACTCACCAAAAGTGATGATAAAGACAAATATGCTAGCAAGTCGCCCCAACACCCAACCCGCTTGATTAAATTCCTAGTTGGCCAAAAGGGTAAAAGTAGCGAAAATTTTGCAATAGGCGGCCCATGGAGTCCTTCACTGGATGGGGAAGATCCCCAGCATGACCCCAAAGTATTGGTTAAAACTGCGATACGTACTTGCAAAGCTTTAACAGGAATTGATTTGTCAAATTGTACCCAATGGTAAGTTTTAGATTTTGAACTTGAAACTGGTTTGTGTCTTGTAATAGTGTAAGAAAGGCAGTTGCTTCTTCTTATCAAGAGCCAAGTGGAGTTCAAGAAGTTGTAAGGAGAAGCAATGACCTTGGCAGCGCACACATTCCATAAATGAGAGTGAAGGCGCGAGAGCTGGTTGCAGAACTCTCTTGGTGGATGTGTGGTGGCGTATGAGACTACAATTGTGTTACCCACGCAGGTACCGTATGGTGGAGTTTTACTACTGGCGCGAGAGCAGCGGCGGCAGGGCGCGGCTGGAGTGCGTCGTGTTATTTCTGCCGGACGTGTGGTCTGTGCAACCTTCGCGTGTGGAATGGCCGCCCGTTCAGGAGCAGTATAAGGCAGCGCATGATGCAGCGCTGCGAAGACTCGAGGGCGTCTCCGTAGACCAGCCCGCCTCTACATCTGAAGCTGTGGACCAGTCCAAAATTGTTTGTTCCCAGTTTTGTTTGGTTATGTTCCTGCGCGACTTAGCCATAGAGAAGGACGTCGTGTCTGCTCAGCTGATAACTTCAGATGACATTGGCCCCATCAATGTCTCAACACATCTTAATTTCGTCATTGTCAAACCAATGTCTGCTATGTGCAAAAAGTTAAACTTTGATATGGAGTAAAAACATTCTCATGTAAAATTTTAGAAGAATAAATAAAGTAATGTAATGATTACAGTCAGATAGCGGTTTTTATATATTAAGTTTTGGTGGCAAACTAGTTATAAGTCAAAATGTTGAAATCTCAATAAAGTGCACATAGAAGATATTTTTTTGATAATGACGATTTATTAATTCTTCTTTTTATTAAGTTCTTTATTCTTCACGGCTCCGACAAGCTTCCTTGCTGCCGACAGCAAAACAAATCCATAGATGAGCAGGAAAGCAATGGATTTGTTGACAGATGTTATTTATTTTCTTTGTCACTAATTTTCTCTAAAATATATTCTAATTTGAATTAAATTTATTAATACAATATTTAAACTAATTTCTGTAATAAGCAATTCAATGTATAATACTACTTTTTAGGATGTTGCTAATGATCCAAACATCAATACTATTACAATAGATGAAACCGATGAAAGTGAGGATGTCGTTAACGTTGACCCAGACGTTGCTGAGCCTACTCATTATTCCAAATTAGATCTAAAGACAATCAAATTGGATGAAATAAGAAAAGAATTGTGTGCAAGAAAAATAAGTTTTAGAAGAGGTAAAAACATATTGTAATCATTTACAAACATATAGGGGAATCATCAAATGAAATCAAAAATTTCATTTGCATTAATTTGTAGCAATGAGAGTTATGGGTTTGCATGTAGTTTCACATTAAGTATGGATTTTGCAGATATTAATAGTTATTACTTTCTAATATTTATTGACTTGTCATCACTTAATGTTTTTGGTGATGAGTTGAAACAATTAGAATGCGTTCACAGAACACTGCGCCCCACTCATCATCTTTAACATATCTCATTTACAGTGACACACTAGCTTCGGTCAGACGCCATACACTATGACATAAACTAGTGATAGGCATGATTATAAACAATCTTACATGAGTTCATTATGCTATCTTTAAGTTTTCTCCAAGAATAAGAATACTTACAAAAATAGAAATAAAATGCATAGAAACGTATCTTCATCATTTGTATAAATCAGCAGAGCAACCCTATAAGTAAGATGCGCGCTCTATGTTAGCAGAAAAAAGGCAAGTCGTTTAGCGACGACAGGCCTACTGTTCCAATTGTCTGATATCCTCAATGTGTTTAAAAACTTTTAACAAATATCAAATGACATAATGTTAACATCTTAGTGCTTTAAATTCCATTTAAAAATCCACCTAATAGTCCTCTTAATTTCAATAAGAAGAGTGACATCACGGAAGAATACCAATCATCTAGATGTGGGTGGAATGGTGATGAATGTTTTAAAAGAGAGAAATAAGTTTATTTAGTTATTTGTACAAATAACATCTTCAACAAGTTGTATTTTTGTTAGTATCATAAATCATATTTTTAATAGTAATTTCGATATTATATCCGCAGGTCCAAGGGCTCAATTGCTGTCGAAACTATCAAAATTATTAAAAGCAGAGGAGGATAAAGAACTTAAAGGAGCAGAAATCATGGATTTGGAAGATGATACTGAAGATCAAACTGTTCCCGAGGAAGTAGCAAAGAAAGATGGTTCCATAAAGGAAGAACCAACTATACTGAAAAATAAGGAACAAGACAAGCCAGAAGACAAAGAACAACCAAATTCTGCTAAAGGAGAAGTAACAAAACCAACATTAGATGAAACAATGAAATCTGATAAAAGAGATGAGAAAAAAGCTGTTGAACAAAAGGAAGAAAAAAAGAAGACTGAAAAAGAAATTGAAGAGGAGAAGAAAAAGGTATGTTTTATATTTATGTATATTACTTTTAGTCTATGGTTTCACTTCAGAGTTTATCTGATTTTCAGTCTGTGGTTTATACCAAACTATAATACTCCTCATCAAAAAAATCGAAACACCCCTGAAGTTTGGTTTCTGAATGAGTTCATTTTTGATGAGAAGTATATTTATTATAAATATGAAAGTTTTCATGAACATTTGTTATTCACGTTGAAGGGAATTCGAAGCACTTTGACACAGAGATAAATTATAGGCTGGAACAGGGCAAACTGCAATTTATCTCTATTTTTTTTTTTTTTTTTGTAAGGAAATTCCACGCATGAACATAGAACATAAAGTCTGCATGTGACTTTGTTTTAGTTGTACTTTTAGTTATATTTCTTTAAAGAATCTCAAGATATCTAATTTGTTTAATTCATAATTCACAAAACGTTGTGTAGAGTAACTATGGATTGCAGACCCTAGAGCATACTCGCAATTTGTAATTTCTCGATCATTTATTTCGCAATTTAAATGCGGACTGCCCCGAGCGAGATCTCCGTGCAGATGCTGAGTGAAAATACTGACCCTTACGGCCGGAGTCAGCCTTTTGGAAAAGGGAACAAAACTACCCTAACTAGGTGGTAGAGTTTACAAGTTTTATTGCTCAAGTGTTTATTATATTGATAAAAAAAAATACTTTACCATTGTTAAATTTACTAACTTAATAATAAGTAGTATAAATTAATGATGTTTTAACAACTATTTAATAGCATTTAAGTATAATAAACTTATTCGGCATTATATGCTTTAAAATTAGAAGAAAATTTAATGTAACTTTAGATGGGCAATAATAATATGAAAATATATTTCATTGATAGTCACTGTTTAATGACAGCTTCTGTCCGTTGAATGTATGATTTAATGATTATATATAGTATATAACCTGGTCTGGATTGGCTACATGAAGAGAAGAATGCCATATAACAAGGTAAACAATGGATTGCACAAAAAATGATATGGCGAAAAATGGTGTGAATGTTGAGATGAAGGTTAACAGAGAAGAGTGGAAGAAGAGAATATGTTGTGCCAAACCCATATAATGTGGGATAAGGGCAGGAAGAAGACGATATAATATGTGCAACCTTATTTAAAATTGAACAAGTTTTTCTTTTTTTATATACTGAACATTCCTCCGATATTTTTTTTAGCCACCCATATGTATAATATTACTACTAATTTTGTTACTTAATATTTGTGTATTACAATAAAATACATACAAGTATGTATATATCTGTTCTAGCAGTTCATTTTTTTATTTCATGCTTTGTCTATACCTACTTTTTTTTATTTATTTATCAAATTCACAGTTATTACATTGGCTTAATAAAATAACAGCACAAAAAACCACTAAGGTTTGTACAATGCCATCGAAACTTAAGTTTACGCACGTTCAAATGACTGAGTAAATTTAGATTACAATTTCTCTAAAAAGTATTTTTTAAGTGAGGCTTTAATATTTTTTTGGGTTATATTATCTCTTATATTTGTTGGTAAATCGTTTAATAATCTTAACTTCTATACTCCTATTATAAAGAGGAAAGATTTGATTGTTTGTTTGTTTGCATTGAATAGGCTCCGAAACTACTGACCCGTTTTAAAAAATTCTTTCACTGTTGGGAAGCTACACTATCCCCTGGTGATATAGGCTATATTATATTTGCAAAAAAATTAGGGATCGTTACTAAAACTCCAATAATGTAACCGTTGTGACCACATCATTATTTACAAAAAGTGTCGCGACAGCATATTTCTATTATAGTTATGCCACAATAAGTGTTCTTTTATTTTAAAATAATAATTGAAATGCCGCCCCTAGAAAAGGCTCTTTATTTGTATCTTGGTATTAATCCTTATCAAAATAAATTACTTCATATTCAAAACTGCTTCAATACCTTTATATAATTTTTTGAATTATTCAATTCGGATATTCCATTCGAAAGATATCACGAGTTTAAAAATGTAAGTATTGGAAAAATGTTGCGTGGTAGTCGCTCACCCTGTTCGGCTAGCTAGGCAGCACCTTATGCAATGTAGGCGTGCGTCACTGGGGTTTTTACAAAAATTAGAAAAAAATACTTAATAAAAAATAACGAAAAAAAAAATATATTATTAAAATAAAAGTTCATAGAAATAATAATATTCAAACTTTCTTTATAATTTTATTTTTTTAGTAACCTGACGCAAATAGAAGGGTTTATGTGTGTGTATATAATTTTTAATTTTGATATTTTTATTAAATACCCGTGCGAAGCTGGGGCGAGCTGCTAGTAATAAATATTCAGCAATTACATTATATTATTATCTAATCTCTATAAAGGGGGCGGGCGCATCTTTGACTATTTTGACACAAAATTTAAGAAAATTATCATGAAATTTCTAAAAGGTTTAGAAAAATTAATAGTGTTTGTATTATTTTTATATTGGAAAAATATATTATAGCCAATTTTATCCTTTATTTAAAGGAATGGAGATTTTTTAACACATTAATCAAGAGTATGTATAAAAATATATACATTTTAAATAAAATTGAAACATTCAACTAAAGATAGGAATAACATAAAGATGATTTTGAAATGATTTAGAAAATTTTGATTATGTTTATGAACAAACCTCTCGTAGGCGACGCCGACTGCTAAGCTAGCATGCCTTTGTGATCAGGTATTTAACAGTACGCACAGAGTACATTGTGTTCATATTTTGCGACATGTATATATAAAAAAAAGTGATTTCAAAAGCTTTAGCTTGAAAAATAGATTTATTTTTATTATTGTTTGAAAGCAATTTTTGTACTATACTACAGAATATTTTTTGTTTTTGTTGCTTTTCGCGTCAAGTGTATGTAGCCTGTATTGTTCGTTACTTTATTAATTCTTAAGATAAATTTTTCGGCCCTTAGATTTTAAAAGATATTTTTGCCCTGCTGTCCTTTTTCCCCTATAGCTCTTTTTATCTTTTCATTTTGTATTTTATTTATATGTCTTATTTATAATTACAATTTTCTGTTGTTTAAAAAAACAACAAAATTATGTATCTAATATATAAAATTCTCGTGTCACAGTTTTCGTTGCCATACTCCTCCGAAACGGCTTGACCGATTTTGATGAAATTTTTTGTGCTTATCCGGTATCTATGAGAATCGGCCAACATCTATTTTTCATCCCCCTAAATGTTAGGGGTGACCCACCCCCAAAAATTTTTTTTTTTAATTTTTTGACATTTTATTATTTATATGGCAGAACAACGTTTGCCGGGTCAGCTAGTTGTTGTATAAAAATACATTTGAATTTATTCTTATATTTACTTTACGTTTTTCTTTCCTATGTTTTAAATCTTACATCATATGTTTTATTTGTGGTATAGTTGGAGAAGGAGAAGCAGCAGTTAAAGTCCCGCTATGAGATCCCCTCCGCGCCGCACATCATCGTGCACCCGTCCCCCACCGCCAAGGGTGGCAAGTTCAACTGCACTACCGCCACCCTCTCTCTGCTCTTGGATTATCGTATCACGGATAATAAGGAGCACAGTTTTGAGGTGAGTTTGTATTTAATATATAAACTAAATATGAAGTTCACTATAAAATTTGTTGATAAATAGTTGTGATTAAACATATATATATAAACCTCTGTTTACCCGAGATGTGAATCGAATCTGTGACCTCCGTAGGTATCCCATTGTGCGTTGTTTTTTCATTTTCATGACGTACACGATAAAAGATAAGGCTAGAATATTTTGTATATAAAAAAGAGCATTAAATATTTTAATTTAACAGCTATTCGTCTTTGCTGAACTCTTCAATGAAATGCTAATGAGAGATTTCGGCTTCTACATTTATAAAACGTTGTACACCCTGCCTGAAAAGCCTGAGGAAGTTAAAGAAAAGAGCGTGGAGTCTATCGACAAAAAGGAGGAAAAGAAAGACGACAAGAAAGAGGAGAAAAAGGACGACAGACGTGAATCCAGGAAGCGCGACAGAAAGGTTTTTGACAGTTTACATTGTTCTTATTTTAATTAAAAGAGAAACTTTTGTTATTTTAGTATTGCACATAATTTTTTTAAAGTGTTCCTGCACATCTGTATCATAAGGCTTTGTAGGATCACTCTCTTATATTTTCATTGTTTCACTCTGGACAAAATCTGCCTTTATAATCTAGAAATTATCTCTTAATTTTATATTAAGAGACATCTGAGGCATATTTCTCACTGTCATACAAATAAAATACATATATGTTATGCCTTGAATAATAATAAAAAATGTGATGTGACAATTCATACAGCGCCATCTAGTCTCAAGATAAGTAGGAGAGCACTTGTGTTATGTAAGTAGGTCATTTACCTAGTAGACAAATGAAATACTTCTTACATATATACTTTTAATTTACAAATAAATACATATGTATTTATTACATGTCATTGTATGTATTACATGAATTATATAATATTATATGTTAATATTTATTTACAAATAAAGATAAGCATATAGATTCTGGACGAGAATCGAACCCATAATACCGGCTGGTGTTCCGATGTGCAAAAGGCACTGCGCCAAAAGATTCACGGTATCTCTAATAATTATTATTTGTTTTTAAATAAACGAGTTTGTTTTAGGATTCCCACAGTGATGACGATCGCAGTAGTTCGCCAAAGAGGCGTAGCAGAGGTGTCGAGTTACCCCCAGATCCGTACCTACTTTTGGCGCTAGTGTACTTCGACACTGGCCGCGGGGGCTCGATGAGTAAGAAGGACCTACAGATCCTTTTCATGAGCCTCGGTTTGCATTTGTCAAAGTCACAAATACGCTCAGTTGTGGAGAAAGTCTGCATTAAGGATGTGTTTAGTTATAAGTAAGTTAATTATTTTTTTTTAAATACCTTCTTTCTCTTCAAGGAAAAATTCAATTTGTGTGTGTGTCCCGAATGCCGGGAAATGTAAGGTAACAGACAACTGGCCAGCAGATTCCGTGGGCCACGGGGTCAGGTTTTTGACCCTTTGGAACAATGTTTGTTGGGTCAGCCAGTTATAGTATAGTTGGAGACTGTGGTATGCGCTTATTTAAATCAGTACCCGCTGAAAAGAACCAAGAAATTTCATTAATGAAAAGAGTGGCTATATTTTTAACAGAGTAGTGTGCTGTACATAGACACATAAGTAGTCTATGGTATTCTGTAAATGCATTCCATAGACTAAATTGCATACATGTCATCATCATCCACAGGGTAGTCTTTTTCTTAATTCTGGACGTGTCCAGACGTCAAATAAAATGTATTGTCCTGATTAATGTTAATTATTTTTAGGACTCTTATGAAACAAATCAAAGACTCAGCCACTAGTTCTGTCGAATTGCTGCAAGACTCCTCGCTAGACAGTACCATATCCAGCGACATTTCACCTGTTGTAAGTTTGTCAAGTTTATATAAACCATTATACTTATAAATTTAATATGATTTAAAATTATGTTTTATTATAAATGGTTGTGAATAAAAAGGCTAAGAAGAGAAAAATAGTATAGAAGTAGAAGCTGAAGCTAAATAGCTTCATGGGGCGTGGTCTCGATCGTAGTAGATTGAAATAATAACATTCCACAATGCCCCATTGCTACGCTTGGGCTTTCCCTAAAGAAACGGTTTTTATACACTCCACGAGAGACCGGCGGGTTGCATATACTGTTGTTCTCCGTATGTGGCAATTATAATATAACGGACATAAAACGGCCAAAAAATTTGCCTAAAGTGCTTATTACACTTGGCTAAATTTAGGAGACTGAATTCAGTCGCTACTGAATTCAGTGAAGTGTAATAGCATTTAGTAAGTTAGCATCCTAAATTCAGAAGCAAGGATGGTTTCTAACTGACTGAATCATTTAGAAGCCTAATTAGAAACGCATTTAGGAAAGTGTAATCGCATTTAGTTACTTACTCACTTACTCAGTCGCCCAATAGCTCTCCGTGCGTGAGGACGTTTTAGTTTGTTTTTTACTTCCGAATAAAAAAGTAAAGTCTCAGTGCCATACACAGTTACGAAATGTCAAACGAAAAAGAAGTTATGCTTAATATTTTAGGGCTGTATAAAGACATGCCCTATCTTTGGGACAAGAATGACAAAAATTGTATGAATAAAAATATTCGCAATAAAGGTTTCCAAGTATTACTGAATTTATACAAAAAAGTTGATGTTACGATTACGACAAAGACATTAAAAGAGAAGATTGATAATTTATATTTATTAGTCCGAATTGATATTTATATATAATAGCCCGACATGTTTCAGGGATAATTTTTGTTAGCAGGGGTTGGGATATTAAAGAACTAAATTTTAAATCTTGATACGAATTTCCTGTTGCGAGAAATTTTAATGTTACAACCAATCTTTCTTTTGGACATAAGATAGTATAAACTATCTCGTAGGATAGTATCCTGCTTTTGAATAAACGGTGTCACAAGGTTTAATATTAGGTCAAACTATCTCGAATCCATTCGTAGATAATTTCTGAAGTCTGCTGGTTCTAAATCACTCATAATGTTCAAATTTGCTAACTTTCCGCGCAGCAATAAATATTTCTTCACCCATATTCTTCTTTTTCTTTTTTTCATTTCAATTGAGCCGACAGCGAGGGCTACGCCAAGACCGATTTTTTGTTGTTTAGATAATATTGCGGCCATTCTCGGACACACACGACACGTCCAATTTCGTCGCCCTTAAACTGGCAACTGAATTCAGTGACTGAATTTAGAACAGTGTGATCAGAAGCTTCTAACTCGCTTCTAAATTTGTTTCTGAATTCAGTCGACTAAATTTAGCCAAGTGTAATAAGCACTTAAGCTATGCGGGATATGAATCTGTGACCTTTAGATTGGTTTCAGTGCGATACCACTTGCGTACCACATATATTTTTATTATCTGACTTTAAGTTTTAACTCCTTTCTTCTTCATCTAAGCGTTGCATCTCGGTTGCAACCCAAACTTCCGTTTCGGTGCCCAGGGTCCGCTTTCCGACTTTTTCTACTCCACTTCGCACAGTGAGGCCATTGGCATATCATCTTTCGCACATCACCCTTTACGACGTAAAGCCAGCACTTAGGTCTACCCAACCTGCCGGGGCCCGGCGGAGGCGGCATGGCCAGACATTTGTTTCCCACGTAAGCATCCGGTTGCCGTAAAACGTGGCCGTACCATCGGAGCCGACACTACTGCAATTTATCCGCAATATCACGGACATGAAGACTGTCGCGAATACGGGAGTTCCTAACGCGGTCCTTTCTCGTTACTCCACATATTCACCACAGCATATTCAGCTCCGTGACACGCAGTTCTTGCTTGTGTCGCTCTAACCCCGGCCACGCTTCACAGCCGTAAAATGTCTGGTCTAATGATGGTCTTATAGACCTGTCCCTTCAACTTTACCGGTATCTTGGGGTCACAATGACACCAGTTACCTCACGCCATTTGGCCCATGCGGCAGCATTGTGTGCCTTGACGTCGCAATCGATGTCACCAGACGCATAAAATACAGATCCCAGGTATTTCACTTGGCCTTTTTAAGTTTCAACTCCTTTGAACATCCAATTTATAAGTAACTCTTTAACATCGCGAATTGCATTTTTCAGTATATAATTTTGTTTCGAAACTTACATCTTGGGCGGATGCACTTTTTTATTGTTCTGGAACAGCAACAGCAGACAAGCTGGCGGCCCACTTATAGTAAAAAGTTACCGTTGCCTGTGGATGTTTGCAACGCCAGGTACACCGTTAACAAGCCGCCATCCGTGTAGGAGAATTAGAACCAGAACAGAACACAAGGTTATTATGGTGCTATATTTAGAGACCAGGAGTTGTTGCCATTCAGGTTGGCTTGGAGCTCTACTTTCACTTGGGTTGGGTCGCCTTTTACGACAGGCCGATCTTGGCTATAGAGGTTACCATTCTTACTGTGCCCCTACAGGGAGAAATGTATTTTTGACCTATATGTTAGAGGTGTCGTTATTTTGAACACGACAGGACTGTCAACTTACCTAAAACAATAGATTATTAGTCCATAAACTTAAAACAAAAAATGTTTTAGGTATCAGAAATAGAGGAAGGCATAGCAGCAGGCAATCGCAACTTGCTGCCACTATTCAAAGAAGCCTCGAAGAGTGAAACTGGCGCATCCAGAGGGACTGTTGATGTCAGTGAAACAGGTAAGGGCATACTAATGTAAACGTGATCGTACGACGATCTCCTTGGCACAATGGTTTTCGTTTTACTTTGCAACTAGCGCTATCTCCATCTTCACAGTATAACTATATTGCGGTCATTGATTTGTCTTCAAGGCGTGGTGACGTACAAGTCCCGGTTGGTGGATGTGGGTGCGCTGGTGGCGGCGGAGGCGCGTGGAACCGCGGCGCGGCTGCGACTGGAGCGTGCTCTCAGCGCTGCCAAGGAGGAGTTGAGCGCTGCGCGCCACGCAGCAGCCTCCACGCAACAGGCGGAGCGGGGAGCCAAGAGCCAGCTCACCGACCTCAACGCCAATCTGACCGCCGCCAAGAACAAGATCAACTTACTCACGGTCAGTGTAATAGAGCCCTTAACATCTTAATTATACTTTTGTCTGGGAAAAACTTCTTCAGGGTGCACTAGATTGTTTTCCAATCTTAGATTGTTTGTTACAACTATACATTTTCTACTATACTTATTTCATGTTGTAAGTCCAATCTGTCTACATTTTTATTGGTCTATTTATAATAGTCGTATTTCAATAGGTAAGTAAATCATATGCAATAATTAAGTCATACACAACATTAGCCTGAAAACATTATATACATATATTTTCCTTTGAACTACCATCGGTAAGCGTCTATAACATCCGAAGTCTAATCGACCTATTTTGTTGCCATTTGAACCTCAATGCTAAAAAGTATTGTATGATAGAGTTACCTAAGTAAAATAAGCTATGCTTCCAGCCAGTGCTAGTGTGCACGTTTTAAGATCACCAGATTTTTATGGAGGTAACCGATATCTATGCCCCCTAAAGCCCCAGTAAGAGGGGGAGACCCAAAAAGTGCTGGCTTGACTTAAGGGACAATATTCATGCTAATGACGCCGCAGACCTTGTGAAATGGAGAAAAAAAGGTCAGAAAGGGAACACCAACACAGAAGTTTGGGATTTGTTGCTTAGATGATATTGAAGCTGCCTCGCATATATATACAAGGTGACTTTGACAAAACCGTCCCAAGTTTTTTTTACGCACTCATTTAAGGAACCTATTTTTGCAAAAAAAAATTGTATGCCAAATTTTCACCATAAAATATTTCATTCCAAGGAAAATATGTTCACTAATTCAATCGTACAAAATAGTCATATGATGCAAATTTCGTACGTTAACCTGTTATTACCTGTCTCTGTCACTCCCGCGTAAATGTCGTAAGTGAGTAGTGCGTATTCGCTCGCACAGATGCAATGACCGCCGTCCTCGGCCTCGTACTAGGTCATTGAACCAGTTTTTTGCGGTATCGATGGAGAGGTCATTGACACTTGCGCGCCGTATTATGTAAATTGCGAGTTCTTTGGATGACTTTGTGATGCTGATTACTCGAACATTTTTGTACTATGTGATACTAAACTAAAATACATGTTTCTCATAACTTTTACTAAAGATTCTTCTGTGTGAATTTGGACAGTTTTGTCAGTCACTCTGTGTAATTTTCAAAACAAACTTTTAAATTTTAGTTTTTATAATGTATTATAATTGAAATAACACAACTCCTATCCAATTCCAGGTGAGGTCAAAAATATACCACTCTACGCTAAAAAGTATCCAGACTAAGATCGAAGCTGTGATTAACATCAAGAATGAGGACGATGATGTCGTGGAAGTCGTAAACGGACCACCCAAGTAAGTAATTTTTATTGCAGTGGAACAGCAGACAGTTTGCCTACTTAATAATGTTAAACATATGCCGTCGCCTATGAATGTTTGTGACGCCAAGGGCAGCGCTAACACGCTGCTATCCGCGTAGGAGAACTGAAATCTTGGTTACTTATGCCGGAATACAACTCAAAGGTTATTATGACGGCATTTTATAGATATCGTGGATGGTTTCTATGCAGAAGGGCTTGGAGCACGACCACCTAACTAGGGTTAGTTTGTCACCTTTTACGATAGGCCGCCCCCGGCCGGAGGGGTCAGCTATTTCTGCTAATGGCATAAGTTCTATTTCGTCTAATTCTCATGACCTCTTATCACCTGGCATTAGCAGATCTCAGATCAACATAAGTTTTGAGAATTCTAGGACCCCTATTCTTCAGATTTATTTTCTTTAGTACCTACATTAAAATTGTTATTGGCTCAATTTTCAGATAATTTAACACCATTGTGTGCTGTTTGTGTGTGTATATTAAAAATGCTTTTCATATAGAAAGAAAGAAAGAAAAAAATTTATTTGTCAAAAAAAACGACACTACTCAAGTACACTATTACATAAAACTCTTTATATAAAACCAATGCCGCAATCCTGACAAACGAGGTCGGCCACTCAGCATTTTGCTGCATCGAAATTATTCCGACACAGCGCTGGTTTTCAGTGCCAACCCCCAGTTTTACTACATTAAAACGATCCAAAATTGTACAAGGCATGGATGATACTGCAGCTAATAGGATGACAGTGAACGTTAAAAAATTATTATTATCTAAATATTAATTTGCGTGAGGTAACTGGTGTCATTTGTGACCCCAAGATGCCGGTAAAGTTGAAGGGACAGGTCTATAAGACCATCATTAGGCCTGTCCTTTTACACGGCTGTGAAGCGTGGCTGGTGTTAGAGCGACACAAGCAAGAGCTGCGTGTCACGGAGATGAATATGCTGCGGTGGATGTGTGGAGTGACGCGGAAGGACCGCGTTAAGAACTCCCGCATTCGCGGCAGTCTTCATGTCCGTGACATTGCGGATAAATTGCAAGAGTGTCGGCTCCGTTGGTACGGCCACGTTTTACGGCAATCGGATGCTTACGTGGGTAACAAATGTCTGGCCATGCCGCGTCCGCCAGGCCTCGGCAGGAGGGGTAGACCCAAAAAGTGCGGGCTTGACGTCGTAAAGGGTGATATGCGTGCCAATGGGCTCACTACCAGGGATGCTGAAGATCGTGCAAAGTGGAGTAGAAAAAGTCGGAAGGCGGACCTCGGGCGCCGTAGCGAGAGTTTGGGCTGCAACCGGGATTTAACGCAGAGATGATGATGATGACCATATTATATACACAAGGAAAATTATATTATATAAGGAATAAGAAAATAACCAAGCGTCAAACAAAAAATGCTTAAGCAATTACAAATTAAAAGATAATTCACAAATAAATAGGGTCTTTTTTCTGTTCAATCATTAAATATTTTTTATAATTTATCTTAAATGAAGTGATAGACTTTTTTTCTCTAAAAGGTGGTGGAATATCATTCCAAGAGTGAGTGGCAGCATATTTAAAACAACCCCTAAATGCTACTGTTTTATGTATTGATGTCACCAGGGGCTTAGTTACAACTTAGGCGTTATATGTCAAACATAGGTTTTTCCGATTTAAAAAATCTGTTGAAAATTACAAATATTTTTGCTTAAACGATTGAACTGCTGTTCCTCGGCAATAAAAAAAATATACATATTATTTAAGGGGCAAATTCCAAATCTTTACCTGATTTACAGAAATGAGAAAGAAAAAGAGACCAAAAAGAACGAAATCGCAAAAAATGAAGAGAAAAAAGATACAAAAAAAGATGAACACAATACGGAAGTAAACAAAAATGAAGTTGCAAAAGTATGTTCGGTAGAAGAAGAAAAGAAGGAAGCGTCAAGTGCAAAAAACACTGAGGATAAGGGTTCAGAAAACAACAAACCTAGTGAAGAAAGTAAAAGGATGAAACTCGACGAAGCCAATAATGATGTAATTATAACAGAGAATATGGAAATTGATGATAAGGAATAAATGTGATGTATTTTGAATATTTGATAAACTAACTAGGATGATTAGTACGGTAGCTTTATTCATTAATAATAATAGGGGAACATACTACGTGACCTATTTTCGTCAATTTTTGAAGTGAAAACTTCTTTAAGCGCGTTGAGCACTTTCTGGGTGAACAAAAATCATGGAACTCGCGTCATCGTCACCGAACGCTTTCCATGAGTTATTTTTGCTCCAGTAATATCAACCTTAATAATGGCTTAAGGATTATTCTATAATGTAATTTTTAAATGATAGCATTGCATTACTCATACATATATATTTGAATTGCAACTTTAATACAATGAACTTTAATACAGTTGCGTTTTTGAAGTGAAAACTTCTTTAGGCGCGTTTAGCAGTTTTTGGGTGACCAATTTAAACACTTTAATCCTTGATCATGAACACCTTTTTAAAAACCAAAAATAATTCGAAAATAATAATCGAATAGCTCGATGATACAATTCACAAGTTACTTAGTTTTACTTTTTATCGCCAATTCTCAAAGACTGTCCCGCATGTTTCCCCCCCCCCCCCCCCCCCCCGTCCCTTTAGTGAGCATCCGTAGTTTATGAGAAGACTTGTAACAGCCAAACACGTGAAGCGGTAGTAACTAGTTTATTTAGCAACTTATTTTGAATAATGTATTTTGGCGGCAACCCTTCTAATTTTCATATGGTAAATCATAAAGATGGTTTTCAGTAATTTTTGCAGATAGACATTTAAAAAAGCCCTGATATTTATCTCTATTAATACAGTGCTTGCTGCATGACGCCAAAACTGCATGCATACGTATAGTTATAAGTAAAAACTAAATGCCGCAAGGTAAGGTACCCAGTACTTGAACAGACTGTAGTGAATAAAATGTAATCTTAATTAAACAGTTAAATGTAACTAGGTCACCAAATAAAACTTGCCGAACTTTTCAAGTATTGGGTTCCGTTTTGAATGTTGTTGTATTGGTATTACCTTATTTTACTGTAGCTTGAAGAAGGCGAGATTTTTTTTAGAGGATATTGATCATCAACCAATCAAAAACATCTCATCTCCCCCCCCCCCCCCGTGACCAAACATCATTTAGTTCCCTTCTGAACAGGTCACGTAGTACGTTCCCTAATGAACAAGCGCAATACCGTGCAGGTGAATACTATAGTTGACGTGCTACGAGATTTACGGCCTTATATTGTCCTTTTGGTTGGAACTTGGGTGTAACACTATGGTGTCGTTAAATTCCGACTGCATCCCAAACATCCGTTTCGAGGTCTGCAGCCTCAGTTGCCAACTTTCATATAGCAGCGCCGTCTTGAGCATATTCTGCGCTGGGGTGCTCTGCTCCGGGCTAATCAGCCTGACTTGCGGGGGCTCTTGTCAACCAAAAAAACGCAATGTAAATTATTCCTAGTGCTCGGCTTGCGTGCGTCCATTGATCTGCGCCCAAGTGCAATTGCAACCCCCCCCCCCCCCCCCGGCTAGACTGTCCTGTATAAAAAATAAGGACATACATTTTTGATGAAAAATGTATGTCCTGGTGAAAATAAGGACATACATTTTTTCTAGTTGGTTTATCCGCAGTTCGTATATGTGTGAGTGAGTGTGTGTGAGAATGTG
This sequence comes from Malacosoma neustria, assembly GCA_963693495.1. Lineage (NCBI taxonomy): Eukaryota > Metazoa > Arthropoda > Insecta > Lepidoptera > Lasiocampidae > Malacosoma > Malacosoma neustria. The sequence goes on from OY856379.1 coordinate 11,968,929, forward strand.
TTACAAAAATGATTTTAAGTTTAAACCATTAAAATAAAACGAATGCATTTTCCATAGTGAATGTAAGCTGTATTTTTACAAAACTATTTGTATTGCTACAGACTCAAACGGTACATGTTTGTATTATGACAATTTGATGCAATAAAATGTAGTTTGGAATTATTTCTTATATTTTAAGTGTTTTATTTCTGAACTGTCACACAATTGGGCTAATGTAGTGCTATGGCGACTAGATTTACCTTTGTGCCTCAACGGCTAACGCATTTCGGACGGTTGTGGAGGTGACGGGTTCGATTCCCGTTCCAAGTTGCGATTTTGTGTTGGATGTTTATGCAATATATTACTACCCTTAAAAGAAGTACTCTGCTGCTGACTGCGACTAGATGGCGTTGTTTGAATTGGCGTAAAATATTGTTTGATTAAATCAGACCTCAATAGAAATACCGAATGTTTAAACTCTATTTCATACGTCTGGTAACATCGAATGCGACGTCAAGGCTTGCATTGCTGCCGTGTGGGCCAAATGGCGTGAGGTGACCCCAAAATACTGATTAAATTGAAGGGACAGATCTATTAGGCCTCTCCTTTTATACGGATGTGAAGCATGGCCGGTGCTGGAGCGACACAAGGAGGCACTGCGAGTCACGGAGATGAATATGCTGCGGTGGACTGGCGCGAAAGGACTGCGTTAGGAACTCGCATTCGCGGCAGGCTTCATGTCCGTGACATCGCAGATAAATTGCAGGAGTGTTGCTTTCGCTGGTATGACCACGTGTTGCGGCAACCAGCTTCTTACGTGGAAAACTAATATCTGGCCATGCCGCCTCCGCCGGGCCCTGGCAGCAAGGGTAGAAAAATGCAGGCTGGATGTCGTAAAGGGTGATATGCGTGCCAATGGACTGACCGTGCGAAGTGGAGTAAAAAAGTCAGAAAGTGGACCACGAGCACCGAAGCGGAAGTTTTGGGTTGCAACCCAATAAAAAATTGTTTATTGATCAAGTAAAAAAGTGTCGTTGCGCGCTAACTCTCTTTCACTTTATCTCGAATACCACGTTTTTAACAGCTAGCAACCCTATTTGCGGCCTTTTGTTCACAGGCAGCGATATATCATCATACTTAAAAAAATTAGCTTTAATATAAAAAAACATGCTTAAACGTCATGAACGTATAAATACACCAAAATATTACCTGTTTACACCTGGCTGCGAAGTAGTTGCGGCCGAGTGTGCAACGGCACCCATCGATTTTCGAATTCTTTACATACATTGCTATGATGTGGATGATATATTATTTAAAAAAGATTTTTCTTTTTTAAAAATTAACATTAATTAAAATTACTTGCGGCTACTTATTGACTGGCGCCCTGTTAATCAATGTATTCTCCTAATCATAAATGTATGTAAAAAAGGGAATTTGATTAATTATGCGATGAACGTAGAGATTTTGCAGCCGGATCTTAGGCTATATGGGACAAAATTATTGAATTTGTGAATTGTCATCAGGTCTTGCCAAGTATTCATAATTTTTTGATCGTTCAAAGTGGGTAAAAATTGAGTCCGAAAATTCAGTTAAATAGATGTACTTACACACAGGTCAAGTTAACAAAAGCGTGGCAATAAAACAGCTTATAATTATATATTTTATTTATAATAATCATTAAAATACATTTGTAAAATTCATAAAAGTAGATTCACTTTGGTTATGTAGTAGAAGAAAGCGATTGATATAAATCTAAATAAATACACGGAATGTGGATCTTTAATTAAATTATAAAATTCAAAAGCCAATCCGTATATATTTTAAATTCTTAAAATAGACATTTAAATTGTGTCTATTTAATACACTACAAATATTTGTTTCTTCGGGATTCACTGAAAAACGATTGAACCAATACAAAATCTCTTCTATTAACGATTATAATATAATAATATATTTATCTTAAATTTAGAGTTGCTAGTAATCGAATATTGGAATTATATTTAACTTATAAACTAAGCTAGGTGGTAAAATAGTTAATATACATATTGTTTACTTCCTACAAATGATACTTTCATCCAAATTATGATGAAATATTGTATACAAGCACATTAATGTCCAAGTAATTAGCTCAAAGAAGAAGACCAAGAGGAAGGAGCCCCATGCGATGGACCGATCAGATTCGCACTGCCCTGGAAACTACTGTCCACGACGCTTTACACTCTGCTTCCGATAAGGGCAGATGGCGGCAAATAATACGCACCAAAGTACTCCGTCGAGATGATCACGACCCTCAGCACTGAGGAAACCGACGCGAGGAGGAGGAGGAATTAGCTCAAAGCTTGTACTTGCAACTTAGCTTACCAAAATACAGTAACTGACAACAAAAAAATAAAAAAAAAAATATGGATTGGATCATGTTCACAAGACTCCAGATGAACGAAAAATATAAAAAAAAAAATGATTTTGAAAAATTTTACCTTTACTGTGTTTTGAAATTGAGCAACCGTGCAGTGCCGCATATTGTTGAAGGGAGAAAACAGTACGCGTCAATCTTTCCTTGTGTTAAGAAAGTACAAGAAAATGTATGTTAGCTTTTACAGACATAATTGCCACCGCGACCCCCTCCTAACTCCTAAAGTTGTAAGTTTTCCATTGTTTGATAGGTTTTACCAACTGGCAGGTTAAGTTGACTCTCAAAGGTTTAAGTGGGACCCCCCCCCCCACACACCCTATTGTATACAAGGAGGGCATGACTACGCTAAATATTTGTTACTATACTATACATCGATCGATACACGAAAAATCCAAAGATAAAATTAATAAATGCTTAAATGCAATCAAAGAAAAGATTGAAACGCTCAAACACAGGGCTCGACGTAGTTCCCCGGGAAGAGGCCGGTGACGCCGTCCATGACGCCCTCCCACCACCCGTCGTCGTTCTTCTTCAGCACGTAGATGACCGCGCTCTCCTGGAACGACAGCTCGTCTTCCTTGTCCGCGTAGTAATCGTATATCGCCACAACTGCAGTCATAGCATTTTTACGTATTATACATATACTGGCACAATCTACACAGCGCCATCTAGTCCCAAACTAAGTAGCATAGCACTTTTGTTATGGGTAATAGACAACTGATATAATATACTATTTATATACTTTTTTTTGTAAATAAATATATATTATACATAGACACCCAGATGCCAGACGGGAACTGAACGCAAGCGTACCGAAGTACGTTAACCGTTACCCCAGAAAGATCGTCAAATATAAAGAGGATTATTCTTGCAGACAAATTTAAAATATACTAAAGAGACTTAAAAGAAACATCACCGATGTATTTTATTACAATGTACGAGAGAATATAAACATTTTGTACCTTTGTGATACAAAAATTTGATATGCTTGACAGTCTCAAATATTTGTGTAAACTCATATATCAGTAATTACTAGATGCCCTTTCTACCAATAATTATTGTAAAGCAAACATATGTTAGTTAAAACTAAAATTTACATATAGCTAAATTTGTTTTTTTACAGTGTAGTCTAAATTACACGAATAATCTTTCGAAAATATTAGAATGAAAATTTAACTTGTATTTATTTCTTGATTTCTTGTTAGAACTGTGTACATTATATTATGGTATATATTGTTTAGTACATTTTGTACTTTATTACAATTTAGGATTTGTTTTATTTCTGTGTAGCAACAGACAGGCCGATGGCTCACTTAATAGTAATTATCCTCGCCTATGGATTTTCGCGAGGCTTGGAGCACCGCCAACACACTGCTATTCCATAGACCTACTGGAACCTGGATCACTAATACCACACTACACAAGGCTATTAAGGAGGCATTTTTAAAAACCACGAGTCAGCCATCTACACGGGCTTGGAGCCCTACGCCGTCTATCCAGCCATCCGGCTGCCCTAGCTACGATTTTTTGTCGCCTGTTACGACAGAACGGTCGCGGCCGCAGAAGTCATCAGTATTCTTACTCCTTCCTAACACGGAGAAAATTTTGAAATAAAACAAATGGATACCTTTTTCAATGTAATTCTTGGGGACCCAGCCGGGTAGGTCATCTTCGTCGGGAACTATCGCCGGTACTGCATTTGTGTACTGTGTGCCCATTTTACTCTGGAAACCATAATCTATATAAATGAAATGATAAAAGTTTTATGTTGTGCGCGCATCTCGGCAAAACTACTGGATTAAAAAAATATTGCGATATCTTCATTTGATATAAAGTTATTAAAGTTTTACGAAACTTGTTTTCTGGAGAAATGGAGCAAGCGGTGCATTTTTCGTTTTACTTTTTTCTGTTATTCAACCAGCGAAGCAAGCGGGAATGACTAGTTCATAATAATGAAAAATGAAAAAACACTATTGTTCACCAACTAAATCTATGTACAATGAAAACTAGAATAAGTTACAGTGATACAATGGGCGGCCTTATCGCTAAAAGCGATCTCTTCCAGGCAACCCAGTTCATAATAAACTAGTGCTTTATTCGCAACTTCACCCGCGAATACAGTACAATCTTGGTTCCTCTCATTTTAACTACGCGATTTTTCTGAAGATGCAAATGCCTGCCGCACATTCCGCCGCATGGGAACGAGCTGCGGGGTAGTGTGGGGCTTCCCGTGCAATGCGCCCGTACGTCCCCTTCTCTGGGCTGGAGGCTGGGCTTTAGTGCCGATGCCGAGGGACGCGACGAACTAGTCAGGGCGCTGCCCCGACTAGTGCCGGCCCACTTTTGCGAATCTCTTCAAAGCTGAAACCTATCCTACAGAAAATAAGAATACCCTTTTTTTCGAGTCCCCTTTATAAATTAATTGTTGTTACATAGTAAACAAACTGTTTGAATAACCATGTCGATGAACAAAAATAAGAAAGATAATGAAATGTTTACATTGATGTGATGAGGCCTGCCGAACGCGTCGTGGGCGAGCTCATCGTCCATTGGCGGGGGAGGGAGCGGAGGCGACACCGAACCCCCTCGCACGGAACCACCCCCGACAGAAGACGAAGACGCGCGCTGGAAACAACGATTAAATCATTTGACGAACTCCATGGCGAAAAGGCCTAGGTGTGTCGGTACACCTGCTTAGGTCACGATTCCTGAATCTAATTTCTAATGTGTAAAACTAGTATATCCGTCTTGTACCCAAACGCAAGCGCTGAGCTGTTTTCTTTGGGACTAATTGGCGATGCGAGATTTTTGTCAAAACTAATTTTTTTTATTTCTACTATGAACCCTGATGGTAGCTTACGTTTGGTCTGAGGAAACTGCAGGCTTCATTCAAGTACTACTATGATCCTCAAGCCAGCTCATCGTCTTGCAAGGAACCTTCAACAGCATCACACATATATCATGGATTAAAATTAAATATTAAAAATTGAATCTTTAATAAAAAATTGATTTTTACAAATTGACCTTGACCTATTTTTTGAAAGCTAATGTCCATCCAGACAATTGTGTTAAAACTAAAGACGGCAAAATAATTACAGACAGAATACAAAAATTGGACCAAACTGATGTACGAGTATGTTGGAGTGTTTGCATGCTTGTATTTATGTGTTTTATACAATAAAATTATTAAGAACCAATACCCCATTTTGAATATGAAAAGAACAAACCTGTCCAGGAAGACTCATGGAATGTTGGCTATGTTCACCATCGGATCCGATCAATGGAGAGGGTGGAGCTGCAAAAAGACATACTTCTCAACTTTCTTGAATATATTTCATATTCTCACTTCATTCAGGTAATGTTCGGATTCAGTGTTTGATAAAAAATCTCCCATATTTATAATTAATAAAATAATAGAAACAACATAAAATAGTAGACCTTTACTGGCACACTTCCTATTTTTCTCAAACTCAATTCTTTGAAGGTGGCAGTAGTGCGTAATGTCAAACATTCACAATGGTAAACTTTCGCCTTCATTTGCATGAGTCTTGCATTTTTGACTTATTTTGAAAAAATCTAAAAAAACATGATAACTCAGAAATGGTTCACTTTTGCATAATGCACATGGGCACAAAGTAGATAATATACAGAGACACCATCCAGTACTAGCAAATGGTATCACCCTAATACTGGCTATTGAACTGGCTATTTTTCTTTCTTCGAATTTCCAATAGATGGCGCCAGTGAGAACACAAATAACACGACACGTATTGCCATCTAGTGAGAGAGTGCCGCTAACAGTATGCCATTTTACAGTCAATATTTGTACGCAGCCGGAGACTTGATTACAAGTAAAAAGATTTTGTATGAGTTTGTATTAACAAACTCATACAAAATCTTTTTACTTACTCACTCCAATGTGCTTTCGTTTTTTTCAATTGCATCAAAGCGACGACGGTTTTGGATGCCTCGCTCTTAAAATTGTGTTTAAATTCAGTTTTTGATTTTTTACTATCATAAATGTTTTTCTGCAAACGAACACATTTATGTTTTTGTTTTCTTAACAATACTGCGTTTGAATTTTTTATTGAGATTTTTAGTCTACACTTTGGTGTGTCATTTCATTCATTCTGGTGTTCATTTTATTTTAATCGTGATTAATTTTGTTCACGATTAAATTATTCTACGGATTCTTCGATTAACGATTGAATATCCGTGCAGGGGCGGAGAAGGAATATTAACCTCTGCGGCTGGGGTCGGCCTGTCATAAAAGGCGACAAAACAAGCCAAGCCACGCTCGGCTGCATCCCGGCGCCACTGGTACAATAGCGCCAGGACTCGGGCCTCGAGGTCCCATGGTGGGGATCCGGCCAGCAGGGAGGCCGCTTCGAAGGACACCGTGCGGTATCCCCTTATCGCCCTGACGGGACGCGCTGCGGCCTGCGAAGCAACGCCGTCGTTTTGGCCATCAGGCGATCCGCCCATATCGGGGCCCTGTAAAGGGCCATCGACCGCACGGTTCCCTCAAAGAGCCTGCGTCACACTGCGCCCGGCCCGCCGATATTCGGCAGCAGACGGGAGAGTCCCGCCGCCGCCCGAACTAACCTCGGCGCCAGGCGCTCGAAGTGCGCCGCAAAGTCCCATCGCCCGTCGAGCACCAGGCCGAGATAATTCATGGACGGCCCGACGGCGATGCGGACGCCTCCTACCGTTATGCTCAGGCCCGGTGGCGGCCTCTGGGGGGGCCCGTAGAATATAAGGGCCTCTGTCTTGTTTAAGGCCACCTCCAGGCCTAGTAGCCGGATTCTAGCCACCGTTTGCGCCACCCCAGCCGTGCCCAGAAGGCACGCCTGGCGGGGGCTCCTCCCGCGCGCTATGACGAGCGTGTCGTCGGCGTAGCATATAATGCCGACGCCCGGGAGGAGCGCCCCCCTCAGGACCCAGTCGGATGCGATGTTCCACAGCAGGGGGCCCAGGACCGACCCCCTGCGGAACACCGCACACGACGTCTCGCCGACTTTGCCCACCCTGGACCGGGTAGACGACGGCACGATCGTCCAAATATGCCCCGACTATGCGACGGAGGTAGGGAGGCACCCGATGGTACTTGAGCGCCTCCCGCACGCAGCTCCACGGCAGGGTGTTGAAGGCGTTGGCGATGTCGAGTGACACCGCCAACAGCACCCTGCCTCGAGCCACCGCGTCCTCCGCCTGGCTCCTCAGACGCGTGATCGCGTCAATGGTGGAGCGCCCCTTTCGGAACCCGAACTGTTCGTCCGCCAGGTTCGGCCCCTCCGTCTCTAGATGCCGGACGAAGCGGTCTGCGAGGATTCTTTCGAAGATCTTCCCCACCTCGTCCAGCAACACGATGGGCCGATAGGCGGACGGTGAGTCCGCCGGGCGCCCCTCCTTCGCGATCAGGACGAGCCTCCCCGTCTTCCATCTGCGGGGAAACCGGCCCGATCGCAGACACGCGTCGAAGAGCCTCAATAGTCGGGGCTCCAGGACGTCGTGGGACAGAACCCACGCACGCCCCGGTATGCCGTCGAGGCCGGGGGCGGTGTTCTTGGCCTTCAGCCGCAACATCGCTGCCCCCAGCTCTGCCCGGTCCACGTCGGGCACGGGGTCGTCGTCCGCGCTGGGGTCCCTCTCATCCCAATGAGGCGGGACCATGGCGGGAGGCGAGTGCTCAGCCCTCGTGGGAAACAGAGCGCCGACAAAACCATCCACCTGGCGCGGGGGGACTCTCGGTCAGCGGGGGCGCCCACGGGTGGAGCTTGCCCCGCACCGTTTTGTAGGGTCCCCCCCCCCCGATCCCTCCTGGAGAATATCGCCGGGTCCACGTCCGGTCTCCACTCCGGCACGACGATACTCCCCAAAGATTTTGCACCAGTTGTACTTTTTGCTTATACAGTCACCAACTACTCGTAAAATCAAACAAACCCAAACACGACGGGTTTATCACATCTAATTTAGGAGTTCTTATAGCCACCTTCCGCCTCCATCATCAATCAGTTCAGCTCGATTTTAAAATAATATTGCATTGTCACCATTTGAATAAGTACACAAAATTCCAACTCAATCGGTTGAAGATATCTGCTTCAAAATTAAGTTGCAAGACTTCACCCGAACATACTTACATACCTACTCACATTGTGATATGGAAAGACAAGCAGTATCGCACCCTAAGGGTTAAGATTTTTTCTATTTAGGCACTTGTGGTTTTATATAAGCCAAAGTACAACATAATTTGTTAGGTTTATAATGGACTCAATACACTGTGGATGTGCATTTTATGAATAGAATTCAGATCATATTCCATTAAAAGGCATCAAGATATGTACCTAAATACTTTTTAAATAATATTTTGCAAATCAAGTTTGATATGCATGATGTCTCTGTCTTATTTACTTCGTTAGAAGAGAATGGCATGTTTCTCTCAAAATATAATTTCGACGTATGTGTGCAAGCGCGGGGCAAGCCCTCTATTCCCCGTAAGCGCATTCCGATTATACGCCATCTAGCGTCACAACCGCAAAACACTACGAAAACTTCATAGCTGAAATGTAGCCACATGTAGCCTGTATTTCGTATTCATAATTGATTATTATTTATGGTGTTTCTTATCTTCAAATTTAGGAGTTGAATTAATGTTGATGTGAAGTTGTGTTTATAAAATATGCTAGTCTTTATTTTAATCTCAATATTTCTACTTAATTCGGCTTATTCACATTTTATAATTTACAAATGTTAATGGTGGTGCCATCTATTGCTATTTTTTTAGAATTAAATATAGCTTGTATGGGTTGGTAGCCCATGACATGGGGGTTAAAATTATCGCAAATAGTCACCCTCTAACACCTCCTAAAGGGAATACGTCGTTACCAATAACCCTGTACATTTCACATATGTGTGTATAATACTTACGCGGCATACTACTATGCAAATCTTGTTGGGTGTAATTCACTGGTGCTTGATGCTGATTCGGATGTACCATCCCAACCTAAAATAATGGACTGCATTAAAAATCTCTTATATTTCAATGGAAGAACAAGATAAATAAATTAGTATTTAATTTTTCCTGACAGCCCCAGTATAATAATCCGATTGAATAAATATCATTACCATGAACAAAAATTTAGAGATGTATTGAACATACTTGATTTATATTAATAGCTGTTAAAATACAAAAAATAAAAAGTATACTAAATTTTTTTGGAATGTGATAACTACATTAAAAATGAATAAACTAAAGGAATAATAAGAAATGGTTGCTACAGGTAATTAATCTGTAATAGATCACTGTAAGTAGGCTCGGAAAGCTGGGATTTAGTATTACCAAGTTGCATGGCAAGCTGTATATCTATCTCTCTAGTGACAATGCAGCCAGATCGTGGGTAAAATGTCGAAAGTAGCAGAGCGAAACCGAATTTAACAGCCTAATAGAGAGGAATAATGTATGAGAAAAATGGTAGAGACCACTTGAGTTGGCGGCTGAATTCGGCTTCTCGACACACCAACATTATCGCTTACTAGCCGTGCGACGCGCGCTCGGTGCTGTAGAGGTCATTTTACGTACGATCTGGCTGTAGTGTCTGGTGATGGGTGGCTTTAATAAGCCATTTAGATATCTCTGAAGAATCTCTTTGCTTGGGAGCCAAAGCTATGAACCAGAGTTTCAACCCCAAAATGTAAAAACAATCATTTTCAATGTTCTCTCACTTTCTCATTCATTAAGCATTTTCAGTCCCAGATTTTGTTTGAAGAAGATGTGACTGTGCCAATTGATCATGCATGCACAGCACATCCCGGACAACTGGCCAACCTATCTTCCATGGAACGATGTGTTGTTAAGTCTCTGGAACTGGTTGGTTTTTACCAATTTAAATTTATATATATATATATATATATATATATATATATATATATATATATATATATATATATATTTTACAATTTCTTACATCCACTCAAAAATAATTACAAAAATAATAATCTGAAATATTGGTAAATTTATTTACCTGTGGTTGTGCTACAGGTAGGGTGGAATATCCTGGGGGTCGACGAGGGTAGTTGGGTGCATAGTGAGAAGGCACCTGGGGAGGAGCTACGGCTGGGGGTGTGCGATATTCACGGGAAGATTTACCTTAAATGAATGAAAGGAACAATTTAGTATCAGTATCAGTTTGCAGAAACAACTTTCCTTGATCAAAACTCGCCAATTTGTATCAGTGTTCCTCAGTAACAATAGCTAACTTTGGTTTTTACATGAGTAACTTACAGCTATCTGCTCAATGGTTTAAAAGGAATTCCCAAATTTTTTTGTGGACAAAAGACCTCTTTTCCAAAAGGAACCTTAGACTCTCATAGTCAAATTGTCTTGTATGATTGAACACATTATCCTGCATGCTTGTCGTTTTCATCTTGTACAAACTTGTACCCACTTATCAACTTGTTGAGTTTTTTATGAGTACAATAACAATACTTCCTACTAAAATAATAGTCATTCTTATAACAACACAAGTTGTTGCAACCTATCCTGTATTTTGAAAGTTTTGAATAAGAAACTTTGTTGATTAATTTTAAAAAGAAACCAATTTCTAACCCAAGAGGTCTATATCAACCAGTTAGAGAAACCCTGGTTAGAAATAACAGCATTCTATTTAAATTACAATCCTACAGACCTTAATAGTAGATATCATATGAAATGTTTGATTTGATATACCTAGTCAGGTCATAAATTCTGTCACATGTTTAATGTAAAATAATTGTAACAAGTTTATTCATTATGTAACCATTTATATACCAAAATGAACTTAACAAAACATAGATTCTTATGACATTAAAGTTTATTCAAAATGACCTCCGTGATTTTGAATACAAGCTTTCAATCTGCGCGGCCAGTCCTCTATCGCAGCACGAACGAGGTCCATGTCAATATCGGCGGCTGCCTTAATCAAGGATGTCTTGAGTGACTCCAAATTGGGATGAGGCTTTGAACACGCCTTTTCCTCCAAGTGTTGCCATATCTTGTAATCTAACGGATTCAAATCTGGACTGGAGGAGGGCCAGTCTTCGTGCCGGATGAAGTTGATTTCACGCGCCGCTAGCCAGTCTTGTGTGCTCTTCGCTCTATGAGCTGGCGCCGAATCTTGTTGGAATACCCAGTGCCTGTTATTGAACATGATATGAGAAACAGGTTCCACAAGGTTCGTCAGGACTGTATTTTGATACACAACAGCATTCGTTTTTACACCTTTCTCACAAAAATGTACCTCTGTTAAGCCCCAATAAGAAACTCCCAACCATACCATGAGTGAGGATGGAAAATGACCTCGTTGGACACGCGGAATACGGTTGCTCGCTTCTTCACTACTGTGTGCGTACACCTTATCATTTTGTTTGTTGTAGCTCTCTTCTACGGTAAACATTTTTTCATCCGAAAAAAGAATTTCCCGATATTTTTTTCCCACATACCGCTTCAACAAAGCGCGGCATCTCTTCAGTCTCAGGTCCATTAGACGAGCATTCAAACGATGTCCTGTTTTTCTTCGATATGCCCGAAGCTCTAAGTCTTCATTTAACACCCTTTTCACCGTGGTTCTGCTTAACCCCATCTGAAGGGCCAACAGTTTCTGCTTACGTTTGGGATTTCTTTGAATTCGTGCCTTCACAGCTTTTATCACTGCTGGAGTCCTAACAGACCGAGGGCGACCACTTCTTGACCTGTCATCTACACTAGAGTCTTCATTGTATCGTTTGATGGTACGATAAATGAATCTTTTGGTTATATTCAAATTTTTCAGTATGTTAAACATTTGAATTGGCGCGTAACCGCAACGATGCAACGCAATAACTGCAACACGGTCTTCTTTAAACGTCCACTCCATATTTAAAAAATGAGTAAAATTCTAAAAGTATACATTTTTATTTTCATGAACAATTCGAGATTCGAATTCAATAAACTTTTTTGTGGCCAGCATTCTAAAAGAAAAGTTTTTACTGTGTGACAATACTTATGACCTGACTAGGTATTTTAAAGGAGCATTCTTAGAGATTCTTATTATATTATGTTCTTTTAGTTAAATAAACGCTGAATACTGACACAAATGAAATACATTATAGTATTTTATTATATATGTTTCTAATATACATACCCAAAGTGCCTCGTCCCAGTGTTCCTGTGTTGGCAGCATTAGCAGCCCGTACTGCTGCAGGTGGGGTTGGTGGTTTAGTAGTGGGTGCTGGTAATGGCGCAGGTCCAGGCACAGAACTTGAGCGACGGCCTCTCGGTGTGCCACTTGATGTACCATTCCACCAATCACTGTGTCCAATATCATCGAGTGCTATAAAAAATGATTAACAATGTATTAAAAACATGAAATGAAAAACAACATGATCAAATTGTAAACTTACATTGCTGTTAGGCATTATTTACCTTTCATTTATATCTTCCCACCAACACACACACAATGCTACTTGGTAGGGCCTCAAGCTCGTCTGGATGGCGACCACCTTTGGTCTTAAGTATTTCGCCATAATAACTTTGTAGTGTTCCGGCATTAGTGACCCAAGTTCCTGTACCCTTAAGGGACAGCAGCATGTTCACTATGCCACTGACGTTGCAAACATCCATAGGCGACGGTAACTGTCGGCCTGTCTGCTGTCCTACAGCAATAAAAAAATATATTGTCCTCTGTCAAATCAAAACTATTTGACTTGAGCTTAATGCAGATATATGTTTGTTACTCAAGTTATATACAAGACTGCTTTGACATTTTAGTGACACTGATTAACCTAATATTTAAATATTATAATATTTCTTACTAGCTTCCGTGCAAATGTTGTTCTACTAAAAAAATATATTTTCATAACAAAAAGTTGCCTTCTCTCATGTATATACTAAAATTCATCCAAATTGGTTCAGCGGTTGAAGTGTGAAAAGATACAAAATTACTTTCACATATATAATATTAGTATGGATACTATTAGGCAAAGTATAATGACTTTTAAATTACAGATAGTTTACAAAATAGCTATTGAAATGCACACAGTAATTTTTTTTTTTTGTGGAATAGCTGACAAGTTGAATGACCATTTAATAGTAAGAAGTTAACACTATCACATATTATGTCAACACAGGGTTATTATGGCAATATATTTAGAGATCAGGAATAGTTGCCATCCAGATGGATTCTAAGGCCGACCACCTAGCTACGGTTGCCTTTTAAGACACAGGTGTCAGTATTCTTACTCCACCACTGTTAGTGAGATTGCAATGTAAATATTATAAAATTTTACATACCTGCATAATCAATGCTTTTTCTTACATATTTAATGGGTTTTTCAGGATTTGCTGGTGCAATAATTTTGTACTGTTTATTGGTGACCTTATTGGCCGTAAGAACGCCAATCTCACGACGAGCCACCTTTTCCTTGTGTATAGCAACAGTCTGAGCGATATGATTCATTTGACCTTCCATTTCAGCCAGCTGCATAGTTTGCAGTTCCAGTAACTGCAGGAAATTGTATGCCAAAGTATTTATTTGATATGCAACGCTAGCTAGCGATTGGGTAGTGTAATTCTTTGTACTTTCCAATGCAAGTCTCTTGTTTTCTGAATGGAAGTAATTGGCTTCACAGTAATCAGCTACCCGCTCCAAATTAGTGTGACTGTCTGTGAGATGATTTCGCCCTTCCGGGATTTCCGATTGCAATAAAGCTGCTAATTCAGCCATTTTAAATCCTGAAATGTTTAATCCAGTCGCTAATTAATTTTATGGTACAGCGAAAGTTGGTACTTAAGTGTTGTAATTCTTTAACTTACATACCTGCGATTGCACTAGTTAGTTCATGGATGTATTACAAACAAATTGAGATTCACATTAGTCTTGAATATGCTTATATATGAACAAACAAAAATTTATAAATTTAAAATTACGAAAATAAATTGTTATTTCCAGTTCTCAAATAAACAAACGCCCCTTTTGCAGTCAGCCATTAACTTTACAAAGGTGTGTAATAAAGGTGTGTAACTCAGGATATATTAACTCAAAAGATATATATCCCAAGTGAAGAGTTATTTTATCTCTATTTCTCTTGTACTCTAACTGTATCTTTATATCTTTACAGTACATATTTCGATACATTTCATAACATATCTCACTTCACATTCACACTGAGTAGATCGAGAAGAAACGAGATAGAGGGATTAGCCGGGTGCAACGCGTATTTTTTTATAGTACAATGAGTTCGAATATAGTAGCAAGCCAATATAAATCGTATTGCTATGATGTTATCGTTTAATTTTGTTTTTAATATACGTGTATATTGAACACATGTTTAAAAATAGTTCCAAAAGATTAATAAAAAATAGATTTATTAGACTTATTCGGACTTTTGTAACTAGGTTGACAGTCCTAAGCCTATCAAGTATGAAGGAAAATCAGACCGCTGTTCCAGTTTTAATAATTAAATTAAAAAAGGAGTTAATATCACTAACTCATCTTGTCTGCAATTGATATTATTCACAATAAAATAAAGAGTTAAAGATATAAAAGAATGATATATATTACTTTATATCCAAAAGATCTTTATCTTTCTTTTCTTCTTGGTGAGTTATTTTGCACATGACTATAGATTGTCTATAGATCAGTGTTCTCACTTCTCAACTTTAAAAATGGTATTACAGTGTTTCTATGTTAAAAATACAATAGATTTTAGTTTAGATAAATTGTGTGGTTCATATAAAAAAACAGTGGCAAAAATTACAGTGTAACTGAATTGTGATTAGAAAATACTTATAATTAACATTACACACACAATTCTAATTGAATGTTTATTTTTTATATTATACAATTATACATTGATATAAAAATAAACATTCAATCCGATAAAATAACAATTTCATCTTCACTTTTAAACATTGTACTAATAAAATTATTTAACATCTTTTTTGTCGGTTGAAAATTAACACTAGTTGTTCCGTTCTAATCTTTACCCATGACTTTAATTTCGCCGTATTTCGAGTGAACTTCGTTTCAAATATCATGTCATAAATAACGGGGATTCCCCTTTCACACAGTGTGGTATCAAAACAGAGATAATGTTGCCAGATCCTGAATGATAATAAAACTGTAATTATTCGTTGTAGAAATTTGACTATCTTATTTTTCGCTGAACAAGTTTACAACAGATACTGATGAATTTCCAGTCACGAATTACAGTGTAATATGAAAATTTCTACAGTAGGTGGTAAATTACATGTAATTACAGTGTTTTTACCACTATTACAGTGTAGTTGGGAACACTGGACTTTAGGATTAGGATAGGGATGCCTATCTGAAATCTAGATTTATCGAAAACTTATCGAGCTAAAATTATCGATTTTTTTTTTGGTCTCGGGGAAAACCTCTCTTGACGGGTTCCCCCGGCCCGGGGGACCGAGGGATATGTGGGACTCCGGGAAAGATGTTTGGCCATCCGACTACCCACTAAAAAACCCCGCTGTTCTCCTATCGCCTATGCCCGGGCCCACGGATATATGGCCTGCCGATCTCGTGGCCCGGGCCGGCGCCGGCCCGCCCTTTGTCTTGAGGCGGGCCCCTTCTAAAGTGTTGGCGCCAGGGGGTCAGGGTTTCGTCCCCCCGGCGCTCTCCTAACAACTCTAGGAGTTGAGGGGAGCCGCGGAACAGCACCCAGCCCTCACCCTCGCAGCAAAAGTGCGGGCGGCAGATTCTCCCCCAAGGGGCCGCCCGCGGCCGCTTTTTACGGCGGCCGGAGGTCGTAAAATTATCGATTTATAAATAGATACCTCATTCTGAATCGACTATTAAACAATAATTTTAACTTCAAAAATCGACATTTGATTTTTTGTATTTAATTTAACCATAAAACTGTTGAGTTGAACACAGTCAGTTGAACATATCTAAAGAAATATTAGTTGTTTTCTGAATTACTTATGATATCTCAACCTGATACCAAATTGGTAATGCGCTGACACTTTGTCAAATTAAAGCCCTAGAGGTCATGAAGCTACTACAGGTTCATATGAAAGTACAAGCTCTATCAAGAAGAGCCGGCAAGACCTCGGCTCAACGAGATTAAAGTTTTTTCAACTTGTATACATTTTTTGTTAGTAAATTTCATTTTACGTTTTAGTATTTTTTAGCACAGTAGGTACTATAAATGCCTGGAATCGCCAATGCAGAATCATTTCCAGATATCCCTGTCCATGACTTAATCAAAAACATATCCCGCATCAATATGCCCCGGCTATCAGTGCTTGCTTGACAGCTATTTTAAACGTTGAATCTGTTAGTTTAATTTTTTGTGGGATTTTATTATAAAAACGAACACAATTTCTCGTATATGACTTATTTGTCTTAGCAGCCTAGCCTATATGGTGTTACTTTAAGCCTACCACTGTGCAAGTTTATATATTAGTTAAAATAAATTAATAATAACCTAATAAAATAATTCATCAAATACTACTCTAACGCCGCTACTTGTATTGTTGGCTGGCCAGTCTGATTCACAAACTGCCAACATATATTGACTAAGTAGATTTGTATTTTTAGTATTTTAATATTTATTTGTATTTGTAGATTAAGTAGAATTGAAGAAGCCCTATGCCTGGAAAACACATGCTACGTAGTAGCACTTATGCATGGTAGTTTCGAGCAGATGCTACTTAATAACAATTAGCACGTGTATACGAAAAGAGCATGCTTGTCAACAAGCACGCTACTAAATCGCACGCCGGTCTATTTTTCGTGCTAGTTAGAACACGGTGTGAGGCGCGGGGGAGAAAAAGTCGGCTCCAAAGCAAGTCTGAATGTGTATTCTATGCGAGTATGCTACTTAAAAAATTTGTTTATCACGATGGCTCGATGACAAAACTTTAAATTTTATATTTCATTACCGAAATTATGAGTGTTTATGGAATGTACGCTCAAGTTTATATTTATGAAAGTAATAATATAACTGAATTTAATTAATTCCACAAAGAAACGTCCATTTTGAATGCTGAATATATGCTCATTATATCGTGTATTTCACACACGTGCTAGAAAGAAGCATGCTAGCAATAAGTATGCTTCTGAGGTATGTGCTCTCATGAGCAAATGATACACTTTGAGAGCTAGCTATAAATGAGCATACTACCTAGTAGCAAACAAGAATGCTTTTCTAGTAGCATGTATATTCCAGGCTATTCTAAAAAAGAAATTAAAAAATTACAATGTAGCTATGTTGTCATTTTTTTAGCCTCCCAAGACGTCAAAAATGTCAGTGTCACTTTCCAGATAATGGTAGGTGTTTTACTTTGTATGTATTTTTATTCATAAATGTGAAAATATTCAATGAGAAATAAGTATTAATTACATCATGGGAACCAACGGCAACGGCCGCCGTGGTGGTACTAAATTGCCCGATGTTCGACGCCCGATGGAAGAAGGGGATTGTGTCAATGATGTCGAGAGCCCGGAGCTCGATTTCGTTTACGATGATTGCGATACGCAGGCGAATGAAATAGCTGAACTATACAGTTACACCGAACATCCTGAATATCAATTCAATGTAAAAGCTTTCGAGGATATAATGGAAGAGTTCAATTATCCACCTAGCTGGCAAAGGCTATCGAATAATCAACAGCGGACCGTAATCATGAAGTTATTAGAGCATCTAGACGTCGCAGTAAGCGAGATCAGAATGCGTGCAACTCGTTGTATACTATACTTAGCCCAGGGTTGCTGGGCCGAAATGCAGTCTGATGCAGAACAAGCTCACTGGGCAAGAATTAACATAATGACACTCTACGATATGGGTACATTCTCAGCATTTGTTGAGCTACTGAATCTCGAAATTGTCCGTAGCAGTTCGGCTATAGCATCTCGGAAACTTGCTGAATCCCTTGCAGACTCGACTAACTTGCGAGTCATTCTTTCTGTACTGTACTTAATTACTGAATATATGCGTACTGAGAAAGATAATGCTAATTCTGAATATGCCCACCTGGTTAGAAACTTCAAAGAAGAACTAGGCACACCATATGGGGATGAACTGCTTCCTGTGAAGCTCTTGAGCATGGTAACTCACTTATGTGCAGGAACAACTCCCCATTTTCCAATGAAAAAAGTATTGTTATTACTTTGGAAAGTTTTACTGGTTTATTTAGGTGGCTCAAAGGAACT
The DNA here is from genome assembly GCA_963693495.1 of Malacosoma neustria. Classification (NCBI taxonomy): domain Eukaryota; kingdom Metazoa; phylum Arthropoda; class Insecta; order Lepidoptera; family Lasiocampidae; genus Malacosoma; species Malacosoma neustria. Next base: position 11,987,514 of record OY856379.1, read on the forward strand.
CAAAGAGAGAAAAGCAAGATTAAGGGAAAAATATGGACTACAACCTGTAACTGAAGATACACTTGAAATTATTAAGGGCATGAGAGCTAGTTCTCCCCCTCCCAGTGCAGTAGACATGCTTGAAAACCAAAACCCAGGGCAAAGGAAGCTGAAAGAGTATGAGAGAGCACTTAGACGACAAACATTCATGAAGCAAACTTCTTTGGATGAATCTGATGAACAAATATTTGTTGATAAAGAGGAGACCGGAAATGGTTCAGAGGATTATTCCATGGAATTTCAATCAATGCCCAATGATGGTTCCCAGGGAGAGAACAATCAAAATTGTCCTTACTACATGTATTTCAAACAGTTTGACAGCCCACCACCTCCACCACCTCTACCTAGAAGTTTACCATGGCTATCAAAGGTTCGACAAAAGGATATTGACATGTTCTTAGACAATGTACGAATCAAATTTGTAGGATACTCCTTGCCTGGAGATAGGCAAACTATTGCAGGCCTTCCCCAGCCTATTCATGAAGGAATTGATATTTTGAAAAAACACATGTACACGAGTCTTTCTGAACTTCAAATAGAGAGAGAACTTGAGATTGCTCGAAGTCCTCTAACAAAAGGTGAAAAGGATGTTGAGGAAACTGAAGCAGAAATTTTATACAGAGCAATGTTGCCTAATTTACCACAATACATGATTGCTTTGTTGAAAATATTACTTGCAGCTGCCCCTACATCTACTGCCAAAACTTATTCCATAAATATTATGACAGATTTACTGCCAGAAGAGATGCCCATGACAGTGTTGCAATCACTCAAACTAGGTATTGATGTCAACCGTCATAAAGAAATAATTGTAAAAGCAGTTACAGCAATACTGTTATTACTACTAAAACATTTTAAATTGAACCATGTGTATCAGTTTGAATTCATGTCACAACATCTTGTGTATGCAAACTGTATGCCACTGGTCCTTAAATTTTTCAATCAGAACATTTTATCATATGTTGGAGCCAAAAACACAATACCAATATTTGATTTTCCTGCATGTGTTATTGGAGAACAACCTGAGTTGACTAAAGAATGCTTGGATATTGGAGATTCAGGTGTTCCATATTCATGGAGAAATGTTTTCTCCTGTATAAATCTGCTAAGAATTCTCAATAAACTGACAAAATGGAAGAATGCCAGAATAATGATGTTAGTTGTATTTAAAAGTGCACCTATACTTAAACGTACATTAAAAGTAAGACATGCATTGATGCAGTTCTATGTTCTAAAATTGCTAAAAATGCAAACAAAATACCTAGGAAGGCAATGGCGGAAAACTAACATGAAAACTATCAGTGCCATATATTCAAAAGTTAGACACAGGCTTAATGATGATTGGGCTTTTGGAAATGATGTTGATGCAAGGCCATGGGACTTCCAGGATGAAGAATGTGCTTTGAGGGTTAGCGTTGACAGATTTAACCACAGAAGATATGGCACTGGTGGTGAGCAAGAAATTGATTTAACTCCTGTGGATACAGATATAAATAGTGTCTTGGAAGTAAACATTGAGCTGGATGAGGAATTTAAAGAAAATTATGAGTTGTGGCTTGAACAAGAAGTGTACAACAATGAAATAAATTGGGATGTATTATTATCTGCCTGAAATTACTTGTATTTAAGTTTTTGGTATTTAAACCAATCTCACATGTGAGATACCATATAATGCATATTGTATTGTGTAATTACAATAATCTGTTTTGTATTAGACTAATACATGAATTTAATTTTGTGATCTATCTTCAACATTTTTTTAATATTTTACATTAGAAACTGTACTAGATAAGTTTATATATTTTTATTTCTTAAATTATCATGACAGTCTATTAAGGCCATTATCTTTCTAATATAATCTGTAATGTAGAATTAAAACTTTTATTTAAACTTGACCATAAAGTATTTCACATAAATGATATAGCATAATATATTATAATCTTAATGGTAATTGTGCGAAAACTAAATATGTTTTGATGCATTGTGACAATCTTTAATGAAGTAGATATTAACACAATTAGAGAAAAAGGAATGTATGAAATTGTATGCTAAAGAATGTTTTTAGTAGTTTTAAATTTGGAATGAAGCTTGAATATCTATATATGTATGTATGTAACTTTATTGTAATAAACTTTATTGATCCAGAAAGAATGTAATTTATTATAAATTTCCTTAGGGTATGTATGGTATATTTTTTTATTAATATGTATATTGTAGTATTAAAAATTAATTCTAATATATGATCCCGGCTCCAGAATTCTATGTCTATGGAGTGTTATTCATTAAGCCATATGATTATTTTTTTTGCTATTCCACAAAAGCAATATGCATTTTTTTTGTCCCTTAGAACCTATCCACCCAAATGTAGACATGAAAGATGTCTTAGCAGAAATTGAATGGTAGAATTTGTATACTTATTAAAACTATATGTATGTTTTTAAGTATTGATAGAATGAATTGAATTTTTGGATATAACCAACCAGTTTGAATGCGAAAAAAAAAATGAAAAAATGTTACTATAAGCTACACAAATTGGTAATGCGCCTGGTTTACGATTACCCACTAAAAACCACCCTAGTGTTCCTCTTATGCCCGGAGTCGGGAAGGAGGGATATGCTTTCGCGTGTGCCCCCCCCCCACCCGGCTTAGATAACCACATCTGTCTATGTTTGCGATTTCAATTAGTATTAGGGTTAGATTAGACAATCTATAATAGTATATACTATTAATGAATACTATATAATGATGATGTTTATATTTATCGATGTCTTATTTTAACTGAAAATTAGAAAGATTAACATATATACCAAAAGGTTAAGAATTGATCGGTTTAAAGAGCATAATTTTAGCGATGACTGAAGACGGTTTACATTTGTCCGTATGAACCTCTGTCTCAGTTTCTAGGTTTTTAATCAGATGAGTTCTGATTCCTAGACCGAGAAATGAATAGTCTGAGATAAAATCACGTTAGTTGTTTAGTACGGTGATCTAGCTGACAGGTGAGATTTGTTGACTTCGCTTCCAAGGTTTTCACAAAGCTCTATTGAATTAAACATTAGCAGTTAAATAAAGTATGAAATTGACTATTTGTACTGAAAAATTAAAACTTGTTTTTATTTTTCTAAGATGTAACATATTTATTTAATCAAAATATTAACCCTAATTATCTATACATTACTGTCATCTAACTGGAAATTCACTTATGTCTTTACGATAGAACTCTGGGAATCTAGATTTGGCAAACTGTGTGAAAGCATTTTATAATGCCTCCCGGGAAGAAAATTTTTTATCACGTAGAAAATTGTCCAAATCACGAAAAAAATGGTAAACTGTTGGAGCAAGGTCTGACAAGTACGGTGGATGACCTATGGTTTCTAACTGTAGCTCCTGTAGAATTACAATGGTTTCGTGCAGTGTGAGTCTTGCGTTATCGTGGAGCAATAATAGTAAAGATCAAATTACGAGTCGGGGCTGTTTCACTGCCAGTTTCGTCATTATTGTTCGAAGTTGGCCACAGTAAACATTTGCTGTTATTGCTTGACCAGACCTGAGAAAGCTATAGTGAATAACACCATGAAGAGTCCAAACAGATACCATTTTATTAACCATTACCTTTATATTGGTAAACTTTGCTTTAGGGCACTGTTGCGGCGTTTGACCTGGGGTCAGCCATTGCATTTCTCGCTTACGGTAATCGTAAATAACCACTTTTCGTCACAAGCTAGTTACGTGGTAAGGCCCCAAGCCCGTCTGGATGGCGACCACCGGTCCTTATGTATGCCGCCATAGTAACTTTGTGTTGTGTTCCGGCATTAGTGACCCAAGTTCCTGTACCTTTATGGAACAGCAGCGTGTTTGCAATGCCACCGGCGTTGCTAACACCCACAGGCGACGGAACTGCTAAATTCTAAGTAGGCCATCAGCCTGTCTGCTGTCCTAAAGCAATAAAAAATAACAATCACAATTTGATCTAATATTCCTTCATCTTTGTACCAATTTTTTTGACCTCGGGGAAAAACACTCTCTTTACGAGTTCCCCCGGGCCGGGGGACCAAGAGATATGTGAGATTCCAGGAAAGATGCTTGGCCATCCGACTACCCACTAAAAAACTCAATTGTTCTCCTGTCGCCTATGCCCGGGCCCACGGATATGTGGCCTGCCAATCTCATGGCTCGAGGTGGCCTTTGTGTCGGAGCGGGCCTTTTCTATGTGTTTGCCAGAGATTCAGCAAACTCCTATGGTAACCCTCGACCCCTATGGCTATAACTCAAGGAGTCGAGGGGGGCCGCAGAACAGCACACAGCCCTCACCCTCGCGGCAATAGTGCGGACGGTGGATCCTCCCCCGAGGGGCCACCCACTGCCGTATTTTACGGCTGCTGGAGGTCGTTGAACGCCCCCCGCGCCGTCCACGTGGCCTGCGTTGGTGGGAAGGGAGTGTGGTGGTTAATTCCCGCTCCCACTCCGCTGTCTTCTTTGCGGAGATGACTGCTTTGCAGTAAGAGGCGACGGCCGGCCATCCAGAGTCGCCACCGACCATGGACAGAAACAGGGCCGGGAGCGACAGGTTTACGCCTATTTGGGCAACGATGGCGCGGCGCTCCTCGTCGCCCGCGCCACAATGGTGGCACCTTGACGTCGTCTCCCGCCCTATGCGATACAAGTACCTCTCGAAGCAACCATGCCTCGAGAGGATCTATGTCAGTCGGAAGGTGGTTTGTCTTAGGAAAACCAAATTTTATCCATCATCTTTATTCTATCTAACGTAACGGAATATCATCAAATGTAACGGAAGTACATGTACCGAAAATAGCGTGTAGTTTGCGCCATAGTCTGCAGTGAACCCTAGGTTCCGAATAGAGAGCGAGTGAAAAATTTAAATCTGAAGCAAACCCTTTAAGAAATGATTCGTTTGCTGTCCAGGAAATACTGATGATCGCTGAAAGCTGTCACGTGACTTAACAAACAGATAAACAGAGTCATATATTAATACATAATACATATTAAGTATTTTGTATGGCTTACACATAAAAGATAGATATAATATGCTGTCCCGGGCTTTTTTGTAGGACTATTTAAGATAAATATTTCCATAATACATTAAATACTTGTAACTCTAACGGTTTTTGCAGCGCACGCCATAATAGCTCGCAGATGGCAGAATTCTTTCCTACTTATTTCACACTTTTTAAATCTTTAAACAGCTTGTCCTTCGTTAAAGGCTTACTCTAAAGCTTTCCATTTGGTCCTGTCTTTGGCAATGCGTATCCATTCCGACCCTGCCATCCTTTTCATATCATATTCCCAAAATTAATTTTAAATTAGATTTTTATAATATTAATGTAGTTTTAAGCACATCTAACTTTTTGATCTATTTAGGATTAGGATACAACAATAAAGGCTTATTATATTTTATTTATTTTAAATTTTTATAAATGTGTTATTCTGATGTATAATCTATATTATTGTAAAGTTTCATTAAAATCCATTCATTAGTTTTTGCGTGAAAGAGTAATAAACCTACATTCTTACAAACTTTCGCGTTTATAATAATAGTAGGATTACGATAACTTATCAATTCTGTATTTCGCGTAAGAAATATAAATAGCATGTCGTATACATACGATTATTTTCTAGACGCTGATCTCTAGATTCCAAATTTTCTTGAATCCTATCGGCGCGCTTTATATACCCACGCAGGCGTGTAGAACCTATAATGTCCAGCCTAAGCTGAACCCTATTTCATATGATTGTTGATATAAATCTGAGGTCAACTTAAATTGGAAATAAAATTTTTGAAACTTATCATTTTTAACAAAAACCATTTTTTTTTCTAAAATAAAAATAGCCTAAGTTACTCCTTGTTACATCAGCTATCTGCCAGTGAAAGTCCCGTCAAAATCGGTGCAGCCATTTCAGAGATTAGCCGGAACAAACAGACATACAGACAGACAGAGACAGCAGACAGACAGACAAAAATTGTAAAAAAAATTGTTTTGGTATATGTACCGTATATACGTCCGAATGCACTTAGTAAAAAGCGGTTGTTTTAATATTACAAACAGACCCTCCAATTTTATTTATTTGTATAGATTTGTATAGACAAGCGTATTAGTTAAATATTGAAATAAGGATCGAAAAAAAATTTTAAAAATTAATTATGACCCTAAAGTAATGGATTAGAGCAATATGGTTTGTTCTCACATCAGACGTCGCTCGGATGACATCCGAACATTAGTAACATCACAATGGATCCTTTTATCGCCCCCTAAAAGCATTATGGAGCATCGGGGGGCCAAATGGTGGTTGTTTATAATCAAAAACAATATTTTTCCTGTTATATTACGTTATTTATTGGGTGCCTGGAGTATCACTAAGATCTGAAATGTTTGGACATCATCACCGACACGTCAGATCATAGGCTCAAATCTTCACAAATAACGCAGTAAAGTTATATAGTAGTTATTTAGTTAGAATATTAACAATATATTGATACTTTTAAAAATAGTTTATGATACTCTGGGTCTATATGGATCTATTCAGAATTATACATATATGTATATAATATAAATTTTGTATGATTTGACAAGAAAAACAAGATGTACCCGGTATTCAAAGAGTAGATATATATGTACGATTTTAACCGGTATTAATATGAATTGAAGTTATGTAGACTACTGCACAAAGTTATATAGAATAATGTACATATAGATAAGTTCTCTAATTGACTGGGCGAGTCAATATTAATTGAGTGAGTTTAGATAGATTAAAAAATTATATTGTATGTTCCAAGTCACTAAAGATTATGATTCCCAGCTTAAGGAGCACTGACCTTTTTTGCGTTTTCTCTGGGTATTTTGTGGATACCACTTAGAATTTCTCACCTAATTTGCTTAAATTGGGCACATGAATTGGAAAGTTGTTGAGTTGAAAATTTATTATCTCCATTTTTTTTTATTACTGTGTAACAGTACACAGGTTGGCAGCTCACTTAATAGTTACCGTTAGTCAGCTACCGTCGCCTATGGGTGTTTGCAACGCCAGTGGCATCGCGAACACGCTGTTGTCCCATAAGTTTACAGAAACTTGGATCACTAATACCGGAACACAACACAAAGTTATAATGGCGGCATACGTAAGACCAATAGTGGTCGCCATCCAGACGTGCTTAGGGCCATACCACGTAGCTGGGGTGGGTTGTTTTGTCACCTTTTACGACAGGCTGACCCCGGCCGCAGAGGTCAGTATTTTTTCTCCGTCCCTGCACGGATAAAAACTGACCTGGGACTTGGGTCACATATGACAGAACACAAGACAAGATTAATATGCCAACATATTTAGAGATCAGGAGTGATTGCAATCTAGGCGGGCTTGGAGCCCTACCATCTAGATAGGACTGCTTTGGCGTCTTTTCCGCCTATGCACGCAGAAAAAATATTTAATAATTTTCAAATAGATTGCATTTCATTATCAACGTTGTTATTTTATACGAAAAGAATAAAGTGTAAATTAAAAACTTATTGGTGTTATGATGAAAAGAGAAAAAGTTTATATTTGTATAATCTAAGGAAAATAGTCACGCTACGCGCTCTATCTTTGGTGTACTGTTATAAACAATTTCATACAGATTTTCCGCTTTATACTTCATAAAATCTGTTTCAAACGGTGTCACATCCATTTCTAACATCACTGCGTTCACAATGTTTAAGCTGTTGATAGTTTGCCTTTTCCTGTTAAACTTAAAATTTATAAATTCTTTGCAAATGAGTGAAAATGATTTAAATGTGAATGATATATTGCGCACAGATTTGATGCCAACTTATTTCATGGTTGATAGAGATAATGATTCTAATATAAATAAAACTGTTGATCAAGGATTTGTGTCTTCAAATGGTTCTATAGATGCTGCGCTTACTACTCTTGATTTTCACAGGTATGTTCAATTTATCTTAAATACATTTTACAGTTGTATAGGTTTTCATTTAGTCAATATCTTCAATTATACTAATTAGAGTTGTAAGTTGCATAAATGTAAAATAAAAACTAATCGTATCAACACGTTATATTGTTATATAGTATGCTTGTTAAAATTGAACTTTCTTGCCATATTTTGGCATTCTCATTTATTCAGAAATTTCCTTGGATTGTCACGAAAACACCTTAAATTAAATTTGAAACAGGCGCTGTAAGAAGAATTTAGGCTTGCGGTTGATTATTTTTATAGAGTACTAGCTGACCCGACAAACGTTGTTCTGCCCGCAACTCCTCTTGGGGGTGGAATTTCGTAAAATCCGTTCTTAGCTTACCTCTACTTGGTGAAAAGAATATTCCTACCAAATTTCAAGTCTTTAGCTCTAATGGTTCCAGAGATATCGTGATGAGTGACTATATACGTAGAAATCTCTTATATATATATATATATATATATATATATATATATATATATATATATATATATATATATATATATATATGTATGTATATATTGGTATCAGGTGGAGTGGTGGTTTTTTATCCAGCAGGGGCGGAAAAAGAATACTAACGTCTGCGGCCGGGATCGGCCTATCATAAAAAGCGACAAAACAACCCACCCTACGTGATAGAGCCTCAAGTCCGTCTGGATGGCAACCACCACTTTTGGTCTTTAAGTATGCCCCCATAATAACCTTGTGTTGTGTTCCGGCATTAGTGACCCAAGTTCCTGTACCCTTATGGAATGGGGGAGCAGCATGTTCACGATGCCGTTGCAAACACCCATAGGCGACGGTAATAGCTAAATTCTAAGCGGGCCGTCAGCCTACATAATATATAAAATATCCGGATGACCGAGCTTTGCTCGGTATTTTTTTTATATAAATTGTGTTTTTTTTGGAAATTAACAATTGATTTTCTTAGTCTAACCTCAAAGCAAACACTCATTGACTTCTTGTTACTTAACAACGCCATCTGCTGGATTAGCTTTAGTGTTGTGTCGTTAAAGCAATTAAAAAAAAATAGTATTATTATTCGCCGATAGATGTCAGGAAGAGTCACATTTTTGTTATTTTTCTTCCAGTAAAAAAAAGCAAATAAAATTACATTTTCTAGAAATGATTCCAAGCTAGATCGATTTATCGCCCCCGAAACCCCCCGTATACTAAATTTCATGAAAATTGTTGGAGCCGATTCCGAGATTCCAATTATATAAGTATATATATACAAAAATTGCTCGTTTAAAGATATAGGATATTAATTCGGCATTTACGAAAAGTAATGCGATATTTTTAAATTGTAGGAAGATGATGAACGAGTACCACTGTAGGAACTACATAGCAGAACAGATCCTAGAAGAGATGGGTAAGAATGTTATCGAGAATCGCTTAGGTAAACCGTTCACACCACTTGATCTGGACAACAACGTTCTTAGCAAAAGAACGCAAGACTTGAGAACGAATTTTATGTATGACGTAGGATCTGTGAACTATCAAGAATGGCTGGCAAAGTAAGTATTTACACATACAGAAAACTAGACAAGAAGATATAAAATAAAAACTCACAGTGAAGTGGTCTCACCAATCACTAATTTATTTACAATCTTGTTGGTTCCTATTAGACAATAGGATTGGTGGTGATTTCTATAAAAGAAAGAAATTTGTACACGATGCTGGTAATGCTCGGCGTGATTATCACAATTTTTTTAACACTTTTCACTGATTAGGGCAAGTACAATGTTCGCGTAACTTAAATTAATTATGAGAATTTATGAATATATATTTATAAACAAGTATATTAGTTGTCTAGTACCCTTAACGCAAGTGCTTTGTTGCTTACTTTGGGACGAGATGCCGCTGTGTGATTTGTGGTAGTATGTTATTTATTTATGAATTTTGTAGAGTAGCGGCAGCCAACGAACCTTATCATTACCAAAACACAGCTATGACAACAAATACTTCTGCTACTAATGTATCTCTCACGTCTACCGTATCTCAGGCTCCCCAAATACAAACAAGAGAGGGATATGAGGTATATGAAGGTGGTGAGGGTCAGGGTATTTCCGAACCTGAAGTTCCTGCACATTATATTTCTAAATATAGTAAGTATTAATAGTATTTGCAACTGCAGTAACTTGAGAAATAAATATTTAATCAGTTTTAGAAGGGGACTAATACCCTTTTAGGGTCTGATTTTGATCGTGATGTAAAATTAAGATGATGCATCTAATTATTTTGAAGGTGGAGGCTACGAATACTCGATGCCGCCTCCACCACCTCCGGTATACCATCACCAAGCACCTCATGGGAGTGTGGTTGGAGAGGAGTACGAGGTAGAAAGAGATAATCACGGTTTGGACATCGCTGATCTGTTCGACATATCGCTAACGGGTATAGCGTTTCTATCGTTTGGGATGTTTGTTCTGCAAGTGCTCATGTGCATTACCGTGGTTAGTATTTTCATTCACAATTTACTATATAGATTATTATCCGTGCAGGGGCGGAGAAGGAATACTGACCTCTGCGGCCGGGGTCGGCCTGTAATAAAAGGCGACAAAACAACCCACCCTAGCTACTTGATCTGGGCTCCAAGCCCGTCTGGATGGCTGTTGTGTTGTGTTCCGGCATTAGTGACCCAAGTGCCTGTGCCCTTATGGGACAGCAGCGTGATCGCGATGCTACTGGCGTTGCAAACACCCATAGGCGACGGTAACTGCTAAATTCTAAGCGGGCCGTCAGCCTGTTTGCTGTCCAACAGCAATAAAAAAACAGTCGACCCTCGTTAATTCGAAACTCAAAGGACTTTTAAAATATTACGAATTAAAGAGTTTGAAATATCAATTGGTTCGAAATTTACAAGAAAAAAAAATGAGAATTTGAATTATTGAGTATAAATATTATCTTAATTTTTTTGCAACATCACTTTTATTTCCCCCTCCGCTCACTTTTTTCGATTAACTCCTTCTTTTCAGCAATCGTCAAGCATTTATACTTTTAGGACTCATAACTAACACAAACTTTTAATCTGCATACTTACAACCAACAAAAAAGTAACTGAAACTAAAAAACCAAATTAAATTGCGAGGAAGTGTGTATCAAATTAATCATAACAATACAAAATGCTCATGCCTAATGGTACAAGTTTGAACTTGTTTTGAAACCTCTATGAAATCTGAATATTCAATTTGAATTATCGAATGTTTGACGCCTTTAACTTACGCGTCGTTTTGTTACATAGAATTACCAAGTGCTCAAATATGTATAGATTTTTTCCAAATATAAAGAGATGTTCTAGGGAACTCGTGATAATTTCGAATTATAAAGAGGTTCGATTTATCGTAGGTTCGAATTAACGATAATCGACTTTAAACAATTTAATCGCGAAGCGTTTGCGTTACTGGAAAAATAAAAAATAAACGATGGTGATACCAGCCTACTGAAGTCCACCGTTGGACATAGGCCTCGCCCAAGGCATGCCACTTAGACCGATCTTTGGCTTGCTGCATCCATATTCTGTCATCCGCTTTTCGAAGGTCATCGTTCTATCTACCCGGCATCCTACACTAGGACGCCCCCGACGACTACATTCTTATATAAAGAAACACAAGTAAATAGTCAGCTTTTGATTTTTAGAGCACCTTGTTGCTGAAGCCCCAGCCCTGAAAAGAGAAAGGTGTACTTTCTTTTCGACATGTGAACTAGAAAAAACCGTAGAGTACTAAAATTTTTAACATTCTCAAAATATGCAAACTTTTCAACATAATAACTTTTTAGATAATTTTAAAGTTAAATATATATCAAGACCAATTTTACTAATTTACCTTTCAGAATCAACAACAACCACAAGTGATGCAAATGGTCGACAACGGCGGAGAGTCAGTAGACGACGTATTCCGCTTCAAACGTAGTGCGTTCCTTGATCCTGAACCTTTTAAGGTTCAACCTACCAAGAGTTCTCTTTCTTCTATTAACACCATCACTCGCTACGCACTGTTGGCGCTCCGACCACGTTCCACACCCTGTTTGTACCGAGCTTTATGTTTAGGGAACAAGTATGTCAGAAATTTGAATGATCCAAATCGCTTTTGGTTACCTGTATGGCAGTAAGTATTATTCCTATAAAACCTTTTTTATCTTGTTCGTTCTTGAAATTGAATTTGTAAATGTTTCATCGCAGTTGGCCACAACTTTTGATTTTTAGTTACGCTGTTGAGTACTGTTCTATGAAAAAGTGCCTACCGTTTCTGACGGTGGTAAAATAAACAATAAAATACAAATTGGTGTGGATTCGCCCCAATTTTAATTTTTACAGGGACTTAAACCAAAATTAGGGGTCTCTAACGCCACAAAGAAAAGCTTACGACAGAATCTCTTTAGTTGTAAGGTCCACAAACGGGCAGGTGAGGTAACTTGGATTCCGTAGATCAGAGAGATTTTTTCCAAATATAAACATAATTATGGTCTAGGGAACTCGTGATAACTTCGAATTATAAAGGGGTTCGAATTATCGTAGGTTTGAATTAACGATAATCGACTGTATAAATACTCTATTATTAAATCGTTTTCTTGTCCCTCTTTGGTTAAAAAAAGCAAATTCGACTGAAGGGCATCGACGTAAAAGGCATGCTGAAGTTAGGCCCTTCTACCTATTTAATCGAGAAACGAAATCAAAGAATGGTATGGAAGTTACGTACAAGTGTTAGTGTTGCCCTGCTAAATACTCAATAGCGGCAACTCGGGCTCGAAAGTGAAAGACATAAAGACACGAATACAACTGAGATATAACGCTTCAAGAACAAATAAATTAGTAGTTTAATAGGTGTTGCTAGAGGTTATCTCTTGTATTTTAGTGCTGGCGTGGCTTGGAGTCGTGGCGGCGCGTTGGGTGCATTACGAGCCGCTGTTCTAGGACTGGGTGGCGCTCACTGTGATAGTCTTTATCCGCCCGCCCACTGCTCAGAAAACTGAAACTCCAAATATGATAATAAGTAATTTGGATACGATACTGTTTGTATTGAATTTAGTATCACGAAATCTTATATTATTATACTTATATATTTATTACATATACGTCTTTATAGAATATACGGAAAATAAAATGAAAATAAATAGTAAAATTGTTTTTCAAACAATCAATAATAACAACCTTTAAAGTGTACTGTTGGGTCCGGACCCGCTAAGTGGAACGGGAATAAACACGCAAAATTTGTTACTGATATTGTAAAGGTTATCTAGTTACGAATCTATTACCTTATCGTATATTACGAATCTATTATCATATCGTAATCTTTATCAGGTTTCTCGAATTACAGTTTAGGTCAAAATAAAAGATGCATGTCTTATAGGGAAACAGACGATCTCAGGCCTCTACGTATTCCAGACATAATATTATAAATGTGAAAGTAGCTCTGTCTGTCTGTCTATTACGTTTTCGCGTCTGAACCACTGAACCATTTTTGATGAATTAGATTGGACCTTGAAGAAGAATATAGGCTACCCTTTTTTAAAGGTATATGGCAGAACAATGTTTGCCAGTTGTCTTAATAACTAAAAAGATGATTGTGAATTGTGAGGATGATGACGAACAATACACTCGCCACGCTTGTTCAAGACAGGTCGGCAGGTTATATACACCGGTGTGCAAGTTTCTCCACGATATTGTCTTTACCGTCTTTATGTGGCAATTATGATGGTAATGAGAAAAATTGCCGCAAAAGAACATGATATTATAGGTATTGAACTCCCTGACTTCTAGGTTGGTTTCCGAGTGTGGTACCACTAGACTATGTATGTAAATTTGAAACAGGAAAAGATTTTAACGTTTACTTCAAATACAGTCTATGTACCTATTTATTTAAATAATAAAATTAACTATATGAAATACTTCAATAGTCAAATATAGCATGTGCGAAACTTTCTTAAGTATGCGTGGGAATGTGACAATATATGCTTATTGATTTCTCTGCAATATTGCACTGCCCACCTATATTTGAGCTGTAATAAAACATATTTTCGAAATCAAGTACACTTAGTTTCAAAATTGCAATTATTTCGAATTATTTGCTTCCCTAAACAGAAAATTGTTTGTAAAAGATGAATTAAGCTTGTTGATTCGTTGTTTATATTAGGTAAATAGATTTTGACTTATGAAATGATTGTTTTTTTTTTTATTGCTTGAGTTCAGCAGACAGGCAAACGGCCCACCCTGGCAGGTGGTCACCGTCGCCTATGGACGTTTGCAGCACCAGAGGCACCACCAACGCGCTGCCGGTCTCGAAGAAATTTTATAACGCCTTTTTTGAAGAACCCCATATCATACCGCGCTGAGAAAACCTCAGCCGGAAGCTCATTCCAGATCCTGAGAGTACGCAACATGAACGTTCTGGAGAACCGTTTCGTACAGGAAGGAAGAGGCTCCAAGAAATGGGGATGAACACCCAGCCGATGGCGGGCAGTGCGGTGGTAGAAAGACGACGAGGGCATCATCCTAAATAGTTCTTCAGAACACTCCCCGTTGTACAGACGGTAGAATACGCAAAGAGATGCAAAGTCTCTCCGAAGTCCAAGCGTGTCTAAACCGTCTGTGAGCATGGGATCGCCGACAACACGAACTGCGCGCCGTTGGATCGAGTCTAGGGGATTGAGCTGACAGGCCGGTGCTCCAGCCCATAAATATGAGCAGTACTCCATATGCGGTCTGACCTGTGCTTTATATAGCACAAGCCGTTGCCTTGGACTGAAGTACTGCTTGGACCGGTTTAGCACACCTAGCTTTTTGGAGGCAAGCTTAGCTTTACCCTCCAATTGTCCCCTAAACTGCACATCATTCGTGATGTCGACACCAAGGATCCCAATACTACTTGCGATGGAAAGAGAGGTTCCTTGAAACTGTGGCGCAGGTGCGAACGGGGTTTTCTTGGCAGAGAATACGCAGACCTGCGTCTTCGAGGGGTTGAACTGGACAAGGTTTTGTCGTCCCCATTCAGAGACCCTCTCTAGAGAGTTCTCTACTTCAGACACAAGTCTGACCCGACTTTCTTCCAAAAACGCAGGAGAGAGACTTACACGACCAGTGTACCGTGCATCGCCGGTGCCATCATCCGCATAGCAATGAATGCCATCTATAGATAACATGTCATTGATATGCAGAATAAATAGCGTCGGCGACAGCACACAACCCTGGGGCACACCAGCATTGATAGGTTTCACACTGGAGCAGCAACCGTCAACAACGACCTTAATACTGCGCCCAGCGAGAAAGCTGGATAGCCAGGTGCAAAGACTCCCAGGTATCCCGTAAGATGGAAGCTTCGCAAGAAGAGCCCTATGCCAGACCCGATCGAAGGCCTTAGCGATGTCTAGGCTAACAGCCAGGGCTTCTCCCTTGCTCTCAACGGCTTCAGCCCAACGGTGGGTTAGGTAAACCAGGAGATCCCCAGCGGACCGACCATGTCGAAAACCATATTGGCGATCATTAAGCAGCTGGGAATCCTCCAGGTAACCCAGGAGTTGTGCGTTGATGATCCGCTCCATCACCTTTGAGAGCAAAGAAGTTATCGCTATAGGCCTGTAGTTGGACGGGTCCGTTCGGTCACCCTTTTTGGGAATAGGGTGAACATGGGCCACCTTCCACGAAGCCGGGACACAACCATTGCGGTAGGATAATGTAAAAAGTCGGGAAAGGACTGGAGACAGCTCAGCTGAGCACATTCGCAGCACAATAGCGGGGATACCGTCTGGCCCGGTGGACTTCTTGACGTCGAGGGATCGGAGGACACGTCTCACGGCTTTTTGGGAGAACCGTACCTCCGACATTGTGGAGTCTCCACATCTTCTAATAGAAGGTGGAGACTGTCCCCCGTCATCAAGAGTCGAATTGGCTGCAAAGATTTCACCCAGGAGATCGGCTTTATCCTTAGCAGCATGAGCCAGACGGTCGTCAGCTGCACGTAGTGGAGGAATGGACGCCCGACAAAAGTTTCCTTCGACGGCTTTAGCAAGCGACCAGAAAGCCCTAGTCCCAGAGGGATAGCTGGCGAGACGCTCGCCAATCCTGCCGATGTGCTCAAATTTTGCTCTCGCAATCCGTTTTTTGAGGGTCCTGGAGGCAACATTGTATTTTTTCCTCAAGTCGGAAGTGTTAGGATCCTGACAAGCCCTTGCTGTAGTCCAGGCTCGATAGGCCTTTTGCTTCAGCTTAACAGCCTCAGCACTAGGCCTATCGAACCATGGCTTTCCCGAACCACCAATGGGCACCACAGAGTTAGGAATGAAACATTCCATTCCCTGCAGCACCACATCGGCAATCGAGTTCGCACAAGCGTCAGGATCGTCCGAAGAAAAACACAGCGGCCCCCATGGGTAGGACGCATAGAATTCACGCAATCCATCCCAATCTGCTGACCGATAGCGCCACACTCTCCGCTTCACGGTGGGGCGAGCCCATTCGGGAATTGGAGGGCGCATCACGGAATTCCTAATGGAGTCCCGATCGAGACCTGATAATCTTCCGGATGTGTGGTCAACAGAAGGTCCAACAAAGACGGCGCATGGTCCACTCTATCCGGTATGCGGGTAAACCCTTGAACCACCTGAGTAAAACCATGGGCAAGAGCAAAATTAAAGGCAGCAATCCCCGGCAGATCAGTTTTTGGAGAACCCAGCCACTCAATATGATGAGCATTGAAGTCTCCAAGAACGATCACCTCCGCGGCGGGATACTGCGTAAAAACTTTGTCGGTAGCGTCTTGAACACGCCCGAAAAAATGAGCTGTTTCAGTCCTTTCGCATTCTCTGCCATGGGACCTTAACTTTTTTAAAGTTACAACACTCGAAACAATGGATTTTAACTCATATTTAATTTATGTTTGGGGTCTGCTCATCTATAATCTATACTATAAATAAATAAAATTAGAGTGTCTGTTTGTAATATTAAAATAACCGCTTTTTACTAAGTGCATTTGGATGTATACACGGTACATATACCAAAACAATTTTTTTTTTACAAATTTTGTCTGTTTGTCTGTCTGTTTGTTCCGGCTAATCTCTGAAATGGCTGGACCGATTTTGGCGGGACTTTCACTGGCAGATAGCTGATGTAACAAGGAGTAACTTAGGCTACTTTTATTTTTAGAAAAAATAAAGATCGTAAGTTTTTTTCCAATTTAAGTTGTCCTCAGATTTATATTATCAATCATATGAAATAGGGTTTAGCTTAGACTGGACTTTGTTGGGAGGGGCTCTTGGCCAGCTTAGATCAAGATCCTTGGGGGCGACCCTACAAAACGGTGCGGGGCAAGCTCCGCCCGTGGGCGCCCCCGCTGACCGAGAGTCTCTCTCCGCGCCAGGTGGACAGTTTTGTTGGCGCTCTGTTCCCCACGAGGGCTGAGCACCCGCCTCCCGCCATGGTCCCGCCTCATTGGGATGAGAGGGACCCCAGCGCGGACGACGACCCCGTGCCCGACGTGGACCGGGCAGAGCTGGGGGCAGCGATGTTGCGGCTGAAGGCCAAGAACACCGCCCCCGGCCTCGACGGCATACCGGGGCGTGCGTGGGTTCTGTCCCACGACGTCCTGGAGCCCCGACTATTGAGGCTCTTCGACGCGTGTCTGCGATCGGGCCAGTTTCCCCGCAGATGGAAGACGGGGAGGCTGGTCCTGATCGCGAAGGAGGGGCGCCCGGCGGACTCACCGTCCGCCTATCGGCCCATCGTGCTGCTGGACGAGGTGGGGAAGGTCTTCGAAAGGATCCTCGCAGACCGCCTCGTCCGGCACCTAGAGACGGAGGGGCCGAACCTGGCGGACGAACAGTTCGGGTTCCGAAAGGGGCGCTCCACTATTGATGCGATCACGCGTCTGAGGAGCCAGGCGGAGGACGCGGTGGCTCGAGGCAGGGTGCTATTGGCAGTGTCACTTGACATCGCCAATGCCTTCAACACCCTGCCGTGGAGCTGCGTGCGGGAGGCGCTCAAGTACCATCGGGTGCCTCCCTACCTCCGCCGCATAGTCGAGGCATATTTGGATGATCGTGCCGTCGTCTACCCGGTCCAGGGTGGGCAAAGTCGGCGAGACGTCGTGTGCGGTGTTCCGCAGGGGTCGGTCCTGGGCCCCCTGCTGTGGAACATCGCATACGACTGGGTCCTGAGAGGGGCGCTCCTCCCCGGCGTCGGCGTCATCTGCTACGCCGACGACACGCTCGTCACAGCGCGTGGGAGGAACCCCCGCCAGGCGTGCCTTCTGGGTACGGCTGGGGTGGCGCAAACGGTGGCTAGAATCCGGCTACTCGGCCTGGAGGTGGCCTTAAACAAGACGGAGGCCCTTATATTCTACGGGCCCCGCCAGAGGCCGCCACCGGGCCTGAGCATAACGGTAGGAGGCGTCTGCATCGCCGTCGGGCCGTCCATGAATTATCTCGGACTGGTGCTCGACGGCCGATGGGACTTTGCGGCGCACTTCGAGTGCCTGGCGCCGAGGCTAGTACGGGCGGCGGCGGGACTCTCCCGTCTGCTGCCGAATATCGGCGGGCCGGGCGCAGTGTGCCGCAGACTCTTTGAGGGAACCGTGCGGTCGATGGCCCTTTACGGGGCCCCGATCTGGGCGGATCGCCTGACGGCCAAAACGACGGCGCTGCTTCGCAGGCCGCAGCGCGTCCTGGCCGTCAGGGCGATAAGGGGATACCGCACGGTGTCCTTCGAAGCGGCCTCCCTGCTGGCCGGATCCCCACCATGGGACCTCGAGGCCCGGGTCCTGGCGCTGTTGTACCAGTGGCGCCGGGACGCGGCCGAGCGTGGCTCTCGCCCCGCGCCTCGCGAAGTTGAGGCAAAGCGGGCGGAGCTGCGCGACGTGGTGCTCATGGTGGAGTGGAAGGAGCGCCTCGCGCACCCCAGCGCGGGCCTCGCCACCATCGAAGCGGTGAGGCCCGTCCTGGCCGAATGGTTGGAAAGGCGACACGGCGCCCTGACCTTCCGCCTGACGCAGGTCCTCTCGGGGCACGGTTGCTTCGGGAGGTACCTGTGTCGCATAGGGCGGGAGATGACGTCAGGGTGCCACCACTGTGGCGTGGGCGACGAGGAGGACACGGTGAACCACACTGTCGCCGTGTGCCCTGCGTGGCGCGAGGAGCGCCCCGCCCTCGTCGCCCAAATCGGCGTGGACCTGTCGCTCCCGGCCCTGGTTCTGTCCATGGTCGGGGGCGATCCTGGATGGACGGCCGTCGCCTCCTTCTGCGAGGCAGTCATGTCCGCAAAGGAGGCGGCGGAGCGGGAGCGGGAGTCGACCACCACACTCCCCTCCCGCCAACGCAGGCCACGCCGGCGGCGCCGGAGGGCCAGTAATGACCTCCGGCCGCCGTAAAAAGCGGCCGCGGGCGGCCCCTCGGGGGAGGACCCGCCGCCCGCACTATTGCCGCGAGGGTGAGGGCTGCGTGCTGTTCCGCGGCCCCCCTCAACTCCTAGAGTTGTTAGGAGAGCGCCGGGGGGACGAAACCCTGACCCCCTGGCGCCAACACTTTAGAAGGGGCCCGCCTCAAGACAAAGGGCGGGCCGGCGCCGGCCCGGGCCACGAGATCGGCAGGCCATATATCCGTGGGCCCGGGCGTAGGCGATAGGAGAACAGCGGGGTTTTTTAGTGGGTAGTCGGATGGCCAATCATCTTTCCCGGAGTCCCACATATCCCTCGGTCCCCCCGGACCGGGGGAACCCGTCAAGAGAGGTTTTTCCCCGAGACCAAAAAAAAAAAAAAAAAAAAGACTGGACTTTGTAGGTTGTTTTTCCAATTTCAATTGACCTCAGATTTGTATCATCAATCATTTGAAATAGGGTTTAGCTTAGGCTGGAGATTGTTGGTTGTACACGCCTGCGCGGGTATATAAGCGCGCCGAGAGCAGCGCCGCCATCTTCAGACCGACGGAATAGGTTTAGGGATGCCTTCCGCCCGGCATCCCCGGTGGAGCCGATAGTCCCCAATTTAATAATATTCTTGCCATTTGTGGCTGGCCCTCGCTTGGTCCCCATACAGCGGTCGAGTCGTGGGCACAGCTAGTTGGAAATAAAACACTTGTATGAAATAAAAAAAGATGATGGCTAATTAAAACAAGATAATTGATTAAAAAAGTTTGAATAGAATATACAAGAATATTTTATTTGACAGTGTATAAAATATTTGGTCATTAAATAGTTAGCCAAAATAATTATTTTTAGATGTAATACATGTAATCACAAACAAGAAATTAATTAGCATAACATGTAATAAACTAAAATAAAGTACAATGTGTAATTTTCCAATGTAAAACAACCCAAGCGCATGTCTGCAACAATGTTATTTTATTTATTTAGATGCTCTAGTTGTTATTGTATATATTTACATACAGTTGACGAGTGATATTTAACTTTTCTATATAGATCCTTACTGCGTAAATATTGTTCCAATATCCTTAATATTATGCTTGATTTAATACGTTTTTTATACTAACGAGGAATTTCAGCGACATTATCTAATTAGTATAGTCGTTCACTGCGGTTAGGGGGTGAATCTTCACCCGGGCGGGAGCAGCAAACGAAAGCATATTCTTCCCCGTGTTTCGGGCAGTAGAGGAACATTAGGGTGTTTTTTTTAAATATTATACACATCCTCCTGAAACGAGTGAGTCGGGACATTTATTTACATGTATATTACTTTAACAACTTAAGTTCTATTTGTAATACATATATATCTAAATTTGCCATATATTTACTTAAATACTCATTCTTAGCTACTTATTTTCTATTGTTTCCTTGTAACTTTTTTTTAGTGGGTATACTAGCAGGTCCTCTTCGTCAATTGCGGGGAAGCACGGGCGCATTGCACGAAAATTCCATGAACAAATTCCAGCTCAAAAATAAAAAAGCAACTAACCTGCCTGAAAGTAGGTTCAAATGCGGCTTGTAATACTCGAGTTCTCTCACTAGTGCGAGATCTATCTATGCTAAATAATTTTTTTATGATGTGTATAACTTGTGGTGTTTTCTCTTGAACCAAAAGCTAGGTTTAACAGAAAACATTAACACCGAAGTGATTACAATACAAAACTAAACTTCATATCACGTAAGTGTCAAATTATGAAACATCTATTAAATTCAAAACTCAAGTCCCCTTAAACAGCACGGTAAACGAGTTCAGGTTTGAGCTGATTCGATTTCGCCGAAGCAGCTGCAATATCTCTAATATTGATTAACTCGCTGTGTATACTCGAATATCGCTAATAGTGGACTTGTTAAAAATATTTTAAAAAGATGCTTTCAGGTGAAAGTAACTTCATTGTAACTACCCAGATTGTACACTAGATTTTCAATTAGATTTTTTTCAATATCAGTATGTGAATTCAATCTATTTCGTGCGCAAAGTAGTAAATTACTAATTTTGGGTGAAGCCAAGCTTTTATTTTTACTCTGTACTTTATAGGGCCGATGCAATATACATATTTGAAATTTTTTACATTAAAAACGATGCCATCGTTCCCTCTTTGCTGAAGATATCGCATCGCAAACAACATCTGCTGACTAGTTCTAATTTTGAAGCCTGGTTATTGTTACTTGTAGTTACCTTAGTATAATATCTCTCTCTCTCTTGTAATATAAAAGTAAGAACTATTAAAGTACACTGAGGATTGAGCGAATAAGTATGTTATTGATGAATATCATATGAGTGTTATTTGGGATGTCGGAAGCGTTTCGCCCCTCTACGTCCAACAACTGATAGTCAACAAATATTCAGGGGATTGACCCATGACATCCTCTAAAACCCCATCTGCCTATTGGTGCACCCTGCTAAAGAATGAAGTAGGCTAAGATGCTAAGATGTCTTTTTACATGGAGTTATGGTTAATTTTTTTGGTATCTCTTTATTTCAATAATTTTATAGTCTTGGAGGATTTGGAGGAACCCTTGTTCCTGGCCTCCAATTCAGTTGTGGAGTGAAGGTAGAGTTCTTCCTCGGAGGTCTTCTTGGTGGTAGTATTTCAATAAAAGTTGGTTCCAGGTTTATACTATATACTTTGTCAGGTCATAAGTATTGTCACACAGTAAAAACTTTTCTTTTAGAATGCTGGCCACAAAAAAGTTTATTGAATTCGAATTTCGAATTGTTCATGAAAATAAAAATGTATACTTTTAGAATTTTACTCATTTTTAAATATGGAGTGGACGCTTAAAGAAGACCGTGTTGCAGTTATTGCGTTGCATCGTTGCGGTTACGCGCCAATTCAAATTTTTAACATACTGAAAAATTTGAATATAACCAAAAGATACGATAAACGAGTACCATCAAACGATACAATGAAGACTCTAGTGTAGATGACAGGTCAAGAAGTGGTCGCCCTCGGTCTGTTAGGACTCCAGCAGTGATAAAAGCTGTGAAGGCACGAATTCAAAGAAATCCCGAACGTAAGCAGAAACTGTTGGCCCTTCAGATGGGGTTAAGCAGAACCACGGTGAAAAGGGTGTTAAATGAAGACTTAGGGCTTCGGGCATATCGAAGAAAAACAGGACATCGTTTGAATGCTCGTCTAATGGACCTGAGACTGAAGAGATGCCGCGCTTTGTTGAAGCGGTACGTGGGAAAAAAATATCGGGAAATTCTTTTTTCGGATGAAAAAATGTTTACCGTAGAAGAGAGCTACAACAAACAAAATGATAAGGTGTACGCACACAGTAGTGAAGAAGCGAGCAACCGTATTCCGCGTGTCCAACGAGGTCATTTTCCATCCTCGCTCATGGTATGGTTGGGAGTTTCTTATTGGGGCTTAACAGAGGTACATTTTTGTGAGAAAGGTGTAAAAACGAATGCTGTTGGGTATCAAAATACAGTCCTGACGAACCTTGTGGAACCTGTTTCTCATACCATGTTCAATAACAGGCACTGGGTATTCCAACAAGATTCGGCGCCAGCTCATAGAGCGAAGAGCACACAAGACTGGCTGGCGGCGCGTGAAATCGACTTCATCCGGCACGAAGACTGGCCCTCCTCCAGTCCAGATTTGAATCCGTTAGATTACAAGATATGGCAACACTTGGAGGAAAAGGCGTGCTCAAAACCTCATCCCAATTTGGAGTCACTCAAGACATCCTTGATTAAGGCAGCCGCCGATATTGACATGGACCTCGTTCGTGCTGCGATAGACGACAGGCCGCGCAGATTGAAGGCTTGTATTCAAAATCACGGAGGTCATTTTGAATAAACTTTAATGTCATAAGAATCTATGTTTTGTTAAGTTCATTTTGGTATATGAATGGTTACATAATGAATAAACTTGTTACAATTATTTTACATTAAACATGTGACAGAATTTATGACCTGACTAGGTATAGGGGTTAAATTGAAATTGCCGTTGTATAGTAACAGATATATACTTTGAATTGACATAAAACCTTCATGATGTGGGATTTTTCTTTTAAAATATGTGAAACATTTGATTAGACATTCAATTGCTTTTTTTATTCAGCTTAGACCTGAGAGATGGATACTTCGAAAAACCAAGTAATTTTTGAATAAGAGTGCCAACGTGGAACTAACGCGGTAGAAACGGCTCGCAATATCAACGCTGCGTTTGGAGAGGAGACTGCTAATAAATGCACTGTGCGTTTTTGGTTTAGACACTTTTGTAAAGGAAACTTAGACTTGAAGAATGAAGAAACACATAAAACGCTGAATTGAAGGAGATGGTGAAAACCGATCCGACTCAAACTACCCAGGAATTAGCGGCATTGTTTAAAGTTACACTAACCTACAATATTGACCCATTTGCATCAAATCGATAAGGTAAAAACTATGAAAAATGACACCCCCTCATGATTTGACTGACTGATCTGTAGAAAGAAATGCGTGTTGAAACTTGTGTTGCTTTGTTGAATCATCAGTACAGAAATGAACGAATATTGGATCGAATTGTGACATGTGAAGAAAAGTGGATTCTTTACGATAACCGTAAGCGAAAAATGCAATAGCTGACCCCAGGTCAAAAGCCGTAACAGTGCCCTAAAGCAAAGCTTACCAATAAAAAAGTAATGGTAACTGGTTGGTGGTCTCCTCATGGTGTTATTCACTATAGCTTTCTCAGGTCTGGTTAATCAATAACAACAGATGTTTACTGTGCCGATTTTCTAACATTTATGGCGAAACTGGCAGTGAAACAGCCCCGATTCATGAATCGATCTTCACCAATATTGTTCCATGATAACTCAAGATCTCACACTGCACGAGAAACCGTTGTAACTCTATAGGAGCTGCAGTTAGACACAATACATCATCCACCGTATTGATTTGAACAATTTTCTACGTGGTAAAATTTTTTTTCGTGTTTTTGAATGTAGAATCCCATAGTTCTATCATATAGGCATAAATCAACTTCCGTTTAAATGGCAGCAATGTATAGGAAATGAGGGTAGATATTATGACAAAATTAATATGATATATCTTAGAAAAAAATATTTTAAAAATAATGGTATGTGAGAAGATGAGAAGTGTGTTTGAAAAATAAATGTTCATTGAATGAAGGAAAAAGAAGATTCATGTTTTTATTGTCATATGCCGTTTTAGAAAAGCGTGGTGCTGCTACACTCATTGTACGAGCGCTACGAATCTGCGTCAGTTAATTACCTGTACCATATCCGTTTTACCAAAAAATAAAATGTAAACAAATCATAAAAAGGGTTTTTCGGATGTCGATTTTATAATAATCAACGTGATATAAAAATTATCATAGCAACTTTTAATTATTTATTAGAAATATCTCTTAAGTTCTTATTTTTTATATTAATATTCCTTACTTTTAGAAAAAAAAACATAAAATAATTTTATTTTTACAATTATGAATGATAAATTTATATTATTATAATAGTATAAAATTTACATATTTACAACATTAATTGTAATAACTAACTTACATTATAAAGAAGCTAAAAAGACAATGTTTCCAAATCTCTTACTGGTTTTATATGCTGGTAATTATAAGTGTACTGTTCAACGTATTATTGTCGATTGGAAGGAGTGTTTTATTATTACGACCGGATTATACCATTTTGTTTTTATTCTAGCTGAACTCGTTGACGCTACATGTGAAATCTCAGTGTTTTATTCGATATTTAGTTGTTGTTTCGTTATTATTGCATTTAAGTTTTTGTTAAGTTTTTTCTTCTTTGTTACTTGTTTTTTTGTTTTAGAAAATATTAACAGAACCTACATAGGTAAAATACTAATATTTTCATGTAATAATCTCATAAAACATCTTTGAATGTGCAGTCGGTTGACAAAAAAGTTTGAGAAACATTGGTTTGTTTGTTTACATTTTATTTTTTGGTAAAGTGGATAGAGTATATTACACTAGACCAGTGATATTAGTATCTGACTTAAAATGGCTTCACTTACAATTAAATTAAGCCGACTCGCCTTCTACAAAACCTCCTTGAATGTTTGTAGTCGAGTAAAGAGGATTAAATAAAACATACCTCAGTCTAATAATATTTTATTTACATATTCTAAACTTATTTAACGATCTACATACATATTTTAGAATTGTTTTTACGTTTGAATGAATGAGTAGATACTGACACTCGACACCTCCTCATATTCCGATGTTCCAAGTGACAAAAGTGGCGTATTAAGTAACTGTTTACACTTCGCACGACAATCAAAATCGTTAACTGGTAATTAACTTTATGTAAATGATAAAACCGTTTCAATGACGAAATATGAAACTTAGTTTTTTTATCACTGGTGTGAATTTTTGAATGAAAATTTTTGTTATAATAGAAATTTTATTTAAATTTATTTATGATACTTTAAGTATATTAATCATTTATACATGTTTATTACAGTTTTATAATATTTATTTGAGATCAGCAATCTCAGTCTGTTATAAAAATAAGCGTATTTTGCTATCAATACATTTTAGATTCAATTATTAAAAATATATAGAAGCATAACTAATATACAGAGACAGGTAGGTGGGTTACCCTCTGTGGCAACGGTGGGAATATTTTCAACTTATTGACCTCAAAAAGATTATAAGACTGATTGGAAGAAGTGAAGTAATGGGTAAATCTCAAAAGGAAGAGATGTGGATGTGTGTGAGTGTGGAAAGAATTGTCTCACAGAGTGAGAATTAATTTAAATGAAGATGAAAAATTGAATCCAAGAACCTAAAATAAAATTGGTGTAACTTGCTAAAATACGATTAGCTCAAGACTGTTCAATTCCGTATTACACTTAATGTCTATTTGATCGGCTCGATCACACCGTCGTAATAGAATACTGTTATGAATTTTGGCTTCAGCGTAGCTCTAACAGGTATAATTACCACATGATTATTTAAATCTTAAATATGTTAATAACATAATTATTATTCGATTCAATGCTTTTGAAGTGAAACTTCTTTAGAATCGTTGTGATTTCAAACCGGATGCAACGAAAAAACGACAGGTAAGAGACACAAATACAAAAATGTGTAGGATGAAGCCAGCAAAGAATGAGACAGAAATATGTATATTTCGGTCTCTCCTATAGTCGCCTGTAATTAGTGAGCCAGAGCGAGAGAGTAAATGTCGGTGTGTATTTATTTTGAAGTATTTCGACATTGTGAGTACAGTTTCCGTGGTGTAGCGGTTATCACATCTGCCTAACACGCAGAAGGCCCCCGGTTCGATCCCGGGCGGAAACAATACTTTTTAAAAAAAATCTTTAAATGTGAGTTTTTAATTATAATCGCCTGTAATTAGTGAGCCAGAGCGAGAGAGTAAATGTCGGTGTGTATTTAATACTTGCTTGTATTTTTGTCGATTTACTGAAGTTTCACTTCTATCGTGTGTGAATCGCACACATGTTTTTTTTATAAAAACTGTATCTAAGGCGGTGACGAAGGTAACGTAACCGGAGTGAAAACGCAGTTTAGTGGAGCATATGCATATGGGTTGAGGAGAGAGTATGCTTGAGGAGTGTGACCAAATATTTGTCCAGGAAACAATCCTTGCCTTTGCGCTATCTTCAATCTAGATGTCAGTTGCTTTTTCCACTTTGTTCTTCTATTTTGGAACCAAGTTTTTATTTGTACCTCTGTTAAACCAAGAGCCTTGGAAAGTTCCATTCTCTTGGAGACGCTGAGGTATTTGTCCAACTTGAATTCAGATTCCAAACGTTCGAGCTGCTTAGCACTGTAGGCCTGACGTGGTTTGCGCTCAGGTCCCGCGCGTCGGGGTCTTCTGTTGCTCTTGTCATCTGTAGACAAAAATATCTAAATTAAATATGTTTAGACATAAAAGTAGCTAGGCTGATTGATGTATTTTCTGAAAAACAAGAAAATATTTAATACAACTCATAATATGTAACAACTCACTCATAATAACTCATAACCTGTTAATTATGGACGACTAATATTCAGATAACAAATATAAAAATTTGAGTTTGTCTGACTTTTTCTCAAATATTTATAAAAAATTAAATCTATAATTTTTTTGAATATTATATATTTTATCCGTGCAGAGGCGATATGCGAATACTGACTATAGCCGGAGGCAGCCTGTGGTAAAAGGCAACACAACAACATTAACTAGGTGGTAGAATTCCAAGCAGTCAAACTAATTTTAGTCAAAGATCCCCCAAATAACTCTTAAAGATAAATAATTGTCATTTTCACGGCTTCTATTATTAAATAAGTATATTTTATTTTATGTTAAAGATGTAAAACTTGCAGCCTATACAATAAATAAAACAAACCTTCATAAAAGCGCAATAAAATGCACGTCCTCGTTTCGAAAGCAGCACTTGCTAGACAAATACACGGTAAAGTTTTTTCGAATACTAATCGGAATTGTAGCAGGCTCTCGTTAAGTGGCTATAAACACAATCTGTGTGTTTGTGCAGCGCCTGCGCAGTTTGACATCTCCCGTGTCAACAGACCATTGTGGTTTGTATGTGATGGTCGTGCTAACCGACTGTTAACTGTTTGTGTAAGCGCTTTACGATCATCGATGTAATAAATACAAATGATTATGTACATACCTAAAGAACTGGTTACATACAAGCGAATAAAATATTTTATACATGAATAATTTAAAAAAATATTACACCCATGTTTTATAATACACAAGGACACTATTTATATTACATCATTGATGTAATATTTAATTTTACAAAAAAACTATAAATAACCGTGTCAAATAAGTATCTACTACTTGTCAATACAAGTACTGTAATTTCATGCTCATTAGTTTGATCAAAATAGATAATCATATAGACAGTCCGTTTTACGTACGTTCTACCAGTCTTGAACGATATATGATACAAACTACTATATACTATTGCGCTGTGGGTAAAAGAAATGTGTAAAAACTCGCAAAAATTATTCATATCAACTAGATGTATGTCGAAATGAATCGTTTGCGAGGCATTTTATGTCTTCAAAATACGCTTAATGTTTGTAACTGTTATACTGAAATCAGAATTTTTTATCTCCACTGATGTGGACTCATGAATATTGGAGAAACTACGGTGAATACAGTTACGAGTTTTCAGGGAAAATTGAGAGACAGTTATCAGCTAACTTTATCATATTGATGTGCGCACATATAGCAAACGTATACCAGGATAAAGTATACCATATAGATAAAGTATACGTAGGATAAAGTATACCAGGCGTACCGGAAAGTCATTAGCGATTTTTTCAAAAAACTACGTAATTTTCCAAAAATAGGGAAAAAATTATTTATATTCAAGGTATTGGCCATTTCATTCTACACACGTTACCCATCTTTTAAGCAATCTATGGATATATGGGATTTTCAGGCACGAAACTTGACATTTTCAAATTGGTATAAATTCATGACGGTGTTACTTTCGCAAAATATACATATCAAAAAAGTCTAAACAACATGCATGATATTACAAATTTACCATTTATACTAATTAATTTCTAAGTCTTTACTCACTCAAAGTGCGTAGGTATGTAAACTTTTTTGTTATTGATGACATACTGATTGGTTGTAAGAAAAAATTCGATTATGTTTTGTTTTTTTCATATAATTAAATGAAAGGGAATTTGTTTGAATTTAAGTGCGTTTTTATTGCTACGTTTAGTCTTGATTTTATAATTTTACCAACCATTTAAATAAAGTTAGCGACAAAATTGAATTGTTAGATATTCTTCACGTCATGGAGCGACGTCATTTAACGGCAAATGAAATGCAAAGAACTGTAGAGATGTTGCAAGCGGGAAGTAATCAATCTCAGGTATCTCGGCATTTTGGCATTCATAAAAGTGTTATTTGTCATCTTTGGCAGCGCTACAATAATACAAGGGAACCCGCTGAACAGCATCCAGGCCGTAAAAGGAGTACAACCACTCGGTAAGACCGGTACATACAACTGACTGCAAGACGCCAGCCGATGTTAACCGCTTGAGAGATAAGTTTGAGGCTACAAAATTCAAGTGATGTTGATGTAAGTCCCCAAACTGTGCGAAATAGACTGCATGAGTACGGCCTACGAGCCCGACGCTCAATTAGGTGCTCACCGATACGTCACGGGAATCGCGCTCGTCGAAATGAATGGTGTAGAGAACGCAGAACATGGACCCAGGAACAATGGGATAAAATTATGTTTTCCGATAAGTTGCCATTCGGGTTTAGGCCTGATACAAGAAGGGTGCGAGTGTACCGTCAGCCCGGAAATACTGAAAGGCTCAGGTGCATTCAGGAAGTTCATTCACACAGCGGCTCATACATCATCCTAAAATTTAAATTAGTACATGTTGCTTAGACTTTTTTGATGTGTGTATAACATACATATATAGATTTGAAGCTTGATATCAGTAGAATAAAATAACAAATGTGTCAAATCATAACATTGCATACTTAAGCCTAGCGACATCTGTTAGAAAAACTGGTAATGGCTTTCCGGTACACTTATGTAACTTCAAAAATTTCATTATTTTATCACAGTTTATATATAATAAGTGCAGCCAAAGTGGCTTTGCGGACAAATTGAAAAAAATATTTTCTACATACTCCCTCGTTGAGTTTAAGTATATATAATATTTTATCACAATTTCTCGGTACATTTCCATAGAGTTGTGGTGTTAATTCAATTCCTGGATAGAGTTGGATCGTAACAGGGCATACGTTAAGGCGGTTGGCAAACAAGCGAGCTTTGTTGGTAATTATCGTCGCAGCAGCTGTTTGCCGACACCTTGGTGCGAAGTCGCGACCACCTTCCGTCGACTGGTCACAATTCGTCGAATGTGTTCTAAGATTTATCACTACACCGTGTCATAAAAAACCTAAGAATACAGAATTGAAGCTCATAATTCGATACTTGCGCTTGCTGCTGCGGTTGCTGTCCATACATTTTTTGCCGATGGAAAAAGTATAACGCAAAAGATATATCTACTTTTTTATTGTAGCGTGGTACAGACAATGGTCTGTCATACAATATTCAAAATTTCAAATTTGATAGCAAGATCAATTACACGGTCGTGTTTCTTAATGAAAGACTTTATAGTCTTCCTTTCAGCTAAGTCGTCTTTGAAAAGTCAAACAGCCAATTCATAATTAACAGCAGTCACTGTCAGAAATTTTTGGCATGAAAACGTTTGCAAAAAGAATTAATTTTGATGGACGCTAATATTCAATGAATCCTCTGTGCCTTCATGTTTTTGTGACTATGTTATATATTGTAATTAGGACAATCAACATTTTTCACGTACAGCTATTTTTCCTCAGAGTTTCATGAAGTGATAATTTGAATTTTATGATTAGCTTAGAGGTAATTGTCAAATATTTTGTACCGCTACCTATTGAAATTTACACATATTGAAGTGTTCACCCAGTTTATTCGTGGACTTATTATGTTGATTTCGCTATATAGTTCCTAGTCAATTTGACATTGCATTTAATACATATATTTCGCGTTGTTTTTATATTGAATATCTATTATGAAATCGTATTTTTTTAGAAATTCATTTGTATTTTTTACTATGCTGCACAACCTACCATAATGCAGCATTAAATATAGAATTTTTCAAATGTTCTATATAATGAAAATCATTAAGACAAGTAAACAGTATTCGTTTAAAAATACTCAAAGATTTCATTATCAAGAACTTCTTTCCAGAAAGGACTGGATGCTCAAGAAAATCTTTTGGAAGTGCGGTAGTCTCTTATGGTATACCGATGGCTCCAAAATTGGATATAATCTAGGCTGTGGGGTGTTTGGAGAGCGACAAGCTTCAAGACCAGTCTGAGCCTGGGAAAATACGCCTCCATTTTCTAAGTAGAGGTCTACGTCATTTTAGAATGTGCGGAAGTGAATCTGAAAAAAGACTACATCTATCAAGTGATATACATTCACGCCGACAGTCAAGCAGCACTTTTAGCGCTGGATTGGACTTAATACCCTCGAAACTCATCAAAAACTATATTGACACTTAAATACTTTAGGCAAGAAAAACAAAGTAATTCTTCGCTAGATGCCCGGGCATGCGGGTGTCATGGGCAACAAAAAAGCCGATGAACTTCCCCGGATAGGATAGGGCTAAGGGAACGCAGTGGGAATCTGAACCGCGCTATGGCGTACCTAAAAGCCTAATCCGGCTCACCCTCAGGGATCAACGTGAATCTATTAAGCGTTAGAACGCAGTTCCAGATACGAGCACCTTCTGTCAAAAAACTGGTTTACTATATCAACGAAGCAAAGCTTGCCAAAGAACTATAGTAAATGTGTGGCGATCACAATAGCTCATTAAATTGGTCGCAGTGATACTAGGTTGAATAGACTAGCATAGTCACCTTTTGAAATATTAATCAAGAACTTCCGTATCCACATTTCCCGTCCATGACGTAACTATTTTTAAACTACTTGAGACTTATTATCGATGATAATAAATAATTAATCTAGCCCTGCCGCCTCCGTCGTGGTTTGGCTCAACGGGCAGACCTAAAAAGTGTTAACTTAATGTTGTAAAGAATGACATACGCGCCAATGAACTCTCAATAATCAATGCCAAAAACCTACATACTTGAAGAAGAAATACTCGGAGAGCAGAGCGCAAGCACCGAAGCAGAAGTTTCGATTCCAGCTACAATTTAACGCTAATTGAGTGTTTATGATAATTTAACGAACCCTAAATAAAACCAAAAACTGATTTAAAAACTCCAATAGCAATAATCTTAATTTGACGACCTCCTGGCGTAATGGCTAACGTACGTACCGAACGTTTGTGGAAGTCACGGGTTCGATTCCCTTTCAGCGTCTGGGTGCTTATGTACAGTATGTATTAATTTACAAAAAAGCATATATGTAGTATATCAGATGTCTAGTACCCATAATACAAGTGCTATGCCACTTAGTTTGGGATTAGATGGCGTTGACTGAAATGTCTCAATATATTTTTTTTATTTATTTATTTAATAATCTATCTAGTTTGTCCCAAGGGTATGGTAATCTTAATACATTGAACTACAAAAAATTTATATTTCTATATGTTTATATGTATATTTCACGGTTGTCATTTCAAAAGTATTCGGTCAGTGAGCTTGTGATTGTTTTTGTGTCGCTAGTTTGATTTTTTTTTTCATTTTAGAAGCGCGTGTAAATGTGATCTTGCCTAAGAATATTAAAAAAATTTAGTGTTGTAATTTCGTGAAAGTGTTGTGAATGTCTAATTGTTCCGCGGTAAGGATAACTTTGATTGGACTTTAGTCTGGATTATTTGAATTCTATTAAATCATTGACAGGGTGTATATGGATGCAAGCACAGCTGCACCAGAACGTATCGGGCACACGTGATAGAGAATTCATAAATACAATATATTGTAAGTACACACGTTAATTTATTTTTAAAGTTTTGTTTCGTGATATCACCATTGGCACTAAGTTACGCTCTACTTATCAAAGAAATAAGTACATTCACACTCTTTGACAGAATGGTCGTACATCCTTAAATATAACAGGTTATCATAAGTTGACATAGAAAGTTTGAACCTCGAGAGGACCTCCAAGCAATTCCCGGACGTGACACTGTCACACTAATTTTATAGCTACAAAAATTCCTGACGATGTCATCTTAGCAATATGACGAAACCATTGTAAAAAAAATGCATCCCTTTACTGCGCAGGAGGTAGTCAAGTATTAGGGTTCATAACATTTTAATTATTAGAATAACTACAGTAGTTAGTAAAAAGCTTTAGGTAAGAAGAAGGTAAAGTTTTTTATTTATGTAATTTGTCGAAGGTTAAATCTTTTCACTGATTTGAATTGACGAGGTTTAGTAGAATTGTTTTATTGCTAAGGAAAAACAAATATGCTGACGGCCTACTAAATTATAAGCAGTTACCGTCGCCTATGGATGTTTCCGAAGCTAGAGACACCGCGAACACGCTGTTATATTGGGGTAACAGAAACCTGGGTCACTAATCGGAATACAACACAAGGTTTTTATGGCGGAATACTTAAGACCAAGGGTGGTTGCCATCTAGACGGCATTGGGACCCTACCAAGTAGCTATATAGCGTTGTTTTCTCGCCTTTTATAACAGGCCGATCTCGGCCGCAGGGGTTAGTATTCTTACTCCCCCTCTGCACGGAGATAAAATTATAGTTTTTATCTCTGTAGACTAAAAGTATTAGGTAAGTATTTTCGTATATATATTGAATGTAAAAGAGCTTTTAACAACTTACATACGTAGTAAATTTTTATTCAGCAGTTCAGTGCAAATTCGGCGGGTTCTTCCCTAAAGCAATCAAATATTGTACGAGTAATAGACTGCCTACTTGCTGCAAAATAATAGATTTTGAAAATTGTTACTTTTGCAACCTAGGTTCAAGATTAAATAAAACTCAGGACATGTAATAGACATATAACTCGTAAAATTTATGAATGGTGTTCTGAAAATAGTCTTCAAATTCTTGTATAAATAGCAATACATAGGTATACTCGTAGTGTTTACATTGGTCACCCGCCGGTACTTATTTCAAATGCTTATATTGGCATTTTACCCCATTATTGCATAATTTTCTACCTTACTTCGATAAGGAGGCGTCGGTGTATGCACGCCACTCAGTTGCTTTCCACTTGTCAGTAAAATGTCTTCTCTTTTACGCACTTTGAATGTCTCGCAGAAGGA
The DNA here is from genome assembly GCA_963693495.1 of Malacosoma neustria. Classification (NCBI taxonomy): domain Eukaryota; kingdom Metazoa; phylum Arthropoda; class Insecta; order Lepidoptera; family Lasiocampidae; genus Malacosoma; species Malacosoma neustria. The sequence goes on from OY856379.1 coordinate 12,021,666, forward strand.
GGCGACAGAGTCCATCCAGCTTGGCTGTCGACCATCGCTAGGATGATAGCCCGGAGAGAGAGGTTAAGATCAATGTTGGCGACGAGGTTTCGGCGCACCAATGCCCATGCGGGGCACATTTGGAGGGTGTGGAGTGCCATGTCCTCGTCACCGGCGTCATAGTGGTGGCACTCTGTCGTTTGCTTCTTTTGAGCGATAGGACGCAGGTGCCGCGTGAAGTAGTCGTGCCCCGAGACTACTTGTGTCACGTGAAACGACAGAGTGCCGTGACGCCTGTCAAGCTAATCTTGTAGGGCGGGCCGCACCGCTGCGATGGTGTTTAGGCGCGCACTGGGTTGCACAAGTTTTTCCTTCTAAACTGCCGTGGGACCTCCCCGGTGCTCTGCGCGCTTTACCTCGACTTCACGAGGCGCAGGGTGAGAAACACAGGCAAAGGCTTTCTGATGCCAATAATACAGCGACGCCAAGAGCCGAGCTTCGAGATCCTACCGCACGGATCTGGCGAGGAGGGAAGCCGCCTCAAAGGACACCGTACGGTATCCTCTGATGGCCCTGACGGCCAGCGTGCGCTGTGGTTTTCGCAGCAATGCAGCGCTTTTGGCCATCAGGTGCTCCGCCCAAACGGGGAAAAACCCCGTAAAGGACCTATGACCATACAGTCCCTTCGTAAAGTTTCCGGCACACTGAGTTCAGTCCCCCGATGTTGGGAAGCAGTCGGGTGAGTGCTCCGCCAGCTCCCTTGAGTCGCGGGTCCAGCCGCTCAAAGTGTGCCGTAAAGTCATATTGGCGGTCAAGGACAAGTCCTAGATACTTGAGCGTTGCCCCGACGCTGATGCGGACGCCTCCCACCGTTATGTAAAGGTCCCGAGGCGATCCGCGTCGTCGGCTATAGCCTCGGACTTATGCAAGGCTATCTCCGGATCCGGTGTACGACATGCGCAACTTCAACCGTGCCCCTAAGGCATGCCTGATGGTAGGGCTGTGTGGCGGCTACTGCCTACCACAACCCTGAAAAACGGGAACTGAATCGCTCTTTTACTTACTGCCTATGATATAATATTTTTATGACACTAAAGGAATGTGATATAAATATTTTTATTAAATTTATGACTGAGACTACTTATATAATATTATGTATTCCGAATTATATATTTCTCAACTAGTCGGTTAGTATCAGCGCCCATATTTCTATAGAAAATTTCCAGTAGTAATTATCTCAAAATATCTCTTTATAGGAAAATACGTATCGATTGAATTGCGAATACCCATAAATGAATTATTAGTGCATATAAATATTATCATGGTATCATTTTTCTTGATCCCTCTTGTTAAAACGAGGGATGATTACGTGTTCAAATCGTTTATTGCGTGTGAAGAATCGCACCAGATGGCCAGTGATCACGCTATTATGACATGCAACGAGTTTGTATCACGTTTACATTTTCCCAGCATCGAGGACTACATTTTAAATCGATTAACGAGTGATTAATTTGAATCTTATACTTTTATAACTACTAGTGGTCACCCAGTTGTTGAAAAATAATCATAAATCAGTTAAGTTTTAAGTTTGACTATTATTAGACTTCAACAAGGCTACACAGTTAACTTCCTTTTCTTTTTCAAACATATTATATAATATTTAAATTTAAAAAATACATTAAAAATTAAGGCTGAAATAAAGAAAGCCATTGTCATTAATATGTAATTTTTATATGTATTTTTAATGACAAAAAAAAATAAAGGTGCCTTCCCACTGACATAATATTTAATAGGATACATACATATACATATATAGAGATAGGATACATGATGCAAAATTCCTACGTAATTTATATATGACTAGCTGACCCGGCAAACATTGTTCTGCCATATAAATAATTAAAAAATATATAATTTAATTACGTTCACCCCTATTTCACTCCATTCTACTTTCATTTTCGCGGCAAAAAGTAGCATATGTCCTTCTTCATCTTGGGCTATCCATAAATTACGTCACACGAATTTTAGGAAGTTGTAGCCCCTCCTCCCGTCATTGTTACAGGTTGTCACATTTTTAGAACCCCCTCCTCCTGATTTGCAAATAAAATTAAACAACGCTTGTTTTTTAATAAAACAGTATAAATTTGGTAGAATTACAGTAGATGGTAAATGGATTGTTTGCTTATTTCAAAAGTATTATATGCGCTAAAAATGCAAGAAGCCAGGAGTATCAATTGTCCATGGTAGTTAGAGGATTTCCTCCTCCCGATTAGATAGATAGATAGATAATTCTTTATTGTCACCAACTTAACCTAATGATTATAATACAAGTTAAAGAGAATATTGTAAATATTGGAGACAATGGGCGGCCTTATCGCTTTAAGCGATTTCTTCCAGGCAACCCACATATAAATTTCTTATGGAGAATACTAGCACTAACATATCGTGCGGTGTATAGAGAAAAAAAAAATCTACATGAATGAAAAAAATACATGATTCAAATCAAGGAAATAGTCATCTATTAAACATGGCCTACATCTTTAAGTAATGTTCGACAACCATTCGCTTGAACACTCCTAAGGATTTTGCCTCTCAGATAGTGACGGGAAGTGAATTCCACAAAAGAGTGGCTTCATAAGTAAAGGATTTACGACAGTATGAGGAACGGTGTCCAGGAACTTTTAGAAATCTGTTGTAGTTAGAGCGCAAATTACGTGAACAAGAGGAGCGGAGAAAGTAAAAACATTCTTTTAAGTAAGTTGGTAAAAGAGGATTGAAAAGAATGTTATACAGGAGAGACAGCAAATGAACATTCCGGCGAAGTCGGATAGGTAACCACTTGAGCCTTTTACGAAATTCTGATATGTGGTCATATTTGCGCAAGCCAAATATGAACCGGATACAAAAATTCTGAAGACGTTCTAGCTTATTTAGTTGCTCTTCGGTTAAATCAAGAAAACTAGCATCAGCATAATCCAATAAAGGGAGCAACAGGGACTGCGCAAGAATAACTTTGGTGGCTGTCGGAAGAAAGTTTTTAAGCCTTCTGAGAGATGCAGATGATGCGAAAACTCTTCTGCTTAGTTCAGCCAGGTGAGGTTGCCATGACAGCTTATTGTCAATGATGACACCAAGATCCTTCACTTTGTCGCTATATTCAATTATTGTACCATCAAATATGACTTGTGTTTCGCGCCCGTTTGAGGTAGTTGTGGGCAATTAACGCCACTTCCCATCATCAAGGACATAAGGAAAACTAAGTTGGAGCCTGGAGGATGTTTTTAGTGGAAATCCGGTATGAAGCTTGAAAATGTGGAGGTGCGTGCGTTTCCAGCTGCTAGATCCACACAAAGCTGCCGTGATCAAGCACAGTAGGTCTTTTATGTGAAAAGAAAACTATTGTTTTTACTATTGTCCACGTAATTTTTTTATTATTATTAAAACCTTCCGTGTGCTTTAAGGAACATACGAAAATAAATTGCCGAATTGTTCGAGCCACTCTTGAGATTCGCGCTTAGCAACATTCATTTTTATATAAATAGATATTCTTTTATCGTACATAATATGCTCAATGTCTTCAACAATTATAATTGGAACATAAAATCTCAAATTTGGAATGGTGGAAAATTTCTACTTTTGACGCTCAATTGACCAATAATATTAATCTCTTGTCGGTTTGAACACAGACGAACCATAAACAAATTATTTAATTTTTTTAATGTTATAATTAAATTATTAATTTTTTAATTAGTTTAATGTATTATAACCGTTATTAAAAACAAAACTTTAGCTTTATGCACTTATCTTCATATAAACGTTATCTGAGCTAAATTTCATACTCATCCGTCTGCTTTATTTTCATAAAAGACGTACAAATTTTAATAAAATAATTGCATTATTATTACAGTGGAAAAAGAGCACTTTAAAAAAAAGTGCGTGCGTACAAAGTACACTTGTCAGAAGTGAAACTTCTTTGGCAAACTAATTTAGTGAACTCTAGACGGCCTTATAGATTTCTATAATCCAAGTTTAATAAATGGACTGCGCTTCGAACGGAAATGTTTATTAAAATAATTAAAAAGAGGAAAGATATCATTGTTTATTTGTTTGCATTGAATAGGCTCCGAAACTACTGAACTGATCTGAAAAATTCACTGTTAGGAAGATACATTATCCCCGGGGGACATAGGCTATATTATATTTTCAAAAACATTAGGGATCCTTACTAAAACTCCAATAATGTAACCCAAGGTGTAAAAAAATTACCGAAAATTTTCTTTACATTGCGTGCGCTGCGAAAACTATTAATGATAGTATAAAATAATGTACTACGACTTTGCAGAACACATCATTAATGGTTTAGAACCATTTTCGATTCCACTTGGACACACAAAAAATTCATTAAAATCGGTCTCTAAAACAATAGACCCAATCGAGTTAAAATTTAGCATTGCTACTTATTTCGCGATGTAAACGCTCACTAAGAATGGATATTACTGAAGTCCTATCCAAAAAGTATGTTTTAAATTTATATGGCAGAACAACGTTTGCCGCTCAGTTAGTCAAATATATGTTTGAAGTTTTACTTTTAATGAAAGATAATGCACAAGAACTCATATAATCTTTATATTTTTTTTTTATATTTTGTAACAATTCGCACAGCGTCATCTAGTCCCAAACTAAGTAGCACTTGTGTTATGGGCCCTTTTTTTTTTTTTTTTTTTTTTTTTTTTTTTTTTTTTTTTTTTATACCGAGGAAAACTGTTACAGTTTCCACCAGCCTCCGGGGGAAGGCCGGTGGGGTATGTGGGATTACCTCCCGAGGGGGCTGCCTACTCCCCTCGGGCGGACCGGGGGCTAAGGCCGCCGGTCCTACCCACTAAAAACCCCGGTCGCCACTCTTGGCCTTAGAGGGGGCTTCGCAGGATCGCCTTTTGGCATTACTCTGCTAGGCCCCCAGCCAGACGTCTCCAATGAGGGTACCCCGAGTGACAGTTCCCGCTGCCGGCGGTCACACTAGACCTGCCGGTGACCAGACACAGAGTGTCCAGTCGGGGTAGGGCACCCTCCGTCTCATTGCCTTCGCCGGGAGCTTCCCCCGGAACTCCCGGCTGGCCGCTCTTACAAGAGAGCGACCGGCAACCCCTTCTCAGGGTGGGATGAGGTGCGCATAGCGTCTCCTTCCCCGATTCGTCCTACGCCGACGAATCGGTGGAGCCGCCGCGTCCTCCTCCCTCGCACGCTCGATGGCCTCCTTCTGCCGCATGACACTTTCGGCGAAGGAGACCACCGCGTTCCAGTTCCTCTCGCTGCGGAGCATTTGACCTACGATTGCCCGCAGCGAGAGGTCACCTCCTACCACGCTCTGCATATTGAAACGCTGGGGCCCCCAGGCGGCGCACTCCGACACCGTATGTTCCACGGTGTCTACTGGCGCGCCGCATTCCCAACAGGCCGGGTTCGGCTCCCGCCCCGCAATCTGGTGCAAGTACTTGCCGAAACAACCGTGGCCGGTCAGTACCTGCACCAGCCTGTATGTCAGGGTCCCGCTTGACCGCGAGACCCATTCCGACAAGTAGGGGCGGATTGCCTCAACCGTAACCCGGCCCGGCTCGGGTGGCCCCAGGATCCTCAACCAGGACTGGGTCAAGGCCTCCTGGGCGAGATCCCTGACCCGTCGCGACTCTTCCGGGCACAGCCGGAGTCCCCTCTCCCTGGCATCGCGGCGCAGGCGGTATGTCTCCGCGAGGACAACCGCCCGCAGCTCCCAGGGCGGGTCGGCTGCCAGGAGTGCAGCCGCCCGCCAGGACACTGTACGGTACGCCCGAATGGCCCTCACATCTATGACCCTCTGAGATCTTCTCAAGAGGGCCCTGCTACGAGATGTGAGGTGGTCTGCCCAGACAGGCGCACCATACACCGCCATGCTCCGCACGACGCCAGTGTACAGTCTTCTCACGGCTGTGCCCGGCCCCCCCACATTGGGCAGGAGTCTGCCCAGGGCGGCAGCGGCCGAGACCAGCCTCGGGCACAATTGGGCAAAATGTGGCCCGAAGCTCCACCTAGGGTCTAGTGTGAGCCCCAGGTATTTCATCTGGGGCTTCACTTCGACCGCTGCACCCCGGAGCACGATGCGCGTGTCTCGGGGTGGTTTCCTTCTTCGTCCATGCATAAAGAGGGCCTCCGTCTTTTCTACGGAGACCCTCAGACCGCACGACTCAATTCGGTCCACCACCAGCGAGGTGCTGATGGTGGCCCGCCGGACGGCATCTTCATATGACTCACCCCGAGTTGCGACGAGGGTGTCGTCCGCATAACACAACACCCTCGTATCGGGCGTGACTGGGCATCGTAGGACCCAGTCATACCCGATATTCCACAGAAGTGGTCCCAGTACCGACCCCTGCGGAACGCCGCACGCAACGCGCCTCCTTCGGACCCGACCGTGGCCGTCCTCCCAGACTATGAAACGGTCCCGGAGGTATGCCCCCAACAACCTCCGCAGATACAGAGGCACTCCATGGAACCGGAGTGCCTCCAGTATCGTCTCGAACGGGAGGCTGTTGAAGGCGTTCGCTATATCGAGCGATACCGCCAGGACCACTTCTCCCTGACTCACCGCCTCTTGCGATATGCCCTTCAGGGCGGTTAGCGCATCCAGCGTGGAGCGCCCCGCCCTGAATCCGTACTGGGCGGCGGAGAGTCCCGGCTCTGCCGTGTCCAAGTGCTGGACGAGACGGCTCGCAACTACCCTTTCAAAGGTCTTCGCCGTCTCGTCCAACAGGACGATCGGGCGGTAACCGGAGGGATCATCTGGGGAACGGCCCACTTTGGGAATCAGGCAGAGCCTGCCCTCCTTCCACTGGGCCGGGAACTGTCCGGTGCTGAAGCACTTATCGAACAGCTCCCGAAGCCAGCCGCCAAGGTGAGTGACGGCTTGGAGGAGCACTCTGCCCGGAATCCCGTCGGGTCCAGGTGCCTTCTTGGTGCCCTGAAGGTGTCGCAGGGCATCTTCGATTTCTACCTCTGTTGTGGGGGGAGGATCCACGATCTCCTCTCTAAGCAGAGGGACGGCCATAGATGGGGGAGTGAATGCTCCCAGGCTCGGGAAGAGCCCCTCAATTATGCGATTGAGGGCCTCCTCTGACAGGGTCGCCGTTACCGGGGCGCCCGCAGCACGCATCTTCTTGCGCGCTGACTTGTACGGACGCCCCCAGGGATCCCTGTCAAGGCCCTCGAGGAGCTCCTCGTAAGCCCGGGCCTTCGCTTGGCTAATTGCTCGCTGAAGGGCTTTCTTGGCAGCATTCTGCTCCCCCTTTATCCTCCGGAGTTCTTCTTCGTCCGGCTGCGGATTCCGGTGTCGGTACCGGTGGACGGCTCTGCGGGCGCGCTGCGCAGCGTTGCGCAGCTCCGCTATTTCGGCTGACCACCAATACACCTGCTTCTGAGCCGGACGCCGCCGGACCCGTGGCATAGCCGCCTCGCAGACCCTTGTGAGGGCCGTGCGAAGGCGACCGGCCGCCTCCTCTGCTGTTTCCCCTACGGGCGCTGGGTATGCGTTGTAAACCCAGCGCTCGGCGATCGCCTGGACCTCAGCCATCTCTTTGTCGAGACGGCCGAGTGCCCAGCGAGGGAAATTTTCACCTCTTTGCGGCTGCGGAGTGCTGCGGAGGGGGGAGACGCTGAATCTGATGTACAGATGGTCAGACAGCGTCTCTACCTCCTCCTCAACGTGCCAGTCCACCACCCTGCATGCGACCAAAGGAGTGGCGAACGAGAGATCCACAATTGAACTGCCCTGTGGTCGCACGCAAGTGGGAACCGCCCCCCTGTTCAGGAGGACGAGGCCACTCCGCAGCGCCCACTCTTCTACGGCCCTACCTCTTGCATTGGTGGTAGGACCGCCCCAGGCTCGGGATTTGGCATTGAAGTCACCGAGGACCAAGGTCTTCCTCGGCGGCATCCGGCCGACGGCGGCCCCGACGGAGTCGAGAAATGACTCGAACTCCACCAGGGGGCGGTTGGGGGAGAAGTACACGCCAATAATGGCGAAATCACCCCAACCTGCCGCCGCATATCCCGACCCATTCTCCAGGAGTTGGAGAGGGAGGCTTTCACCTGCCCGGGCGGTCACTGCCACCGTGCCGTCCCAGTCACCGATCCAATTGTCACGGACCGGGACGAGGTAGGGCTCTGCAATAACTCCAACATCACCACCCCACTCCGCGAGGGACTGCAGGAAGAGGTCCTGCGCCCCCGCGGAGTGGTTAACGTTCCCCTGGAGGATGCGCATGCCCTCTACGCTATCCATTGACAGGGGCATCCACAACCTCCATAACCGTCGGTTCTGACGCTCCCTGTCGTGGCAGGGAGCGCCAGATACCCTTAACGTTGGGGGGGCGGCATTCTTTGCCCCCCATCACGTGGGTCGCCGTTTTGCCCGCATCGGCGCAGACGGCGCACCGCGGGGGCTCGTTGCATTTGTTGGACCCATGTCCCGGCTTCCCACACCGGAAACATAGGTCTGACCTATCCACTTGCGAGGGGCACATCGCTTTGGTGTGCCCCATCGAAAAACACTTATAGCACCGCCTGGGGAGCGGCTCGAGGAGCCTCACTTGGGCCGCCCCCCAGCCGATGCTGAATTCCCCGGTACGAGTGAGCCGAAGAGCTCCCTCGATGGGGCACTGGGCAATTGATGAGCCCAAGCCCCCTGGTCCCTGCCTGATCTCCGAGACCTTGAGGGAATCAGCAGGGACCTGTGCTGCCTCCGCCAGCGCCGACAGAAGGCGCTCCTCCGTGACGGAGACAGATAGCCCGTGTATGTAGAGGCCAGTTCTTTTGGCTGGCCTCGACACGAGCCCTCTGTCCCCGAGGACCACCCTCATACGGGAGGCAAGGAGGTCCGCCTTCTCCTCCTTGCCCTCCCCCTCAACCTCATATAGGATGCTGCCATCGGCAGCTCGGCGACTCCTAAGGCCCCTTTGGAAACCCAGGTCCTTAATTTCCACCTGGGTCTCCGCTATCAGGGCCAATTGTGGGAGAGAAATCCCCCTCTCTGAGGCGCCCGGTGGCAGCGAGAGTTGTATTACTGCCACCTTAGGGGGATCTACCCTTACCTTCTTCTTTTTCTCCCCTTGCTGGGTTTTGGGGGGAGAAGCAGAGGGGGCCGGAGGCGCTGTGGCACTGTTGCCCTTCTTTTTCTTCCCCTTTTTGCGGGCCACCACCGTCCATGCCTCCCCGAGGGGTCGCAGGGGAGGCTGGGGCTCTATGGCAGTCTGCCCCCTCCCGGGTGGCAGCTGGGGGAAGTCCTCCCGATTCCACCCGGCATGATAAGTTGCCGGGTGGAAGGCGGGCCACGGCGATGGTACATACGACGATGGGCCCGCTCCTCCATACATGGGAGGTGGTGGCGGCGGTATGGTGGGCCGTACAGGCGGTTGCGGTCCTGGTGGTCCAACACCACGCGCCTCCACATGTCTCCGGGCCCCTAGCGTCCCGGGATGCAGGGACGATGGACCACGGTAAACCTCCGGTTCGGTAAAGGGCCCGGGAGTCTGGGCCGTCTTCTTTTTCTTCTTCTTCTTCTTCTTCTTCATGCCCAGTCTCCCAGGCTCCTGGGCTACACCCATCCGGGGTTCCTGGGCCGGGGTTGCTAAGCGCTTCCCCTTCGCCACGCCCGTCAGGGGGCCCCGCGGTCCCTCAGTCGCCGTTCCCATAGCACCCCCAACAAGCGGCGTCGGAGGCCTGATCGCCCCTAGCAGATTCTGGGACGCTGGGACCCCATTCTTTCGCCTGGCGTCCGCGGCGAGGGGGGGCCTTCTCCTAATCTCCGGTAACAGGCGCTCTTCGAGGCCCTCAAAACGGGCCTCGATCAACCTCCCAACCGTCTCTAAGACCGACCTCTTCAGGTCGTCAATATCAAACCCAGCCGCAACGGATGTTGGTGCTGCGGCCGGGGAGACGGCAGGAGGGGGGGAAGAGCGTCTATTGGCCGTCGCCTCCGCGTAGGCCTGCCTCTGCGCCTTGAGCTCGCCCTTAACAGCCGCGAGCTCGCGTCTGAGGCGATCATTATCAATTCGGAGTCGACGGTTTTCACTGCTTTCCGATTTTTCCGCCAGGATCTCCACGATGTCTGTGATCCTGGCAGTCGACACCTTCAGCTGCTTTACAAATGTCCCCTTTAAGTTGCCCGACCGAGTGGCAACGTGCTGGATCTGGGCTACTTCATGGCCCGCAGCAGCCCTGAGCCGAACGAGGTCCATAGACTCCAGATTTTCTGGGGTCTCCTCGGTCAACTCAAATTCTATGTCTGCTGCGGGCACATAAAAACTCCCCGACTTGTTATATATGCGCTCCCCCATGATTTCCACAGATTCCCCGACATTGAAGTCCGACTCACTGTCAGGGCCGGGGGCGGCGCTGGAACGCCTGGAAATAACGACTTTCCCCCCTTTGCCCCTACGCGCTCTGAGGGTACTTGTTGACCTTAAATCGGGGTCTGAAACCACCGCTCTCGCAGCAGTCTCGACCCCATCCTTCACCTTGAACCTTTTGTCCCCCGTCTCGTTGCTGATCCTGATCTCCTCGGATCCATCCTCGTAGGACATCCTTCTGGCGGAGATCGGAGGAAGATCAGCACACGAGATGGAGGAATCTGACTCCTTATCTACCTCTTTCCTCCTTGTTCTTAGAGACCTCCTCAGAGGTCTGTTCTTTTCATTACTATTGTCTCTCTCCCTATCTTCTTCCTCCTGTCTGCTACTTCCTTCCTTATTATTAAAATTAAGTTCAACCGAATAATCCATGCTCATGTAGTTATAGGTTTCATCCCATTGGCTCCCCACCCTCCATGGAGTCCGCAAGTGGGGACGACCCAGGCGGAGCAGAGCTCTACGCAAGGGCCGCCAGGGCTACCAACGGGATATAGGGGTAGTCGGAGGCGGTGGGTGCGGTATCCGAGGCATGAGAGACGCAGATGGTTAGGCCACGAAACTCTTGCCCCATCACCATGACCTCCTACCTGACGACCTTCCCTAGCCGGGTGTGTTTGACACTACCACCAATGACCATTTCCCTGCAGCTGGCTAAGCTACAAGGCAGCCGTCTGGTCAGAAATCTGGGCCAAACGGGCGTGTTGCCGATGACAGGTTGCCCATCTACACCGGCTCAGCCTCGCAGGATCCCATCATCCCGACGTACGGCTCCGCTGCGTAGGCCGTAATGCAGGTGGCTGTGACACGCCACCCCAGACCCAACCACAAAGTCTAGGGCAATGCGTAACATCTTCGGTCGGAAGTGGCTGCAGTGAGAGAACGGCCGTGAGTGTCGAACGCCAATCCAGGGCATGGAGCAATCATACACCCCCAGCCACACCGACACACAGCCGACCCGACCCAAGATGAGGGAGTTGGGGAGAGGATGTGGGAGGTAGACGGGAAGAAAGGTAGGACTCCGTCGCCTCGGACGGGAAGAGGAGTGAGGCAACGAATGCTCGGGCACCTCGGGTACGCACACCCGTGCACTCCTCGGACAGAGGAGCGCCCCTGAGGGGACTTGTGTTATGGGCCCTAGACAACTGATATACTACTTATATACTTTTTTTTTTGTAAATAAATACATATTATACATAAACACCCAGACGTGAGACGGGAATCGAACCCGTGACCTCCGCGAGCGTACCGACGTAATCGTAATCTAATACTTAAAATTGTATTTCTACATGGTAGGGCCCCAAGCCCGTCTGGATGGCGACCACCTTTGGTTTTAAGTATGCCGCCATAATAACCTTGTGTTGTGTTCCAGCATTAATGACCCAAGTTTCTGTACCCTTATGGGACAGTAGCGTGTTCGCGATGCCACTGGCGTTGCAAACACCCACAGGCGACGGTAACTGCTAAATTCTAAGTGTACCGTCTAATTCTAAGTGTGTCTGCTGTCCTACAGCAATAAAAAAAAAAAAAAAAAAAAAAAAACCAGGGTTAGAAATGCCGGTCACTTTATTATTGGTTACCGTCGGTTATAATTGTCTGTAATATTAAGACTTGTGCCAATGAGATAAAGGGTAAGGAAGATTTGAGATAGAAAAGACTAGAATTGCAATCGCTTAGTAACTAAATAGAGACAAAAATCTGAAATCGGGCAGACAAGTGACAATCAACTCATAGCTACTGACCCTGTCAAACCGATATTCAGTTTGAGTATGGTTTCGGTCAAACGCTGAAGCTAAAAAAATTCAAATTTTTCTTCAAATTTTTTTTTGTGATTGGTAGATTAGGTTTTACTCGGAAATCTTGTTTTACTCTGGAACTATAACAATATAAATTTTATACATCGATTGGGATTAAATTCTTGGAAGAAGATGATTATAACCTCCATTTACTTACCATACAAGTGAGCAGAAGACTGATGTGTGGCCAGCCAATGAGCATATGCATGCCCTGCAAGGAGACCAGCTTCGCTCAGAGGACCCAAATCTGAACAGGCTGATGTTGATGACACTGAAAGATGACAGTATACATATGTAAATAGTAGGGTGGGTCTTGGACGGCAATATTTACCATAATTTAAAAAAAATTACATTTGGAATACCCTAATTCCTACTCTGTTTATTAGGCTGGTCTTTAGGTAGCTTTATTTTCGAATTTATTTGCTCCTAGTAGTACAAACGCTTTCAAATTGATAAAAAAATATCCTGTAAATTTGAGCTCTTAATATTATTAACTCTGAGTTAGTCTGTATTCAAACATAACTTTCCAATGGAAATAGCATAATATGTATGATAATTATATAAAAATTAAACTTTGAGCTCGAATAACTTTTAAACTAATAGACATAACAATAACCATCTTAGAGTTGGTCATATTAAGAGTCAAAAATGTCAGGGCTTTTTTTTATTAATTTGGAAGCGCTTGAGGCCTTGGGAAAAATAAATTCGAATACACCCCTGCTAAGGACCACCGTAATAAACAGAATAGGAATTAGGGTATTCCAAATGTAGGTTTTTTTTTTAATTTTGGTAAATATTGTCGTCGCACTTCATCGAAACTTCTTTAACTTTCAATAGAGTGCTGTGAACAATCTTCTATCAAGTAAATTTTAATATAATATAAATATAATAATATGTGCATTTAACCGTTTCGGGTGATGAATTGAGCGTTGACGCATAACTTACAAATAATTTAGTTTTGAGGGACCACCTTCGATCGTCCGATAATTTAAATTCTCAGTATCTTATCGTATCTTTGAATAATAATCATCTTAGCGTTAGTCCCGTTTGCATACAAAATGTTTGTATCGGTGACCGAAAACCACTTTTTCTATACTCAGGGCGGTTTTCAATAATTCTTTAGTGAATTTTCTGGAACGAATAATTAACATTATTAGTAGATTTTGGGGTGTATTCTTCCTGTTGAAGTTATTTGTTTAGAACAAATCTAATTGCAGGAAACTTCAATCAATAATAGTACTATTTGTGATCGAATGCAGGAAAACAATTTAAAGATGAAACAGAAATACTGCTAAGCGATGAAAATAGCCAGCTTGTTTTTCTGAAGTTAAAATAATAATAAAAAATCCCTTAGTAACTTTCTTACCATTATGTTCATCAGCAGCTTCTTCAAAATGGTCGCTATCATCACGAAGTAATGTATTATCTTTTTGAATAGATGCACTTCTACTATTTCCTAAAATACTATCAATGAGAAAAGTTTTACTTCTACTATTATTGGCATCTTTTGCATTAACAGTTTCTCTACTATTTATAGTTGCATGATATGATTTTGAAGGAAATATTAATCTACTTTGTTCCAAAAACCGTAATCTATCTGATCCTACAAAAGTATTTAAAACATTTTTATTATTTTTCTCATTAACACAGTTAGATAAATCACTGTTTTCACAAATTTCTATAGTTTCGTTTTCACTATCGTATTCATTTTCTGTTTCACATTCATATGTTGATTCACCTTTATCTAAAACACACAAAACACTTGGAGTTTCAATAATATTTGCAGATTCATTATCACACGTGCTCGATATATCGTCCGTCGTGTCCATTTTAAAGAAACGGCTTGAAGTCTTCCACTTTAATTTTAATCCACAGTCCTAAGCTGTAAGGGATATGTAGAAGTGAAAGCCGGGCACTAAATTTCCTAGCGGGGATCGTCGGAAACTGATAATTGCTTCCGAAAATAGGTGGAACCGCACAATCAGGTACGGTGGCTGTAGGTACTACCGGTCTCAGATGCTAGAACGCTACTGGCTGATCACTTAAGGAGGGGGTAACGCCATCTTAAGTAGGTGTGGCCTCCACGACCGCCTGTGAAAATTCACACCTTTCTTTTATTTGATAACACGTTATGTCAGAGCCTCTTTAGCTAACAAAGAACCACTAAAAGCTTATGATGAGCACAGGATCCAATTTCCTTCGGTTATTGTTTGATTAATGTCACTGATTTAAATGATTTATTGTAAGCGATCCGGTTACAGATATGCTTATCCGAGTGAGGTTTAATCATATCTGAATTTTATTTAAGGTTAATTTTAATTATTAGGTAAAATTATTATATTATATTTAATGTATTTATGTTTATTCTTATATACTTCGTGAGGCAAACATCGTGATGATTTGACCTGCATTCCGATAACATCGGTATGTGTAACCCGCCAATGTGCCTTGGAATATACTGTTGGTTTTTCCTAAAAGGACGCCTGAGCCCAACAGTGGGACGTTATGGGTTGTTATTATTATGATGATGTTATTCAATCATAGCAGGGTTGACGTCGCTAAGCGTTAAAGCCGCCGAAGTGTATTAAACTGTCATCGTATATTTAGTGATAAATTTTATACTTTATTTGTTTGGTATATCACGGTTCTATGCCACTAATGAATATTTCTACACCTTATAATCCGCTAAAATTATGTATAAAATAAACTCTGTTATAATAATCTGCTGCAACTTCCACTTAAGCTTTGCATAACTGTTAAGGTCATTAAATAAATTATACTAATGCTAAATAACAATAAATATATTCCATGAATCAAAATTTTATAGTGGAATTAGTAAAATTTACTCATCGATTCACATTCAGTTGATTTTTTGTGAAAATACTCTGAATATACCATGTACAATGAATACACACAATGGTAAAAACTGAAGTATTAACCAAATAGAAACAACAGATTTAGGTTAAAGTTTGTATTTAATAAAATTTTCATCCGTACAGAGGCGGAGAAAAAATACATACTTCTGCGACCGAGGTCGGCCTGTCGTAAAAGGCGACAAAACAACCCACCCCAGCTACGTGGTAGGGCCCTAAGCCCGTCTGAATGGCGACCAGCTTTGGTCTCAAGTATGCCGCCATAATAACTTTGTGTTGTGTTCCAGTATTAGTGATCCAAGTTCCTGTACCCTTATGGGACAACAGCGTGTTTGCGATACCACTGGCGTTGCAAACACCCGTAGGCGACAGTAACTGTTAAGTTCTAACCGGACCGTCAGCTTGTCTGCTGTCCTACAGCAATAAAAAAAAATTAAATAATTGATCTTCATTGTGTTTTTCGACTTTAATCCAGGTATCTACCGTTTAATCCAAGTTGTTGTCTGAACCTCCCAAGCTACGTCACTGAATATTGTCATAGATCTAAACTTCGTTGTGTCCGTTTACGTTTATGCTTTTGTACGTTGATGAATTGCCGTGAAACTTTTCCTATATTTTATAGGTATATAAATATAACAATATGATTGTGGCTATAATATTGCTTTTATTTAGCTGTGGGTTTTTACAGAGGAGATTGTTGCAGGAGATCGTATTTTTTTATTGCTGAAGAACAACAGACAGGCTGAAGTCCATTTAAAAGTAGGCAGTTACCGTCGCCTATGGATGTTTACAACGCCAGAGGTACATTTACCACGCTGCCATTCGCTGGTAGTTTAAACCATTAGATTACTTTTTAGATTTGACATAAGACCAAAAACATTTACTGTTGTTATTTATTTTAAACCCGCAATTTGCAATATAATTATTGTAACATTCAGATATAAATTTTTTCTGCTCCATCCTTTATTAAAACTCATAATCTAATTTATTATTATAAATCTTCTATTTTTTGATGAAATTCCTTTTTCTTTTATTATTTTTAGAGAACCAAATTGGGAAACAATTGTTGTAATTAAAAGTTTTCTTAGGAACAAATTTATTAATTATGCTTTGAAAAGTTTTGTATAATATACTCGTGGCCTCATCTATATCATCAGCATTATCCAGTAAGTCACGAGTACTTACTGGATAATGTAAGATATGCGAATATCTAGTCAATATTCATAAGCACTTTATTGATCATTTCATGATTAGCCAGTTGAAATAATTTGCACAGTACAAGGAGCCTGTGGTCAAGCCTTAAATTTTAAGTTACAAAGTGTTATCTCTAAGGAAGGGTGATGAATCTTCAGAAAGCAAAGGTTGTATATATTTGCATACACACAATGGGCTGTTAATCATAATCAAATCAAGCAATCAACTATTCTGATTAAAAATATTATTATATTGATCAAAACCAGAGAATGCCGTAGCATTCTGTTAATAAGCTCTGACACAAGGGTATCACTCCCTTCAGATAGACTTGAAACCCGTTCTTCAGAATTAAAATCACTATTAGTGATATTAAAATCGCCAGTAAGAACGAATAAATAATTCTGGTTAGTTAGTTATACACATTTGATATACAAAGTTAAAGAATTGATTTAACATTGTCAAGTGACAGGACCCGTGAGGGGAGTAACAGCAATACACTCTAAGCACTTTGCCACATTCCAAGTTAATAATTACTTCTATAGCTTCAGCAAAAGGTTCACTAACTATAATATTACGAGAAGTAGATATTAGCAGTTCGTTACGGACGGTAATAAGTACCGCTAACCGCCGCTCAATTTCTCGCGCAGTATAATTTCTATCACATCTATATACATTGAATCCGTTGTCAAATAATTCAGAGTCATAGATTCTATTCATAAGCCAGGTTTCACTTAACATATTATATTATAATCAAGCTGAGATCTTCTTCTTCCTGCCCTTGTCCCACATTATATGGGGTCTGCACAACATGTTCTCTCCTTCCACTCTCCTCTATTAGTCATCATCGCAACATTCACACCCTTTTCTGTCATATCATCTTTTACGCAATACATTCATCTTTTTTTTTATCTACCTCTACTGCTGTATCTATCCACTCTCATTTTTATCATTTTCCTTGTTATATGGCATTCTTCCCTACGCATTACATGGCCAAATCACGCTAGTCTATTACTTTATTATTATTATTCACATTTCTTCTAATATAGTCATTTCTAATTTGATTAATTTTCGTAACTCCACACATCCATCTCAGCATTCTCATCTCCACAGCATGTAATACCCTTTCGTCCCTCCCCTTTGTGGCCCAGCATCCCGATCCATATAATACCACAGGTCTTATTACGGATTTATAAATTTTACCTTTAGATTTAAGTGGTACGCTTGGGTCACAAATTGTTCCTGAGACTTGTCGCCGTTTCATCCATCCTGCATTCACTCTGTTTTTTACATTTCGGCCTATCTCACCGCTGTTCTGGATTAATGATCGGAGGTACCGGAAGTTGGAGCAAATAAGCAGCGCCACGCCTCTTAAGGTAATCGGGGTGAAGTCAGATATTCCACGAAAATCGCAAAATAGATGTTCAGTATCCATGCAGGGGCGGAGAAAGAATACTAACCTCTGCGGCCGGGGTCGGCCTGTCGTAAAAGGCAACAAAACAACCCACCCTAGCTACGTGGTAGGGCCTTAACTCCGTCTGGATGGCGACCACCTTTGGTCTTAAGTCTGCCGCCATAATAACCATGTATTGTGTTTCGGCACTAGTGACCCAAGTTCCTGTACTCTTATGGAACAGCAGCGTGTTCGCGATGCCACTGGCGTTACAAACACCCATAGGCGACATAACTGCTAAATTCTAAGCGGGCCGTCAGTCTGTCTGCTGTCCTACAGCAATAAAAAACAAGTTTTGGTTCTACTTATATTCAACCCAACATCTTCTAATCTCTCCTGCCATTTAGCCAATCTGCTCTAGATCCCGTGAGTATTTTCTCCAACCAGCACAATGTTATCGGCAAACAGCATACACCAAGGTGCCTTCTTCTGTATTCCTGATGTTACTGCATCTACCACCAACAGGAACAGATAAGGGCTAAGAGCCGATTTTTGGTGTAAATCTACCGCAAAACTGAACTTATCTGTGACGCCATCAAGGAACCGGACATAATATGTACTTGCTGACGTCTGTCAAGGCACGCATTGCTGCCGCGTGGGCCAAATGGCGTGAGGGAACTGGTGTCAGTTGTGACCCCAAGATGCCGGTAAAGTTGAAGGGATAGGTCTATAAGACCATCATTAGGCCTGTCCCTTTATACGGCTGTGAAATGTGGCCGGTGTTAGAGCGACACAAGTAGGCACTGCGAGTCGAGATGAATATGCTGCGGTGGATGTGTGGAGTAACGCGAAAGGACCGCGTTACTCCACAGAGTTCCTACTCTCGCATTTGCGGCAGCCTTCATGTCCATGACATTGCGGATAAATTGCAGGAGTTTCGCCTTCGCTGGTATGTCCACGTTTTAAGGCAACCGGCTACTTATGTGGGGAACAAATGTCTGGCCATGCCGCCACCGCCGGGTCCCGACAGACTCAAAAAGAGCTGGACGAGAGGTAGACCCAAAAAGAGCTGGCTTTGATGTCGTAGCGGTTGATATGCGTGCCAATAGACTGATCACCAGAGATGCCTAAGATCGTGCGAAGTGGAGAAGAAAAAGTCGGAAAGCGGACCCAGGGCGCCGAAGCGAGAGTTTGTAACCGGGTTTCAACGCTAAGATGATGATGATGACATATTATACATACACACCCAGACGCTGCACGGGAATCGAGCCCGTGACCTTCGCAAGCGTACAGACATGTGTTAGGCGTTATGCCAGGAGCTCGTTACAAATGTTAATTGTTAGAGTAAATAAGTTCTGGATGGAAGATAATGTCTTTGTACATGTTATGTCCGATCATCTGTGAAAAACTGCTGACCGGCAGTGTATGCTACAAGCCCAAAATCAGGCTAAATGGCGGGGGTGATGATGGATGATGATAATTTGTGTAAGAATTTATAGCCAACAGTCCCAATTAAATATTTGCTCAATGTTATCAATATGTTATATGTAGTTTTATTTCCTGACAGAAATGGTATACATATGTATCTTCTACCTCTTTTTTTATTGCTGTAGAGCAGTAGACAGGCTGATGACCCACTTAGAATTTAGCAGTTACCGTCGCCTATGAGTGTTTACTATGCCAGTGGTATCGCGAACACGCTGCTGTCACATAAGGGACAGGAACTTGGGTCACTAATGCCGGAATACAACACAAAGTTACTATGGCGGCATACTTAAGACCAAAGGTTATCGCCATCCAGACGGGCTTGGTGCCCTCCCACGTAGCTAGCATGGGTTGTTTAGTCTCCTTTTACGACAGGCTGATCCTGGCCACAGTGGTCTGTATTTTTTCTCCGTCCTTGCACGGATAAAGATCTCTATTAAAGATCTCTATTAAAATCATATCATCACCGTGTAAATTAGTAAAGATAAGAAAAAAAGAGAAAGAAAGAAGAAAAAAATAAAATAAAGACCTACCAGCTAGTAGATCTTTATTGCATCTTAAGTCTGATCACACTTTTTTGGTCTTACTGAAAAGACAGCTGTTTTACCCTCCCATTAAAACGATACCCCGCTTGTTGTTCATTAGGGTGTAAATAGTTGGGAGCTCTAACCTCAAAGGTATTAATGACACCTAATCTCATCAAATCTAGAAGCGCTTGTGCGCCAAAGTCTAGGCATCTGATTCGAAATCTAAAATGAACCCATACGTCACAGCGTTTGATTTTATTTGGTGTTGTTAACGAAATTCCTTTATCAATAGCGAAAAGAAGCATAAATGTTTAAAATGTGTTTTTATTTGCTTTAATATTAAGATCATTTAAAGAATATCAAAATTTCAGACTTGTAGACTCTACATTTTCTACTTCAATTCCTGGTTCAGGTGCCATTACTGGTGTATATAGGAAAAGCTAAATCCCTTTTCATCTTTAAATATATAGTAAAAAAGAAACGATAAAGTAAATGTATAAATTGCTTTGGCCCATGTATAAATACTATTTAATAAAATTGAATATTATCTACACGGAGAAAATGCACTCCCTGTACGGTGATTTTCTATGTCAGAAAAAATATTTCTATTGCAAATAGTTTGTTCTGATCTAAATGTAATACAGGAACCTGGCTTTTAAAATATATTTATTGCTATTAAATTTCTGCAATTGTCACATGTTAGAATTAAGAAAAAGTTAAAGAGCAGGAAACGCTCTCTGTCGACAAAGTAAAGCTTTAAAACGACTTCGGCGGAACTTACGCACCGATTTGGTTCATATTTTATTTTGCATTCTACGAACCGTAACTTTAAAACGTAGTCCGCTAGATGTCGTTTCATAGAAAATGTTGCGTGGTGTTTAATATTACTTTTTAAGAAAAGTTTTAACAGTAAATATTCAAATATGTATTTTTGTAAATGTTTTAGTTTTTTAATGTTAGGGGAATTGTTAGTAGCGGCGAGTCGTGGTAGTCTATTAATAATAATCTACATTTCAACCTATGGTTTTTTTTACTAAACTTGCTTGCGTGGTTCTTGGAGCATTTATTTCATAATAAAGATTACACGATTCATGATATATATAGCTGTAATTTGTGATATGTTTGAGCTACAGCTTAAAAGTTTTGTAAATTATTATATGATATTTGGTATAATAAATAAAATAATAGTAAAATCTAAAATAATAGTTATTTTACACATAATGAGGTACTGTTGTTTCGTCCATTATTAGCATATTAGCCGTTAGGGCATATTAGCCGCTAGCTACTTTACTTGGATGATAACATTGTAGCGTTTATGAATAGTTAAAATTCAATATATTAATTTTTTAAATTAAGTACTATTAGATTTGTTTTTACTATGCATACTCTATATGGTCGATGAGTATTCGATATTAAATTCAAATATATCAAAATTCCAAAATAAAAAACGAAAAGCGTCGTTATTCTTTCTTTCTGTTTTGTAACTTTCTATTTTGGAAGTACTTTAAATAAAAGTGTTTAATTTACACACAACTAGCAATTAGGGGATTAATCAACAACATCCCAAAAAAGAAATAGTATTCAATACTACTCTGTGGTTCTACACAAAAATTTGAATTGGACTTATGGAAGTATGGGGATAGCCCCAGGGAAACTGGAAGACTATTTAGTGCCTCGTTGGAGCTTCGGGAGGACGCGGGTACATGAGGTTTACCGCCTTACTATACCCGCGTATACGGAATTACGACTACTCAACTGGCTGGCAAATGGTCAGCAGCAGTGATCACAACGGCTTACACTCTAAAAACTCCGATGGTCACCTGAATCCTTATGAAAGATACGACTACTCAACTGGTTGGTAAATGATCACCAACAGTGGTCACAGCACGAAAGATCGTAAATTTGAATTTTGGTCAATACTCTGTGATGAACCTAGACTTACTTAGGCATTCGTAAATGGTGTCGAAGGGGTTTAGCGATGACCTATGCGGTGCAACAGCATTCGTATATCGGTACGCCTGCGTGAGTTCAAAGCGTTCGTGAGTAAAGTTCAATTCCGGTCCCGAGTCTGGGTGTTTCGGTTTAATATGCATTTATTTAAAAAAAAGATATACGTAGTAAATATATCAGTTGTGTAGTACCCACAACACAAACGCTCTGCTGTTTACTTTTGTACTAGATAGCGCTAGCTAAATTGTCACAGTATATTTATTTACTTAATAGTTAACAAATAACAAAGGATTCCATTCGGTTTCTCCTATCGGGATCAGTTCAGTCACTAGTCCCTCCCATGGAAACAAGAACCATCTCTCCTTAAAGACCTCCCCCCCTTGAACGGGTCAAGTAGTATGGGTACGCTCCCCAACCGAATTTAATTTCGATGATGATTTGTAATTAAGATGCATTACTTTTAGTTACTTCTTGGAAATAAATACGAGTATAATATACATATATTTTCAAATAGCATTGAATATCGTAGACAAGTGTTCGTTTTTGTGCGGCTTAGTACAAAAACCACGAAACCTTGCAACTTGTTTAACATGTTAGTAAGGATTCCAGTGGAGAAAGTAAAGGGTAAAGGGTTTTTGTTACTGCGTAAACGATATTCTGGGATATTATGAAAGAAAGAAAGAAAAATATATTTATTTAGAGCTACAAATAAAAAAACTAAATATAAACAAAAAAACTAAACTTAAAATTAGCCCTAGAAAGGTTCTAACTCAGCATGACTGGTTAAAAAAACAGCGCTGGTCTTCCGTTTGAACCTGGCCGTGGCGTTACGTAAACGCATTGTACATTGTACGGGGCCCTACCTACATTTTCGGGGCCCAAGTTAACCTCACCTGCAACTCAGCGCACCCTGTTGAATAAAGGATGAGGCCCTCAATTCTCGCTTATTTCATTCAGACAACTCCCCACTTGGAGTGGTAAAATCTCCCCGTTCCATGATATTCAATCTGCTCCTATTTTTTAAAAGGTTTGTAACGACACAAAATTTTTTTTCGACAAGATAAGTATTACGAGAGAAACGCTATCAAAAGCTTTCTCGCAATGGGCATTGTTAATTTTTTTTAAATGTTGTAATTGAAAAACCATTTAGAGGAATAAGGTTACTGATCATTACGGACTAATTAATTTTGAAAAATATTCACATTTTATTGATATTTTTGATAAAATATGTATGACCTTCTCTGACCTTCAAATTTCACTGCATAGTTTGTATCGGTGCCTCAGAAAATAAAAAGTAAGTGGCAAGTATTGATAATCTGTCATGTGTCAAATTTATAAATGTCAAAAATATTAACCAATTTTTCCTGCGACTTTTCTTTTTCTCGTATGAACTTGACAGATATGAGATGGATGACATCGTGTTGATAGCTTTCAATTTTTTAAATTATTTTTGTGAGGCAACGGCACAGCCATTGTGCCGTGTGATGACGTTACTTACCTTTAAAATTGAAAATATTTAAACATTTTTTTTAAATAACTGTTGAGCCAATCTTCAAAATATTCAAATTAGTTTCTCAAATAGGTCTAAATTTTCAAAAAATAAATTATAATCGAACGGTTAAAAATTTTAGACAATCCCTATTCCCCACAGTCCGGGATATTTTTCGGGTATTTCTGCCTGCAGTCAATATGTTTGATACCCTCTTTTAAATTTCATTTTCAGCTCCTCATTAGTGCTAAACACGATCAAACCCTTTTGTAATATCACATTCTCCACTTCCATTTCATCAAATGGATTTATGATCTATGGTGGTATTTCCATCGGCAGAATATCTTTAAATCTATTTTGAAGTCTTCATGCAGGGCAATAAAATTTTTAACGTAAGTATGTCTGAATATCCTCATCAAAATTGAAGCTGTCCTCTTGTAATTGTAAGTTAATGTCATTGAAATTTTTGAACAAATCTGTCAAATATGCGATGTCTGTTTTCAAATTGATCAGGTTCATATTTTTCGCTACTAGGTGTTGTCGGTGGATGAGACAATGAATTGCAGTTACCTCTGGTATAATTATTTTACGATGGCTTATAAGCCCACGATATCGCCCGACTATGGCAGAAGCTCCATCTGTTGCCACCGAAATAATGTTTGTGAATGAAATCGATATTTCCTTTAAAAAATTACTCAGCACATTAAATGTTGATTCACCTTTAGTGTCGGTTGTCCAAAGTTTTCGCGAATAGTAAGTAGCTCTTCGTGAATTTTTTCGTCCATAACAAATCGAACATATGCCAATAATAATACTTCATTACCAGGTAAAGTTGTTTCGTCCAGTTGAAAAGAGAAATGAGTTGTTTGCCAATAATTACACAAAAAACTTTCAATATCAGAGCTCATTTCATCAATACGTCTTTGTACAGTGTTGTTGCTTAAATGAGTTCTTTTGAGTATCTCAAATGGGTATTTGTGCAAAATAGTTTATAAAACCTCTTCATAACGGATAAAATTAACTGTTCTCCAATGGTGTGCGGTTTTCCAGATTTCGCTACAAGTAATGAGATATTGTAAGATGCCCGCAAGCCATCATCGTTGCTTTCAGATGTTAAAACGAACATACTGTGCACGGCGGGTCTCTTTTCGTATTTTTCCTTCAATGCTTGAAAATATTTCATATCTTTACCAATTTTATCAAAACGACACCTTCTTAGATGATCTTCGAACTTCGATGGTTACATAGATTCATTGTTCAAAACTTTGTTGCATAAAAGGTCTTGGGCAATTGCTTGTCTGCCTTTGATGGAAGATAACCAAATTTGAAATAAAATCAACACTATACTGTCGTCATTTCTACTTAGATTCAGCCGTGTTTCGTGTCAGTTACCTACCTGTAAATAAATAAAAAAACTTTGTTTAGTAATCATGAGGTGGTCTTACTCAACAAGATATGGCCATTTTAACAGAATAGGATTACATTAGGTAATTATGGCAATAAAATAAACGAAGTACCGACGGCAAACTGATTCTAATTATTAAAAGCAACAAATCGCTTTGTAAAACTCTATTATGGATCTTAATCGATAATAGAGTTTTATGAATACGGCTAAACCGATTGTTGCGTACTTAGCACAATCAATTTACCGCGAATATTTCTTAGTATCGAGTTGATCGTCTCTAAGCAAATGTATTGCCACCCCTCTTCTACGACGACGCTGCCATCTCTCGATTCGATACATTTCAAAAACATACGCTGCGGACGCGTCGCATCGATCTCCGTTGTTCTTTTCAATATTTCCATACATTAACTAGCGCAATCGAAAGTAGTTCGGGCCAGTGCTTCCTACAGTCTTAATAGAAGAGCTCCAGCAGCACGAAGACAAGAGTTCGGGCCAGTGCTTCCTACAGTCTTAATAGAAGAGCTCCAGCAGCACGAAGACAAGAGGTAAGTGGTAGTGCATTTGTGGTGCTAAGATTCTACTTCCGATACCGAACATATTTTTTGGTCCATTCGAACCGGATTACGAATGAAATTGATTGTGCTAGTATTACAACTTTTCAATATTCATGTTCATTTATGCATATTTTCATAATTAAAAACTAATTAATTTATTTCAAATTGTACTAAGAACTATTTTTTCCAAAAACTACCTACTTCATAATTTCGTATCAATATCGTTCACGACGATTGCAAATTGCTCTGCACGGATAAAGGCGGTCGCACACAGCGCGAGGTGTTAAAAAAGAAATTCATTAAGAATATCAATAACGAATTATAATTAACGCTTTCCATTTAACCTTTCATATATATCTAATACACTCTTTAGTCAAAATCAATATTAAATAAAATATTAGTGTATTTACTCTTGTAAAAGTATATAAACATTGCAAATTTGCATTCTTTTTCTTATTCCGTTTTATTTAATATACAGTTTAATTTAGTTTTGTCAAATTTAAGCATGTTCCTTAATTTTATTTTCTTTTATTTTTAAAATTTAAACAATTGTCGACTGTTTAATAAAATTAGTTCAGTGTGCCCCTAACCTATTTTATAATTTAGTAGGTCACCGTCACTGTTTCTCATTATTTCTTAAACGTTTATTTTACATTATTTGCTTACTACTACATTACTATTTACTTACTTTTATATTCAAACTTACCTTTTTATATTATTTACTATTTAAAAAATGTCGCTTTCCGAGAAAGAGTACACAGAAAAAGAACAATTATTGTTCGAAAGAGAAATACGGATGGGCAACATTAAAAAAATGTTAGATTATTCCACAAAAAGTGAGGTTCAGTTTAGGTGCAGGCTTCGAGAGCTAGCTTCATGTAAGAAAGAATTCATTAAAGCTCAGACTAAACTAGAAAAATTGTTAGTGAAAGAAAAAACATTTAACAAAGATGAACAATACGCGATTCGCGAACAATTTGACGATATGTTTTATGAGGTTCAAGCCGCGTCGGACTTATTGAAGTCGCGGAGTCGACACAGTGAGCCCAATATACACTCTCCTCTAACACGTTCTTCCCATTTCCGTATGTTACCGTTACCACCTTTGCAATTACCTTGTTTCGACGGAAATCCAACTGAATGGCACAGCTTTTATGATCTATTTAAGTCTTTAATTACTGACAACGAACAATTATCCGACGTAGAACGGTTTAGGTATTTATTATTATCTTTAAGAGATGAACCGTATAACTTAATCAAATCATTACCGGTCACTAATGAAAATTACGAAAATGCAATAAAAATCCTAATAAACCGCTACGACAACAAACGAATTGTGGCATCTAAACACTTGGATCGCATTATTGACCTCGAGCCATTGAACAGTAAGAAATTACATGATAGTTTGCGTAATTTAATCAACATATATTTCGAAAATGTAACCGCTCTTAAATCCTTAGGCTTTCCTATAAAACATTGGGATTTTTTTCTACTAAACATCTTACTACGGAAAATTACAGATGATATTAGAAGCCGTTTCGAAACATCACTTTCTTCGCCTAGTGATGTACCTTCCG
Source organism: Malacosoma neustria (assembly GCA_963693495.1). Lineage (NCBI taxonomy): Eukaryota > Metazoa > Arthropoda > Insecta > Lepidoptera > Lasiocampidae > Malacosoma > Malacosoma neustria. The sequence continues at coordinate 12,048,318 of OY856379.1, forward strand.
TTGGCGAGTTACTCGATTTTCTTGAAAAGGAACTAACAGCCTTTGAAGTGATGTCCAGCGCCGGCAAAATACTCTCTCAACGAGAGACAACGCTTTCAATTCAGCCTCAATCGCGGCGTCGTTTTCCTCTTTCGCGTTCACTGACCGAGACTCCGCGTTTTACTTCTTCCACCCCTAAATCCTTTAATGTTCATGCCGCGACTGCTAATAAGCTGGAGTGCGATAACTCCTCCGTTGCAGGTCCTTCACAATTCTACAAACGTACTAGGAAATGTTTTTATTGTCAGTCAACGTCCCATCCCCTATACAGATGTGACAATTTTAACCAACTGGATTTAGAGGAACGTAAAAAAATCATTTCATCGAATAATATCTGTTTTAATTGCTTATCTGTGGGACATCGAGTGATAAATTGTAATTCTAAATTTTCATGTCGGAGTTGTGCACAGAGACATCATTCAACTTTACACGAAGATGACCCAAAGGTTACATTTCGAACTGCTTCTCCGGTAAATGCCAGTTGTAACAAAGTGTCTCTGGCGCCATCTGTCCGAAGTTCTCCAAATGATACTGTCCCCGATAAACAAGAAAATTGCACAGTCCTCTTAACTACAGCATTGGTCAAACTAAGACCAACCGGCAACGAACCCTATGTTCCACAAGCGATCCGTGCACTCATAGATCAGGGTAGTCAAGCCACTCTTATTTCCGAGTCGTGCGTCGAACGCTTAAAACTACCGAGATTTCCTGTTAATCCTAACATGTCTGTTTCAGGCATAAGCGATGCCAAAGCAACTCCTCGTGGAAGGACGTTATGTGAAGTTACTCCTCACGATAAACCAGATCCCAAGCTTTATATAGAAGCTTTGATTATTCCTACAATAACAAATTACGTGCCTATTGTTCCCCATACTTTCGAAAGCATTTCTCATTTGAAGGATATTCCTTTGGCTGATCCAGAATTACGTTCTGCACGTCCTATTGAACTCCTGATAGGCTCAGATTATAGTGACAGGATATTACTTCATGATAATATTATAGGCCCGCCAGGTACGCCCGTGGCCATGAATAGCGTTTTCGGGTATTTACTGAATGGTAAAATATCAAATTCAAATCATTTAAATTTTTCCGTAAATTTAAGTACTTACAATTTAAATATGCATCTTCAGCGCTTTGAGGAAGTAGAAGCTATTTCTGAAGAAAAATCTCTTTCGAATGAAGACCAGATTTGCGAAACTATATTTTCCAAGTCATTTACACGTGACGACTCTGGTCAATACACGGTAGCTCTTCCTTTTAAAAATAGTGTTATTACTTTGGGTGAATCCAGAAATATTGCGCTTACTCGCTTGCTTCAATTAGAAAAACGTTTCAAAATGAATGCTTCTTTGCATACGGAATACTGTAGATGTTTGCAAGAATATTTAGACTATGGACACGTGGAACCGGTTTTATCTTACGTGGCCAACAATTCCTATTATATCCCGCATCACGCTGTCATTAAATCTTCTAGTTTAACTACAAAGGTCAGAGTTGTTTTTAATGCCTCCTCCAAATCGGCGAATGGTGTTTCCTTAAATGACAACAGTCCCACTGATGAGGACACAATGATTCTATCAGCTCTAAATGATGGTTTGTCTGTTAAGGTGTTAGGGTTACAATGGACTCCTAAATACGATACTTTTCATTATGATTTCACGTCTCCATCTATAACTTGTTCCAAACGAAATATTCTTTCTGAAATTGACAGGATTATGGATCCTATAGGATTTCTTAGTCTTATTACGATTTTTGTTAAATATATGATCCAACTTTTATGGATTTCCGGCATAGATTGCATCTGTGATCAATGGTTTCAATTTCTTTCCGAATTACAATTACGAGTACTTGCAAGTTTAAAACTTCCTTGGTATAAGTTTGCTAACAAGGCGAGTGTACGAATACATGAATTTACAGATGTATCCGAAAAAGCATGCGCGGTTTTGGTTTACATTCCTGTTACTGATGAACTTGACCATATTTCCGTCAATCTAGTTTTCGCGAATACTAAAGTTGCACCATTAAAAAAGCTTTCCTTACCCCGATTACAGTTTTTAGCTACCGCTCATCTTACAAAATTACTAAACAAGAGTAATCATGTTTATAAACCTTACGTCCAAATTGAAAATATACACACATGGAGTGATACTTCAATTACGTTAACATGGACTCTCTCGTGCTCTCATGAGTGGAAAATATTTGTTTCTAATCGAATCAGTTTGATCACTGGTGCTATTCCGGCATCACATTGGAGACATATTCGTTATGAAGACAATCCAGCTGATTTTGTATTTCAAGGCATTCTCTCATCAAATTGGGATCATGTCGTATGTTTTAATAGTCCAGAATGGTTGACTAAATGTGAGATGATGTGGCCGGTTTCAAAAGTCGATTTCACTAATGACGAAGAACGTCGTAAGATTGTACAAAACTCCAATTTTAACGATATTACATTTTTTGAAAATTTTCCTTCCTTTCCAAAGGTCCTTCGAGTTATGTCCTATATCTTTAGATCTTATCTTAGATGTAAAAAGATCAAATTTTATGAGCCAAAATTCATAACAGTACTGGAATTGAAATCTTGTAGTAACGGATTGACTTTTGCTGTTCAGTATTTATGGAAACGGTGGAGTGTTGAATGTTTGTCCACTCTGCAATCTCGTTCTAAACGGTTTCACAAAAATAAATTCTGTCAATCGCCGGCACCCCTCACTGTGGATTCTGTAGCTGTCGTGAAAAACGACACACTTCCTCCCTTGCAGTGGCATCTTGCAATCGTACATAAACTGCACCCAGGTTTCGATAATATTACTCGCGTCGTTACTCTCCGTGTGGGCCAGTCTTTCTTCAAAAGACCAGTGATTAAAGTTTGCCCTTTACCAATTGCACAATAGCGTTCTTCATACAATTTTTTCAAATTATCCATTTTATTTCAATTATTCAGTTAAAGTTGCTTCCTTATACAAAGTATTATTACAAGTTAAATTTCGTTAGCATTTCTCCACATATCTATCTTTGTTCAATATATTTTATTTTCTGTTTTAATTATTTTAGTTTCTAGTATTTTCCTATTATTTTCCTTTAAAACCATAACCGGTTTTAACGCCGGCACTATGTTGCGTACTTAGCACAATCAATTTACCGCGAATATTTCTTAGTATCGAGTTGATCGTCTCTAAGCAAATGTATTGCCACCCCTCTTCTACGACGACGCTGCCATCTCTCGATTCGATACATTTCAAAAACATACGCTGCGGACGCGTCGCATCGATCTCCGTTGTTCTTTTCAATATTTCCATACATTAACTAGCGCAATCGAAAGTAGTTCGGGCCAGTGCTTCCTACAGTCTTAATAGAAGAGCTCCAGCAGCACGAAGACAAGAGTTCGGGCCAGTGCTTCCTACAGTCTTAATAGAAGAGCTCCAGCAGCACGAAGACAAGAGGTAAGTGGTAGTGCATTTGTGGTGCTAAGATTCTACTTCCGATACCGAACACCGATTTTAATGTAACGTAAAACATTTTTTCATATATGTATTTTGATACATTTATGTAAATTCGATAGAAAATACTTTTAAATAAGGTTGAACTTTTGTCCCTACTTTATTAGTAATATTTTTTCCCGACTGAAGGAGAGATATATTATGATTGACCGCATGATTGTAAATATTTCAGGTTCTTAATGCTAAATGACTTAATTATATATATTTTCATAAATTGTATGTGACTTTACGTACCCGTAACGTGCATCAAAGTAATAAATAAATAATTAAAATCGCGGAGTTTTGATATCAAGATATTATTTAAGGCTTTCTGTTCTTTTATGGACGTCTATAATAATGACTCTGTTCAGTATTTAATTTTTAATACGTACCTACCACACGAAAACATTACAAGTATACTTATTACAATATAGAATTAAAGTATGTATAACAAATAGGCAGGTAACAAATAGGCAAAAAGACTTACTTTTTCTGACATTGGCAAACACTAACATCGATTCACTTTACTTTAATTTCGAAATTCCGGAAATAAATGAGTAACTTTTATCCTTAGGATTCGTATTTATATTGGTGAATAATTAAACAAGTTCATGAAAGATTGCAAGCACACACACACCACAAGTCGTCTTTCGTCCCCTTGCACGTCAGCGGCGGCGCTTTACAAGTCTCGAAACATTGTACTGAATATGGAATATGCAAGTTTTTACAAGTAACAGTCGCTGAGCTTCTTAAAATATTATCTGCTCACATTATGGATAAAAATAATATCTGAAATAAATGATTATTATTATTATATATTATTGTTGCCTCGACTTCACATAGGTGAAGTCAAGCCAACATTTTAATTCTTCACTATCGAAAGCAGATAAATTTTCATGGACCCCCGCTTACGAATTGTGAACCCCCATTGTTTTCACGCCAACGTAGACCCCCATCGAGTCTTCCATGGAACCCTTTGAACCAAGGCTGTAATATATATGTATAAATATATATATATATATATATATATATATATATATATATATATATATATATATATATATATATATATATATATATATATATATATATATATATACTATAATATGATACATACTAATAAAATAAACATACAACATATATGGTTGTATAAGAAAAAGTACAAGACTTTTAGCGACTGAAGTTACGATATACAGATAATCCTCAATTAAAGTTTATGAACCTATACTGTTTTCACACACTAACTTTAACATACAGTAATGACAACTTTCTGTCATACCAGCTGTAACTTATATTTAGTACAATATACTGCAAATATTCAAAAATTTCAAGAAATTAAGTAGCTCAATCAAAAGTAGTTCGTGCCAGTGCCTCCTACAGCCATAATCGAAGAGCCCTAGCAGTACAAAGACCGAGGTAAGTGGTAGTGCATTTGCATTGTCGAAATGCCATTCCCGATACGGAACAGCAGCTTTTAAAAATTAATATAAATTATTAACTGTAAGCTATTGGTAGTATAGGTTAATATATTTCTTTGTATTGTGTAAGAGTTGGTATTAGCCCGGTTTTGTATTAGTTCTTTCAAAACTTTCGTGTTATTATTTGATTTAAATTTTCCTCATAATTCAAAGTTCCGTAGTAAGAAATCTAATTAAGTAAGCTAAGTTGCCAAATTAATTTTAACTAACAAATAAAGATTCAATCTAAATTTTAATTACATCTCTTACACATCAATACGAATGCGAAATTTGAATTGAATTTGTTTAATTATTTTATAAATGTTTTATTTTAGTATTCATTCATTATTAGAATTATTTATGTATTTCATTAATTTATGTATATATATATATATATATATATATATATATATATATATATATATATATATATATATATATATGTATATATATATATATATATATATATATATATATATATATATATATATATATATATATATATATATATATATATATATATATATATATATAGAGAGAGAGAGAGAGAGAGAGAGAGAGAGAGAGACAGAGAGAGAGAGAGAGAGAGTATTGCGTACAAAACTGTTTAAAAGACACATGCCATGACGGAAATCCAACTCATGACCTCAGAAATGGACTTTCAGTGTGTTTACACTTGTATTTTTTACTTAATTTTACATTTAAAGACAATATTTCTTTGGTTTACAAAACTCGTTTCTTTAAATCTCTGATATTCACATCTTAGAAGATCGAATGTTAATAGCGGTTTTCAAATCAATCAAAAGATGACGACAGGAGGCACACCTTCGATCGGAGACGCGCCTTTGTCACCGAACTAGATTCAGATTGCGTTACGCACAATGGAAAATTCCGAACGGATCTTTTTATTTTGCGCAAACAATAAAATGCAGTGTTTAACTCAAAAATATATCCCGATTACTTCATTTGTTTTGAATGAACCAAAGTTCATTATCACCATCATTGCCCAGTGAAACCCAGATGAGCGGCCGCCGTAGAGTAGCCCCGGTGGGCCCGAAAGAATGTCGGCTTATATTAACTTTTTATCAATTAAATAATTTTTGAAAAACATTGCTATACTTTTTGTGTGTATCCTTTGCAAACATACAGACAAATCTTAATTTTTACCATCATAAATATCAGCTTAATTTTATAATAATTTACTCAAAACTAAAAATACAACAATTTAAAAGGACAGCTTAATTAAGTAAAACTTAAATAAATGCTTCCATAATTATGTGTACTTCATATCACTACGATCTTGGCTTTAAAATAATATTTGTATCGATACCGGGCTATGCAGGAATTTGAGAAAATGAGACAGCGACAGTTGTACTAAGCAAGCTGCCCATATTGGATGTGATAAGTATTTTAAATGTTTTTCCAGAGACCTTCGTTTTCATTCTAAATCCGTAATGCTTAAGACTTGGAATGGCTCTTGGCAACAGTCAGTCTCGTTTAATAACTGGTAAACATTACGGTCAATTACGACCAAATATAAGTAAGTTTAGTTTTTTTTTTAATTCGACATCTTCCTAAATAAATTATTTCGCCAATTATTTGTTTACGATTGGTCACATTTGCTCATCAGTATTTTTAGCTAAAATTAGAGTACGCGATCATTCTCTGTGCGAGTGTGGCTTAGATGAAGGTTCTCTAAAACATACTTATTTCCGTGCTGGGGCGGAGAAAGAATACTGACCTCTGCGGTCGGGATCGGCCTGTCGTAAAAGATAAAACAACTCACCCTAGCTACGTGGTAGGCCCCCAAGCCTGTCTGGATGACGATCACCTTAGTCTTAAGTATGCCGCCATAATAACTTCGTGTTGTGTTCCGGCATTAGTGACCTAGGTTCCTGTACTCTTATGGGAAAGCAGCGTGTTCACGATGCCACTGGCGTTACAAACACCCATAGATGACGGTAACTGCTATATTCTAAGTAGGCTGTCAGCCTGTCTGCTGTCCTACAGCAATAAAATATTTTCACTCCTTTATATGACATCCTGCCTATCCCTCGACCTGTACATATCAATTTTCTCCTCACCTTAGTCTATAGTAAACATACCTACCTATATACAAACAAACATACCTATATACTTTCTTTCCAAATTTTAAATTTAAATCACATTCTTGTAATGTAGTTTAGTCTAACATTTTTGCTTGGCCCTTAAGTGTTTAGAAAAATAATTATGTTGACTGTTAGCATATTTACTATTGCGCAGCCATTAAAAAACTTTTTTTTATTGCTGAGGAATAGCAGTCAGGCTGATGGCCTACTTAATTTACTTACATATATACTTATTATAAACTTAAATAAAAAGTAAGCAATTACCATCATCTATAGATGTTTGCGACGCTGGAGGAACCACGAACATGCTTATGAATACAGGAACCTGGGGCACTAATGCCGGAACACAACACAATATTATTATGGCGGCATACTTGTAGACCAAGGATGGTCGCCATCCAGACGGGTTTGGGGCTCTACCACATAGCTAGGATTGTTTTGTCACCTTTACGACAGGCCGGCACCGGCCGCAGAGGTTAATATGTTTACTCCGCCCCTGCACGGAGAGATAAACTATTGTAGATAAAGCAGCAATAATAAAGTGCTCTGCTATATTACTGAATTTTGGAAATATTCTATCGTAAATAACTTAGTACATGGCTATACTATAAGCCATATTGAAAAGTTCAAAGATAATCCTCAATAGACTACCGCCGTATATATTAAAAGTAAAAGCTTAGTACAAACCATAGACAGAGTCCATTAGCGACTAAATGAGTCCGTGGAAAGCAACTTTTTTAATAAGCGTACAAAATAGTACAGAAAGTAAAACTCATTTCAACATTCTATCGCTGCGGTAGATTAAAGTAGCCGGTATATTGATGAATGCCATTTAAACCTGGGATGATATTGGGATTAAGAGTAAAAGTATTCACATCTTCACTCAGGATAGAGTAAATAAGTTTGGTACGTAATCTCTAAAATGATTAGATAGCAACGGAAGGTAAGTTTGTTTGAAGTATGATATTCATATAGCCATCCGACGGTCTAACTGTCAACTCTATCGCAGAACATTAACCAAAAAACCATCTTGAGACCCTCCAAAAGGACTCAGGCTAGATAAATAATAGGGTAGCCTAATTAGAACCATGTGATCTTGACCATATTTTATTTATCAGCGAAAAAAATAGAACATAACTGCCCATAACCTCTCCCTGCTAGACTCGGACTGATCTCTATGTCTCTGAATATGTATATTGTCTTTCTTGGACTGATTTCTATGTCACTTGGGTCCAACGTACCTATGTATCATTTGTTATTTCTATTGTACTATCTCCAACTCAAATTAAAATTGTATAAAAAGTTGCAGGCCGTATAGTGCTTTTAAACCTACGTTACGTGACAGTACGCGACGGGAAAGTATTTAACAACTCGCACTTAGCTGAAGTGCTTAACTCGTTGCTAGGTTCGCTACGTACAGCGTCGTCAAGGTCTGTTCCCCTAAGGGTTTTAGTTGACAATGTTGATAATTGTTTATGCTTTAACAAGAAGTATATGTTGGTCTAAGATTAGTATACAGGCGTTTTTTTATGAAGACAGTTCTCTTACACTAGGTTAGTACTACCTCGCAGTGCTTCTAAATTTTTCTTCACACTTGTTCATGTCAGGTCTTTTTTACGGGCTTTTACGGGTCGTTATTAAACATTATTACTGGATAATACTTCTGCGTGCCTTTTTTGGCCTTTTCTTGTAGAGAAGCAAAAAAATTGGTAGAATAGGTATATTTAATTAAGCTAGCACAGGTCATAACAGAAAACTGAATAGTATTTTCTTTAACTTTTGTTTCCTACGCCATCTTGTTTCTAAATCGATCAATCAATCTTGTTGAAAATAAGATGGCGGTAACTAACACCGTGTAGTTCAAGTATAAAAATAGTATTATTTTATAATTATCTAATTTTACGTTTTATATTTCTCAATTTCCCTTGCTCGATTATTTCATTTAACGTGACATGAAATCCAACAATGTTGGACATGTTCAGATGAAATCTCATATTACGAATCACGGTTTTCTATTCCAATTTGTTCAAAGGAAGGTTTCGTCGATAAGTTATGTGACGAGGGTAGCTGTCTGTTAATTCATCAATAACCAACACTGTAACCACAACTGTTTGTTATTTGTAAAAGTGTCTTTCAATAGATATTATAGTTTAGGACAAGTATCCATAATTTTTGTTGCCAATAATTGAAATAGTTTAAACTCAAAATTGAAAACAATCCTTTCTGATAATATAACATGAACCATATTATTGAGTTATTTTTCAAAGCTTAGTTTAAACCGGAACATTATTGATAATATGAGTTCACCCGTCTAACAGAACTTTGATTATTTAGGAAGGCCTTTCAATTTCTTGGTGTAAATTAATATTGGGTCAAAATCGTTCCTTAACTATCCTGGATCTAAAAGCTTTTTCTCTAATGATGATGATGTATACAATTTACAAATTTTAGGGAAGGTACTCTACGTAATAATGGTCAATTTAGGTTTTTTTAAAATGCAAATACAAATTTATAAGCTTAGAATTTAATAATACACTTCCCGCCCGGATCCAAAGCCTTATTTTATAATTATGCTTCATTAAAAAACTATAAATGTCGTGAAAAAAAACAATAGCAATCGACTATTGATAAAATTTGCTAGGTATTTAAAAATTAACTCAAAAACTGGAACATATTTTTCAGCATAAACAATTTCCTGTTTATAATAAAGTGATATTATAACTATAGGCTTATCAAGACGGGCACGACCTTCAAGAATGAAGGACACGACGAAGAAGAAGAAGAAGAATAAAGTGAATATTAAAATAAACGAAAAAGACGAGTATATATTTCAAACGAATGTTTACAAAGAATTTTATCAAAAGAGCAACATTAATAGGCTTGCCAAACATAAACCGGCTTACAAGTTATTTTCTATTAACCTTATTCATCAACTTGATTTTTCCTTTTTAGCCTCATTTTTAACGTCCCTTTGGGTTTAGGGATTAGACGATACTCGCTCGTGTAAAAATATTACTAGGTACATCTATTTTCTCGGCTCTTTCTTCACTACTTAGCACGCTCTTCGGGATTTTTGGTAGTTCATTATCAGGCATCTCACCCTTTACGACATCAAGCCGGCTTTTTCAGTCCGTTGGCTACTAAGGGGCCCAGTGAAAGCGGCAGGAATATTTGCTCTTTTACGAGTATAATACCTTACAGGGTTCGGCCCCAGGACTCGAAAACTTAAATTTATCAATTTTCGTTTTTTTAAACGGAGAGTGATTTATATTATATTTTGGAATTTATCTTGTGAATAAAGTCTCTGATAGGGTAAGGTCAAAGGCAGTATTATGGAACTTTGTACTGGTTAATGAAATACTATAATTAAATCTGATGTACAAAAAATGTTTAACTTAATCTGTAATAATAATACTATATTTATCATCTACTACTTTAATAATACTACTTTACTTTTTACATTAATTTATTTTAATAATAGCTGCAAATTTTAGAAATAAAAAATGTCATGTCATATTACATAAAAAATATTCGTTTTTCGGACTAAGATGAACACGTGTCATTGTGATTGCTTTAAGTTTTTGGGTTCTAAATAAATATTTTACTAAGACTTGAAATATATCAATTGAATGTTTAATTTGTTGCTAACTTATTTCCATCAACGTTTTAGTAATTTCATTAAATTCTATTTCATAAATTAAGTCATTATGTATTTACTTTTATTTTAGGTGTTTCATTATTGGTACAATAATTTTTTAAATAGTGTTCCATGTGAACATTAATTTATCCACATGTTTCCTAATTTGCAAACACCAATTTGTGATGGTATATTTGTTTAATTTGGTATAAATAAGTATTAATGATTTAGAAAAAAATAATTATATATAATTTTCGTAAAATCCATGATAATGTAGTGAATGTTTCTATAAATTTATCTTATAGGCAAGTTCTTAAATTCGAAATTCTCACTAAAATTAAATGCTAACCTCTAAAATTTTATAAGTTAAATAATATTTATTTATTAATTTCTATGACAGAATTGTATAAATCAAACAATAAAAATTAAACCTTTAAAATGTGTAAAATTAACTCCAAGGCTTCACAAAAGGCTGTAGTTTTAAGTAATACTTCTGAAACGGTGTCAAAAAGCGAAGCGTCTGAAATATTCTTCTAATGATGTAGTTAATGCTTTGAAAGCCATGGACACAGATATTTCATTGAGAAAATCTGCAGCTGCTTACGCAGTACCCGTAACTACGCTCTCCAGAAAAAAAACTTTGATACATTTAAAGTAAAAACTGGACCTGCAAAAGATTTTTCTCAGGCAGAAGAACAGAAAATAGTTAACTGGGTTTTTTTACCAGAGCTTGGCATAGCTTACCAGTTACAAAAACGGTTTACGATTAGATTCAATTCAACATTATGCAGTTATCAAATAAGAGGAGTTTATTTTTTGACGATGAGAGTTTATTGACTCTAGACCAAGTCGTCATTGCTATAAGTGCTTTAGAAAACGACATCCTCAATTGTCAGTCAGAAAACTACAACCCTAAACTCAAAGTAGAGTAGCATTAATGATCTAAATTAATGATTTGAAGTGATAAAGTATTTAACTGAAAAAAAAAATATATTAATAATCCTTCTTCAAGAATTTTTAATTGTAATGATACATATGTCAGTTTATGTCCATCATCGGAAAAATGTTTTCTAGACAAAGGATCTCGTTCTGCGTATAAAGTGGTGTATTCTGATAAAGAAAGCTTACTATTTGATTTATGTACAATGTTAGTGGTGACCGTGCACCATCTATGATAATGCTTTCTTACAAAGAAGAAATGCAGAAAGTCGTTAAAAACTTTCTGTGGTCTGAGTCATTTTATGAATACATAACAAATATATTTTATCTGTGATATGATTTTTATTAATACTAAACAAAAAAATTCTAATTGTATTATTCTTCGATAATTATTCATCACATATGACTTTGCCTTTAGTTTTATCAGATAGAATGCTATCGAGAAAAAATAAACTTAATACAAAATATGTAATCACTGGATATAGGTATACACTATACTTAACTATAACTACTAGATAAATAAAAGAAATACAGAAACAAATTAAAAAAAACGAAATAGTTAAAAAATTTAGTTTTAAGTACATAAGTATTATCTTATTGTTTATTTATCCAAATATTAAAAGCTGTTCTTGTCATGACTATTTCATGAGTAATTATTTATTTATATTTGGTTAAATTAGACTAATAATCGAATAATACTATATTACTGTTTAAATATTTAATAATAACATCAAACATTATGCTATAGATTAGTGAATTATTTCATTGAAATATTTTATTAAAAATATGAGAGTCGAAATATTTTAGTTCTCTTTGTGTTCCATAATTGGGACATTCTTCACGAAACATCGGACATTCTGCTTCACACTGTTCTATAAATACGGGCGTGATTACCTAAGTCTGTTTTTATTTAAACTATTTTTATTTCCAGTTGAAGCCAATTATAATATACAAAAACGGTTTTCACTTCAGTAGCCATCCGGTTAATAATTAGCATGAAAATATTATATTTTAACATTACCTTTATTTAAAGTAAAAAAAGTGTTTTTTACATTAAGTAAAAGTTTTTAAAGTGTTCCTATTTTCTGGCTTTAGAGGAATCTGTTACAGTCAATCATTTTATCATTATCAAAATCTAACTTCATTAAGACACGAAAGTTTACTATGTTAAAATTTATTTTTATAAACTTTCATCTTGGGTTCCAATATCCATGGGTTAGCCATGTTTTTTTTGTTGCTAAGAAACAGCAGATGGGCTGACAGCTCACATAATGGCGACTTGTAGACCAAAGGAGGTCGCTATCCAGACGGGCTTGGGGCCCTAACAGGTAGCTAGGGTTTCTTTATCACCTTTTATGACAGGCCGACCCCGGCCGCAGAGGTTAGGGTTAGAGGTTCTTACTCCGCCCTTGCACGGAGAAAAATGTTTTAGACTTAACGAAATCGCTGGTCGCAAATACATATTTAGAAGGAATGTATAAATTTGATAATGGGTGTAGCTTATTAAATGTCTGTCAAAATATTCGTGTCGTTTTATAGAGATTATAAGTATAAGCCTGCAGGTATGCTGTTGAATATTGTCTTCAGCGCATTCAATAGTATGGTGCCCTTCCATTACACTATTTTCCTTAGCTTCTTTAGCAATAAAGAAAACTGATGAAATGTGTCTAACTATTTGACTGTTATCTAATCCTTTAACCTCAAAAACATTGCGAAATAATCTTACTACTGTTAACAGAACAAGCGAGCAGGCGACGCTTTCTAAGGCCCTGAAGGTGTTGCTCGTATCTTTTTCGAAAACAGCATAGGCAAATGGTGAGCACCCACTAACGACTGCAATTCAAATGCATTTATTGACGTTATTCAAGTTAACCTATTTTGAAATTACATTCCAACTCTATTATTTGTAATACGCAACAATTGATAAAGTTCGAAATGAGAAACCAATAACATACATTCCGTCTAATATATTGTACCGATAAAGTAATTACCTTTTGTTTACGAGTTATTGTATAAATAAAAGTATTGGACTACTGTTACTTTAGCAAATTGAGGACAAACACAATTTTAGAGGTTACGGTTCCGATTGCTTTGTTTTTCTCTATTGACTCCAGAATGTCGATATTTCCTCGCATTCTAAATTGCTTAAAAAATTATATTGTTCAAGACGCAGACGGATTATAATGGAATAAATTTTTTTTGGGAGATGACGATAACGGAAGAAACAGAAGATTGAAGGGATAGAGGGTTGCAAATTGCTATATTGTTTTGCTGTGATTTTACTACATTTTTGCCACCACTCATTCCAAATTTTAATCATTGAGGGTTTAGCAAGGGTACGTAAATTAGGGGGGAAGCATCTGTTATATTTATTAGTACCCATATAAACCGATTGCTTGGCACAACTTTCAGCATTATCGTTTCCACGAATTCTGGAGTGGCCAGAAGTCCACACCAGAACTACGTCTAGGCCTAAAGAAAAACTAGATTGGAGAGCCTTTTTAATATCAAGAGATAAAGAGGATAGCTTTAAACAAAAAGTAGATTTGTTAATATCCTGTAGGCAACTCAAAGAATCTGTGATAATTATAGCTTTGCTAATATGGTAGTTCTATATACCTCATAAGTAACTGCTTCAAGTAGGGCAATGGTCTCCCTAGAAAAACGGAATTGTGGTAGGGGATTTGATAGTTAAGAATAATTTTAAATTTTGGAATCCATACAGCGGCGCCAACTGGGTCATCGTCTGAAATGCATGTGATGCATCAGTAAACAGAAGGAGTCTGTCAGAACAATTTTCTTCAATGACTTCGTTAAACAATTGATTTGCGTCAATTGAACCTTTGGCTATTCCAAAGTTAAGAATAGTTTTAGGTAAGAACTAGAGACTGTCAAAACTGTGTTGGAAAATAGGGTAGGTAACTGTAATTTTGAAAGGGTTTAATTGGGACTTCAATGTATTCCTTATAAGATTGGGTAAAATTTTGTATTAACATTTGACATTGATATCTTCGCGATGACGTGCTATTGAAATTGATTGTTATGGAATCGATCGTTATAATATATTGCCAGAGTTAGTTGTAAAAATCGTTGTTGCGTATAATACATGAGTACCCGGATGACCGAGCTTTGCTCGGTATTTTTTTTTATAAATTGTGTTTTTTGGAAATAAACAATTGATTTTCTTAGTCTAACCTCAAAGCAAACACTCATTGACTTCGTGTTACTTAACAACGCCATCTGCTGGAATAGCTTTAGTGTCGTTGTGTCGTTAAAGCAATTTGAAAAAAAAATAGTATTATTATTCGCCGATAGATGTCAGGAAGAGCCATTTTTCAGTTTAAATTGGGACTACTCACTACTTAAGTTGATAAAACACGAATAAAATGACATTTTCTAGAAATAGCTAGATCGATTTATCGCCCCCGAAACCCCCTGTATACTAAAGTTGGAGCCGATTCCGAGATTCCAATTATATATATATGACGGCGGAATAGCTAGCGCCATCTATAGGATTAACACTGTGGTGAAATACTAGCGCCATCTACAGGATTGATACTGTAATACTTCGGCAGAGATACAGGAAAGGGGTTCTCACCGGATGGCGACGTTTTGACGTTTAAAAAAAGGATAGCGGCCATGTTGAGTAAGAACCGGCAAATGGTGTGTGTGTTCGTGTGCAAGTATCGTGAATTACAGATATAAAAAGTAGTGCGCGGTACGTTTCTTGCAAGAATACCGATTAAGAGGTAAAATGGCAGACAACGAGAGCAACAAGGATAAAGGTACGCCTTTATCAGAAGTGGGATCCCCCGTGCCAGGCCCGGATGAAAGTACGCTTCGGTTACGCAATATGGAGACGCTTATTACTCGCATGTTAACTACGACGCAAACGCAGCCATCAGTAGCCGGTACTAGTTTCTAAACGGGTTCAGTGCAGCTGATACAGTTTAATCCAGAAGATATTGACGCAGATATAGAAAGCTGGTGTCAGGTTACCGAGCTCATTGTTAAGAGTAAACACCTAGAGGGTGTCGATTTGTTAGTGGCTTTATCAAGTGCACTGAAAGGACAGGCAGCCTCTTGTCTCACTAAGTTAAATTTAAACGATTTGTCATGGGATTCTGTGAAGCAAAGCCTAATAGCGAGATTCTGCCGGCCAAAGTCGTTACAAGATTACTTTGATGAAATTTTACATTTTCGCATTGATAACAAAGAAACCGCATCCCAGTGTGCTCTTCGGGTATGGAATATGATTGAACGAATACCAAAAACACAAATGCACGAGGATGCTATAGCTGGTTTTGTGACGTCACTATTGTGTAAAAAAGACAGTACGATACGCCGCGAGTTATCTTCACGTGTTATCACTAATAAAGCACAATTATTTAGATGTTTAAATGGTCTGTCCCTAAAACGTGAAATGGATTTTACTGAAACCCAAGAACCCGAATTTAAAAGACCTCGAGTGATGAATACTAAATTTACTGGTAAATGTCATCTTTGCGGAATAATTGGACATCGTTCTGCTGAATGCAAAGCACGCAGAGAGGATTTTTCCAAAATTCGACCAAAACAGGGAGACAGTGCACTTAATAACTCACGGATTCCTGAAAGAAGTACGTCTGTGATTTGTTACATTTGTGGTAATACCGGACATGTAGCAGCATATTGTAAAGAGAGGAAAAGTGGTGGTGGAGTGGTTTCAAAAAAAGAAGTAAACCTCTGTGAAATGCGATCTTCGAGAGGCACCTTGAAGACATCATCCGGTGAGTCGGTTCCTTTTTTATTTGATAGTGGATCATCTTGTTCTCTTATGAAGGAAAGTGTTACTAATAAAATGCCGGGCACGTTGTGCCGTAATCTTGTTTATCTCATTGGGATTGGGGGAGATGAGTTAAAATGTACATCCCAAATCTTGAGTGAAGTAAATATTGGAGATGTATCTCAAACTTTAACATTTCATGTAGTACCGGACAATTGTATTAAAGATCCTGTTTTAATAGGAAGTGTTCGGTATCGGAAGTAGAATCTTAGCACCACAAATGCACTACCACTTACCTCTTGTCTTCGTGCTGCTGGAGCTCTTCTATTAAGACTGTAGGAAGCACTGGCCCGAACTACTTTCGATTGCGCTAGTTAATGTATGGAAATATTGAAAAGAACAACGGAGATCGATGCGACGCGTCCGCAGCGTAAGTTTTTGAAAAATGTATCGAGACGAGAGATGGCAGCGTCGTCGTAGAAGAGGGGTGGCAATACATTTGCTTAGAGACGATCAACTCGATACTAAGAAATATTCGCGGTAAATTGATTGTGCTAAGTACGCAACATAGTGCCGGCGTTAAAACCGGTTATGGTTTTAAAGGAAAATAATAGGAAAATACTAGAAACTAGAATAATTAAAACAGAAAATAAAATATATTGAACAAAGATAGATATGTGGAGAAATGCTAACGAAATTTAACTTGTAATAATACTTTGTATAAGGAAGCAACTTTAACTGAATAATTGAAATAAAATGGATAATTTGAAAAAATTGTATGAAGAACGCTATTGTGCAATTGGTAAAGGGCAAACTTTAATCACTGGTCTTTTGAAGAAAGACTGGCCCACACGGAGAGTAACGACGCGAGTAATATTATCGAAACCTGGGTGCAGTTTATGTACGATTGCAAGATGCCACTGCAAGGGAGGAAGTGTGTCGTTTTTCACGACAGCTACAGAATCCACAGTGAGGGGTGCCGGCGATTGACAGAATTTATTTTTGTGAAACCGTTTAGAACGAGATTGCAGAGTGGACAAACATTCAACACTCCACCGTTTCCATAAATACTGAACAGCAAAAGTCAATCCGTTACTACAAGATTTCAATTCCAGTAATGTTATGAATTTTGGCTCATAAAATTTGATATTTTTACATCTAAGATAAGATCTAAAGATATAGGACATAACTCGAAGGACCTTTGGAAAGGAAGGAAAATTTTCAAAAAATGTAATATCGTTAAAATTGCAGTTTTGTACAATCTTACGACGTTCTTCGTCATTAGTGAAATCGACTTTTGAAACCGGCCACATCATCTCACATTTAGTCAACCATTCTGGACTATTAAAACATACGACATGATCCCAATTTGATGAGAGAATGCCTTGAAATACAAAATCAGCTGGATTGTCTTCATAACGAATATGTCTCCAATGTGATGCCGGAATGGCACCAGTGATCAAACTGATCCGATTAGAAACAAATATTTTCCACTCATGAGAGCACGAGCGAGTCCATGTTAACGTAATTGAAGTATCATTCCATGTGTGTATATTTTCAATTTGGACGTAAGGTTTATAAACATGATTACTCTTGTTTAGTAATTTTGTAAGATGAGCGGTAGCTAAAAACTGTAATCGGGGTAAAGAAAGCCTTTTAAATGGTGCAACTTTAGTATTCGCGAAAACTAGATTGACGGAAATATGGTCAAGTTCATCAATAACAGGAATGTAAACCAAAACCGCGCATGCTTTTTCGGATACATCTGTAAATTCATGTATTCGTACACTCGCCTTGTTAGCAAACTTATACCAAGGAAGTTTTAAACTTGCAAGTACTCGTAATTGTAATTCGGAAAGAAATTGAAACCATTGATCACAGATGCAATCTATGCCGGAAATCCATAAAAGTTGGATCATATATTTAACAAAAATGGTAATAAGAATAAGAAATCCTATAGGATCCATAATCCTGTCAATTTCAGAAAGAATATTTCGTTTGGAACAAGTTATAGATGGAGACGTGAAATCATAATGAAAAGTATCGTATTTAGGAGTCCATTGTAACCCTAACACCTTAACAGACAAACCATCATTTAGAGCTGATAGAATCATTGTGTCCTCATCAGTGGGACGGTTGTCATTTAAGGAAACACCATTCGCCGATTTGGAGGAGGCCTTAAAAACAACTCTGACCTTTGTAGTTAAACTAGAAGATTTAATGACAGCGTGATGCGGAATATAATAGGAATTGTTAGCCACGTAAGATAAAACCGGTTCCACGTGTCCATAGTCTAAATATTCTTGCAAACATCTACAGTATTCCGTATGCAAAGAAGCATTCATTTTGAAACGTTTTTCTAATTGAAGCAAGCGAGTAAGCGCAATATTTCTGGATTCACCCAAAGTAATAACACTATTTTTAAAAGGAAGAGCTACCGTGTATTGACCAGAGTCGTCACGTGTAAATGACTTGGAAAATATAGTTTCGCAAATCTGGTCTTCATTCGAAAGAGATTTTTCTTCAGAAATAGCTTCTACTTCCTCAAAGCGCTGAAGATGCATATTTAAATTGTAAGTACTTAAATTTACGGAAAAATTTAAATGATTTGAATTTGATATTTTACCATTCAGTAAATACCCGAAAACGCTATTCATGGCCACGGGCGTACCTGGTGGGCCTATAATATTATCATGAAGTAATATCCTGTCACTATAATCTGAGCCTATCAGGAGTTCAATAGGACATGCAGAACGTAATTCTGGATCAGCCAAAGGAATATCCTTCAAATGAGAAATGCTTTCGAAAGTATGGGGAACAATAGGCACGTAATTTGTTATTGTAGGAATAATCAAAGCTTCTATATAAAGCTTGGGATCTGGTTTATCGTGGGGAGTAACTTCACATAACGTCCTTCCACGAGGAGTTGCTTTGGCATCGCTTATGCCTGAAACAGACATGTTAGGATTAACAGGAAATCTCGGTAGTTTTAAGCGTTCGACGCACGACTCGGAAATAAGAGTGGCTTGACTACCCTGATCTATGAGTGCACGGATCGCTTGTGGAACATAGGGTTCGTTGCCGGTTGGTCTTAGTTTGACCAATGCTGTAGTTAAGAGGACTGTGCAATTTTCTTGTTTATCGGGGACAGTATCATTTGGAGAACTTCGGACAGATGGCGCCAGAGACACTTTGTTACAACTGGCATTTACCGGAGAAGCAGTTCGAAATGTAACCTTTGGGTCATCTTCGTGTAAAGTTGAATGATGTCTCTGTGCACAACTCCGACATGAAAATGTAGAATTACAATTTATCACTCGATGTCCCACAGATAAGCAATTATAACAGATATTATTCGATGAAATGATTTTTTTACGTTCCTCTAAATCCAGTTGGTTAAAATTGTCACATCTGTATAGTGGATGGGACGTTGACTGACAATAAAAACATTTCCTAGTGCGGTTGTAGAAATGTGAAGGACTTGCAACGGAGGAATTTTTGCACTCCAGATTATTAGCAGTCGTGGCATGGACATTGAAAGATTTAGGAGTAGAAGAAGTAAAACGCGGAGTCTCGGTAAGTGAACGCGAAAGAGGAAAACGACGCCGCGATTGAGGCTGAATTGAAAGCGTTGTCTCTCGTTGAGAGAGTATTTTGCCGGCGCTGGACATCACTTCAAAGGCTGTTAGTTCCTTTTCAAGAAAATCGAGTAACTCGCCAACGGAAGGTACATCACTAGGCGAAGAAAGTGATGTTTCGAAACGGCTTCTAATATCATCTGTAATTTTCCGAAGTAAGATATTTAGTAGAAAAAAATCCCAATGTTTTATAGGAAAGCCTAAGGATTTAAGAGCGGTTACATTTTCGAAATATATGTTGATTAAATTGCGCAAACTATCATGTAATTTCTTACTGTTCAATGGCTCGAGGTCAATAATGCGATCCAAGTGTTTAGATGCCACAATTCGTTTGTTGTCGTAGCGGTTTATTAGGATTTTTATTGCATTTTCGTAATTTTCATTAGTGACCGGTAATGATTTGATTAAGTTATACGGTTCATATCTTAAAGATAATAATAAATACCTAAACCGTTCTACGTCGGATAATTGTTCGTTGTCAGTAATTAAAGACTTAAATAGGTCATAAAAGCTGTGCCATTCAGTTGGATTTCCGTCGAAACAAGGTAATTGCAAAGGTGGTAACGGTAACATACGGAAATGGGAAGAACGTGTTAGAGGAGAGTGTATATTGGGCTCACTGTGTCGACTCCGCGACTTCAATAAGTCCGACGCGGCTTGAACCTCATAAAACATATCGTCAAATTGTTCGCGAATCGCGTATTGTTCATCTTTGTTAAATGTTTTTTCTTTCACTAACAATTTTTCTAGTTTAGTCTGAGCTTTAATGAATTCTTTCTTACATGAAGCTAGCTCTCGAAGCCGGCACCTAAACTGAACCTCACTTTTTGTGGAATAATCTAACATTTTTTTAATGTTGCCCATCCGTATTTCTCTTTCGAACAATAATTGTTCTTTTTCTGTGTACTCTTTCTCGGAAAGCGACATTTTTTAAATAGTAAATAATATAAAAAGGTAAGTTTGAATATAAAAGTAAGTAAATAGTAATGTAGTAGTAAGCAAATAATGTAAAATAAACGTTTAAGAAATAATGAGAAACAGTGACGGTGACCTACTTAATTATAAAATAGGTTAGGGGCACACTGAACTAATTTTATTAAACAGTTGACAATTGTTTAAATTTTAAAAATAAAAGAAAATTAAAATTAAGGAACATGCTTAAATTTGACAAAACTAAATTAAACTGTATATTAAATAAAACGGAATAAGAAAAAGAATGCAAATTTGCAATGTTTATATACTTTTACAAGAGTAAATACACTAATATTTTATTTAATATTGATTTTGACTAAAGAGTGTATTAAATATATATGAAAGGTTAAATGGAAAGCGTTAATTATAATTCTTTATTGATATTCTTAATGAATTTCTTTTTTAACATCTCGCGCTGTGTGCGACCGCCTTTATCCGTGCAGAGCAATTTGCAATCGTCGTGAACGATATTGATACGAAATTATGAAGTAGGTAGTTTTTGGAAAAAATAGTTCTTAGTACAATTTGAAATAAATTAATTAGTTTTTAATTATGAAAATATGCATAAATGAACATGAATATTGAAAAGTTGTAATACTAGCACAATCAATTTCATTCGTAATCCGGTTCGAATGGACCAAAAATATGTTCGGTATCGGAAGTAGAATCTTAGCACCACAAATGCACTACCACTTACCTCTTGTCTTCGTGCTGCTGGAGCTCTTCTATTAAGACTGTAGGAAGCACTGGCCCGAACTACTTTCGATTGCGCTAGTTAATGTATGGAAATATTGAAAAGAACAACGGAGATCGATGCGACGCGTCCGCAGCGTAAGTTTTTGAAAAATGTATCGAGACGAGAGATGGCAGCGTCGTCGTAGAAGAGGGGTGGCAATACATTTGCTTAGAGACGATCAACTCGATACTAAGAAATATTCGCGGTAAATTGATTGTGCTAAGTACGCAACAGGAAGGGATATCTTGGATAATGGAGTAAATGTTAAAATTAATAACAATGAGTTGATATTTTATTATAATCAACATACTAACATATGTGAGTCTAGTATTTTTAAACCAGATTTTACCCAGGTTAATACAGACTTGACAGGTAATTATAAAAATGTCCTTATCAAACTCTTAAACCGATATGCTGACTGTTTCACGGAAGGTGTTCCCAAAAGACGAGTAAAAACAGGAGAACTAGAAATTGTGTTAACAGACCCACATAAAATTGTGCAGAGGCACCCTTATAGATTAGCACCAATAGAAAAAGAAATTGTGAGAGACAAGGTTAGGGAGCTCCTTGATGCGGGTATTATTCAAGAAAGCTCCTCACCATTTGCTAGTCCTATTATTCTTGTAAAGAAGAAGGATGAAACTCATAGAATGTGTGTTGATTACCGTGAGCTTAACTCCAATACACGACCTATACACTTCCCATTACCTCGTATTGAGGAACAAATAGACCAACTCAGTGGAGCACAGTATTTCACATCATTAGACATGGCTTCAGGGTTCCACCAAATACCAATTCATCCAGATTCTGTGGACAAGACTGCATTTGTGACACCCGAGGGACAATATGAATATCTAGCAATGCCTTTTGGATTACGTAATGCCCCTTCAGTTTATCAGCGATGCATCACAAAAGCTTTGCATCAATTAAAAAATAAACCCTTGATCTATATGGATGATGTTTTGTGTTATTCTCATGACATTAGCACAGGTCTGAAAAAATTGGAAGACGTTTTAGATGCACTCTCTACTGCAGGGTTTTCATTAAACATCAAAAAATGCAATTTTATGAAAAGAAAAATTGACTTTTTGGGATACACTGTTCAGAATGGTGAGGTTAGACCAAATTTTCGTAAAATAAAAGCTTTAACAGATTCTCCTCAGCCAAAAACTGGAAAACAGGTTCGACAATTTTTAGGACTTGCTTCCTATTTTCGAAAATTCATTCCTCAGTTCACAAAAATTGTTAGTCCACTATATCCCTTAACAACACATAAAGGCCGTGTAACATGGGAAGAGAAGCATGAAGATATCCGTAAGACACTAATTAATATACTTACATCTGAACCAGTTTTAACCATATTTGATCCTTCATTACCAGTCGAGTTGCATTGTGATGCTAGTTCAGAGGGTTATGGTGCTATTTTAATACAAATAAAGAACAACTTTCCACATGTAGTAGAATACTATAGCCGACGAACAACTGATGCTGAGTCCCGTTATCACTCCTATGAATTGGAGACATTAGCTGTGGTAAAAGCTGTTGAACATTTCCGGCATTATTTGTATGGCCAACATTTTAAAGTTTTCACAGACTGTAACTCACTCAAGGCATCAAAATCAAAAACTGATTTAACACCACGTGTTCATCGTTGGTGGGCTTTTTTACAAGCTTATGATTTTGATATTATTTACAAAGATGGTCGTAGAATGGAGCATGCAGATTACCTTTCAAGAAATCCATTACCCGACCCTAAAAGTTCAGATACTGAATCATGTGCTCTTAAATCTTTATTTAACATCGTCAATGTTGTAGAATTGCATCAAGACTGGTTATCTGCAGAACAAAAGCGCGATACAGAAATTCAAGATCTAATTAATAAACATATTAACGCTGATTTACCTGAAGGAATTGGAGAAACTTATGACGTCAGAAATGGCATCCTTTATAGAAAAATTGTTAGAAACAAAATTGTTACATGGCTACCAGTAGTTCCACGCTCCCTGAGATGGACTCTGATTAATCACATTCATAATGAATTACAACATCTGGGTAAAGACAAGACTTTAGATAAACTCTATGAACAATATTGGTTCCCTGAGATGTCCAAATGTGTTAAAAAATTTATTGAATCCTGTATTGTTTGCAAAGCTTCAAAAGGTTCCTCAGGAGCTCAACCTGTGAGGTTACACTCGATTCCAAAAATTTCCATACCATGGCATACAATTCACATGGACTTCACAGGAAAATTAAGTGGAAAAAGTGATCGGAAGGAATATTGTTCTGTCATTATAGATGGTTTCACTAAATATGTGTTGCTAGAACACACATTTTCATTAGATGCAACTAGCGCAGTCCGGACTCTTAAAAGAGCCGTTTGCCTTTTTGGAGCTCCCAGGCGCATTATTGCTGATCAGGGGCGTTGTTACACCAGTCAAGAATTTAAAACCTTTTGTGCTGAGCATAATGTGGAACTGCATTTGATAGCAACAGGCTCCAGTAGGGCAAATGGTCAGGTGGAACGTGTAATGCGCACCCTAAAAAGCTTATTAACCATAATTGAAAATGATCCTAACAAAACATGGCGTGATGAGCTAAGCAATGTCCAGTTAGCCATCAACAGTACAAAGTCCACAGACTAAATTTTCACCAATGGAACTCATGTTTGGTATTTGTTCACAGTCCCTGGGGATGTCCAAAATTAGAGCACCTAAACCAGTAAATGAACAACGAATAGATCTAGAATCTGCTAGGCAAGATGCATTTTGTAACATAAAAAAAGCAGCAAACTCAGATACTCAAAGATACAATCAAGGTCGAGCTACCATCAAACCATTTTCAAAAGGTGACTTTGTTTTGATTAAAACCAATGAAAGAAATAAGACTAAACTGGGCAGAAAATATAGGGGTCCTTTTATAATATCTTCTGTACTAAACAATGATAGATATGAATTAAAAAACTTGACTAATCCACACCACATCTATAAATATGCACATGAAAACTTACGCCTAATACCTAAAGGAAATGATTTGCTATCAGATATATGCGCCAGTCTAATGCAACAAGATGAAGAGGAAATGATAGCAATGAATAACGAGGAGTCCAATAGGGATCTCTCAGAAAAATTTAGTTCATGTGATCATTTAAGTCCAAATTCAAATACTTTAAGTGCAAGCACAGATACTGTTTATACAAAATTGGATTCACCTACAGCAGATGTGGACGCCTTAAGTGATATCCAGAAGTAATTAAAGCAACTAATATAAACTTAAAAATTTAATAATGATATAAAATACTGTAATGAATAACTAAAAAAAAAAAATAATAATAATAATAATAAATAACTAAATAAAAAAATAATAAAAAAAAACCACAACAATTGGAATAAAAAAAAATGAATTCAAGGAGTCTAACAGTGATAATGGTTGCAGAGACAGTGTCATCCTGGCCATGCAACTGGATGTAGAGGCACACTTGTCTGGTCCAACCTGGATTATGTGCTGGTCTTGAAATAAAAAACAAGGAGTCTAACAGTGATAATGGTTGCAGAGACAGTGTCATCCTGGCCATGCAACTGGATGTAAAGGCACACTTGTCTGGTCCAACCTGGATTATGTGCTGGTCTTGAAATAAAAAACAAGGAGTCTAACAGTGATAATGGTTGCAGAGACAGTGTCATCCTGGCCATGCAACTGGATGTAAAGGCACACTTGTCTGGTCCAACCTGGATTATGTGCTGGTCAAAAGGACAGCGTATTCTAGGCTATGCACACGTGGCTAGTCATAAGATACGTTAGTCCAGCACCAGGTAGTCAACGTGAGGATGTTTTATGATAAGAGAGAATCTTATGTGTGTTTGAATAGCTACAAGTTTAAGCGCCCGAGGACGGTCGCAGGTCAGTCTGGTCGTGACGGCGGAATAGCTAGCGCCATCTATAGGATTAACACTGTGGTGAAATACTAGCGCCATCTACAGGATTGATACTGTAATACTTCGGCAGAGATACAGGAAAGGGGTTCTCACCGGATGGCGACGTTTTGACGTTTAAAAAAAGGATAGCGGCCATGTTGAGTAAGAACCGGCAAATGGTGTGTGTGTTCGTGTGCAAGTATCGTGAATTACAGATATAAAAAGTAGTGCGCGGTACGTTTCTTGCAAGAATACCGATTAAGAGGTAAAATGGCAGACAACGAGAGCAACAAGGATAAAGGTACGCCTTTATATATATATATATATATATATATATATATATATATATATATATATATATATATATATATATATATATATATATATATATATATATATATATATATATATATGTATAAAGATTTATTACCTAATATAGTATAATTAATTTATATACAAGCTAAATACACAAAATATTTCTATTATTTTAATATGTGAATCTGCGAAGACGTCTTTAATTCTAATTTACTTAAGTTTAATAAATACCTCCTGTCTGTGACTGATGGCCCGTAGCAAGAATTTCGTGAGCACGAAAAACGCTAGGTACTGTCGGACGGGTTGTTATTACAACTTTTTGAAACAACGGATCCGAACAATAAATCGCCTGAAGAGTTGTGTTTAAATAAACGAAAAAGAAAGTTACTCAATCGTAAAGATTAGAATAATTAGGTCTACAATAAATAAAGTCATTTTCTTAATTTAACTACCTTCATTTTTATGTCAGAGCTCTATGTCGATTTAATTTTAGACAGTGTTTACAGTGAAAGTCATATATTAGTTTATAAAAATTCAGACAGATACTGCTTCTAAATGACATTACTTAAGATTAATACTGGTTGTATCCAAGATTTGTACTCCAGATTCCGGAGTTGTAAAGAAAATAAGGTCACAGGGCCAAAATCTTAGTCTTCCTTTATAGACCAATAAAGAATATAAAAAACAGTAATGAGATATTTAGTTTACATGATCGAAGCTCGTTTGCTTCCTCAAACTAGAAAGAAAAACCGAACGGCGCGTTTCTTTTACTGTCTGTAAGCGTAAGCTAGCATGGAAAGTAATCTATCGCTTTTTACGACTCCCTAGGAAATCAATAAGGTAACCTTATTCCAATTTCTAAACGGGACCACATAGTCACTCTGTAATATAACTATTAAAATTCTATATTAATAATAGTTTATAAGTTGATTTATGAATCGATTAAATTATTAATAAATATTTGACATTGCCAAATCATTTTATCCAGAAAGCATGCTACTATTAAAAGTCCCGGTTTATGAGCGGGATGGAACCATTATGTAATATTCCTAGGATGTGGTAAAAAGTTTCAAGTGGATTACTCCTGCCACCTAAGGTAGCAAGAGAAGGGCATCATTAGATTTTTCGTTTAAAAGTTTGAACTCAGGCGAAATATCCCACCTGTAAAATCTGTGTTTAAAATAAACCGATGTATTCATGATAACTTTAATCAGCTAATTTTAAATTAAAAAAGACGTATGTTCAACCGAAATTAATCGTAAAGATCATGACTATCTTCAGGCTTCAGACTATCACAGATACAAAATAAAGTACATTATCAAACATGGCCTATTTTCAATTACTTTGCGTTGCATATGTTGTGAGTTTCGCGTACTGAAATTCGCAATACGATGTCCCTGGAGGCGAAGGCAAATTTCCTTCGTAAGTAGTAGCCAAGGCCGTGGAATATCTTTTATACTGATCTTAAAATACACCGAAGAGATAATGACTATTATCCAAGTATTAATCTGGACGCTTCCGGTTTTCCTCCTCAGCTGTCTGTAGTCCGCTATTAAATCTTATTACACATAATGATCATCATCATTTGAGCAATACACTGCGTTCATAGGTTGATTTCTTACCCGGGGATCAAGATTTGATACAGTCAGAAGGAAAAACTTCAATGTGGCTTTTACCATCGATGCCTCATGACGATTTTTTGGGCAAGAAGGCTCAAAAAACTGGAATAGACGAAATATTTCGTCATACACTAATTACTACTGCAATAGGCGTGGCTATATGTACATATATTTTGTCATGGAAATTCGGAATATCATACTATGAAATAATTATTTAAATTCGTTCGATTAGTTTTTTCAGTTATTTTATTTTATAGTTATATTACTTATAATTATGAAACGAACTGAACAAAAGTTTATTCTCCGGTTAACAGGTTAATGATGGCTATGAGTTATAATCTGATAATTTCAATAATACCCAATAATTTTATTATGTACAGATATTAGTTTTTAAATAATTTCGAAATGCCTAATAACTTATTACAAATAGTAATAATCTGAATAAACTGAGGTCTAATATTTTTAAAATAACGTGATATAGATACGAATAGATATATAGATAGGTAGCGTATTTTAGCTATCATAATAATGAACTACAATTAGAATTATTTAGTTACGAAATTTGAATGATTAATAATTATTTTATCATTTTGGTTGACATTCCTAACTTTTATTTTGAATAAATTTCTGATTGTCTTCACATAATTCCCTTACATAGTCAGTACATACACCCCCTTCTTTCCTGTCACAGTTCGACTTTTTTAGACTAAACTCTTCTTTTTAGACTAAAATGTACAAAATTAATTTTCCTTAAAGCAATCCTGTAGGATTGCTTATGTATATATTGAACCTAAGAGTTGTAATTTTATCTCCAAAGTCCGTGCAGGGGCTGAATAAGAATCCGTAAAAGGCGACGAAACTCTAGCTACGTGGTAGGGCCCCAAGCTTGTCTACATGGCAACCACTTTTGGTCTTAAGTATGCCACCATAATATATATATGAATACCTACCTTGCCAGATAAATTGTTTGTCTTTTGCGGAAAACCATTGGTCAAGCCACTTTCCAACTTCCTCGAAATCGCTGAAGTGCTGCTCTGCGAGCGCGTGCCACATTGATGCGAAGAGGTGATAGTCTGATGGCGCCAGGTCAGGGAAGTATGGCGGATACGAAAGGGTGCCCCATCCAAACGATTTCAAAGTGTCTTTCACTAGTTTTGCGATGTGAGACGGCGCATTGTCATATATCAAAATCACTTTGCCATGTCTCCTGGCCCATTCCAATCGTTTTTCGATCAAAGTATGATTTAAATTAATCAATTGTTTTGAGTTTGAGTAGGGTCATCGTTCAGTAACGGCTGCGATTGCTCGTCTTCACACTTTTGTGGTCTATCAGAGTGCGCACCGTCTTTCACATTATAATCGCCACTTTTAAATTGTCGAAACCATGTCTCACATGTCCTAATCGAGAGAGCGTGTTTACCATAAGTTTGTACCAGCAAACGATGACTTTCCACTGCCTTTTTCTTTTGATGAAATAGAAAAAGCAAAGCGTGCCGTAAATGTTCTTTTTCAGGCACAAACGTTGACATGATCACTTAACTATACAACAGAGATGCTATCAATTGGCAGACTCAGGATAATAAGGAGAGATAGGCATATATAAACACAAACTATAATGAACGTATGAATGTGTAAACGTATGTGAATGGCGCCCACTTCTCGGTTGGTTGGTCCACAATGCCCGCATGCAGCGCGTGCGGGGATTTTGTTGATTTGTATTATTATGGTAGCAAAGCTTTTACGGAGCCCTATTGCAACCTCGCCTTTGTTAGAAGACTAAGACAAAGCTTCATCTGTTGTTGTATGTTATTCTCATTCTAGATTACTGTTTGCTTTATGTCAAAGCTGAAGTAAAATATAATTGATATTCATTGATTCGGCACCGAAGAAAATATTTACTTACATTGGTTTTAAAATTAAAATGTATTTTATTATTTACTTATCATTATTTTACTTGAATTCATTCGTCACCTTTTACGACTCCCTAGTTCAGAACTGAGTAAACCCTATTCTTATTTCTGGCTGAAAATCACCCACCCACGAGCCTACAATACAATCCCTAAAACAGTTTGAAGTTATTATCAACATGTTTTTATTCCGTTCCTGATTTCATTGAAGTATATATACATTATTGAAAATTATTAGTTAGCCACGACTGTTAGAGTATATAGTTATTTTGATCCAGAGGAGGCCCTAAATGGGATAAGTCATATGGTTTCCTTTTATATTTTTCTACTAAATAGTATAAGAAATACCATTAAAACATTTTATTTGTTTGTCCCCACATACATTAAAAACAGAAGCTATTTAAGGAATATAATAACAACTGGTATATGTGGCTCTATGTTTATCTTAATTGTTTAAACTTTAAAAAAATAAAAACAATTATAAACTTCAATTCAGGTATTGTTTTATCAAAGAAAGTTAAATTGCTCCGGTTCTTGACGTTTTGTTGGCAGCTTATCTCAAATAAGATCTAACTGATTTGAACTTGAAATTTGTACCTAAAATAATACATTAAATATATTTTATTAATAGCTTTATACTTCAAATTAGGTAGGGGTTCATTGGTGATATATTTGTAATAGTAAATCTAGATATGTTTTTACAGTTACGGTAAAAAAAACGTTTTCTCATAAGAATACTTATAATATGTATTTGCTCACAGAGAAATAAAAAATAGACCGATTATGTGTAATTTACCAGCTTAGAATTTAACAGTTACCATCGCCTATGGGTGTTTGCAACGCCAGTGTCATCGCGAACACGCTGCTGTCCCATAAGGGTACAGGAACTTGGGCCACTAATGCCGGAACACAACACAAGGTTATTATGGCGGCATACTTAAGACCAAAGGTGGTCGCCATGCAGACGTTCTTGAGGCCCTACCTCGTAGCTAGTGTGGGTTGTTTTGTCGCCTTTTACGACAGGCCGACCCTAGCCGCAGAGGTTAGTATTCTTTCTCTGCCCCTGTACGGATAAATTATAATATTTGGAGATCGTTTCATACTTTTCGTTTATAACGATCACAATGATAAAAACCTAATCGGATCTTAAACAATATAATGATATAAGAATGATGTATGTTTATTAAGAATAAGATATAGGTTATAAATCTCTAAGAAAATCAGGAGAATGGATATATAATATCTAGCTGACCCAGCAACGCGTTCTTGTGGCTCATCACATAATTTATTGACGAAAAATTAACATTGTGCGGCTATGTCGTGAATATAAATCAATATGACGTAGGATATTGAACATATTATCTAGAAATCGAAACACAACGCCATCTACCGGATGTCTACGCAATCTGTATGTCAAACAATATCAGAGTTGTATTGATGAATTAACTTACACACACCAGTGATTAGGAACTTATAGAACTATAACACTTTATTGTCGTATAATAAGCCTTACATTTTCTGTAACAAATATTAATCAGTAATTCAGTAGTTGAAATCATAAATATTGAATTAGTTATTGAATCAGTGATGAGAGCAGTCGGTCAGTAATTCAGATAAAAACTATCCCATCTTTTATGTTGAATCAAAATTAGTTCAGTAGTTTCGATATTTGTCTCAAGCATATATTGTTAGATTAGATTTTTCTATACTTAATTTTACTAATACACGCAATTTAAAATAACCCATAATATATTTCACATATTAATGTATGGAAACTATACAATAATATGTGAAATGCATACCACGGTAGTGCATACCAGGACTGATTTATTTTCTAACATTTAGATGTAATAAAATTTATTTTATAATTTACTAACATTTAGATGTAACAAAGTTAAATGAAATAGGGTACATTACAATAGATAAGAGAAACTTCACATACTTCATTTTATACCTACGTTTGTTGATTGCGCTAGGACCGATAGCTCCAACCTCCAGCCGCCGTAGGTTATGGCCGCCAACGTCAGGTCACAGGTGCGGTTCCATGGGAAAGTATTATACCCTATTATTATAATAGGGTATACCTGCGACGTATGTCCCCCAGCTTAGAAAAGGGGACGCATGTGCGCATTGCACACGAGGATTCCCACACTATCCCGCCACAAATTTCCACGCGACGGGGTGTGCGTAGTGCATTCCCACCTCTTGAAAAAAAGGACTGATAACTTCACTTTATACAAATGATATCCCCGAAAATAAAAAATAGGTATAGGTATACTAATGGAAAATTTATTTATTTCATCTCCTTTGACTTCAACGCATTTCGTTTAGTGCGTCTCCCGAATCATTTATTTCCAGCAGTTTCAATTTTAGAAAACTATCCATCCCTAGTTAATGGAAATACTCTTGCATATTTGCAGCAAATGACATTATACAAAAAAATCCTTTTATTACAGGTACTATAGGTACAAGCGCTATACTTATTGGCAAATTATAGTATAAACATACATTTACAGCTTTTTTATTACAAAATATCAATCAAAATGGCGACTTTGATTCACATCACATCTGATACACGGAGTAATCTTTCACAAACTTCTTTATTGCTGACATATTCCTATTTACATTCCGCGAAAATATGAAATATGGGGGAAATGATATCACTTCAATTTCACAAACGTAGGGGTGGAATATTACGAATTACATAGTTGTAATATTTTGTAATATACAAATTATTAAATTGTTAAATTTATCACCAATAGAAATTTGTCATTTTTGATAACTAAAACATCTTTGATAGTTGTAAATACATAAAGATGTTCATAGTATACCCATTACACTTGCTTGAATCTAATAGTACAGATAGATAACTCTTTATTTTCTAACAACTTAAAGCTAATTACAATCTAAGGAAAATAAACTAAAATAAACAATACTAAAAACAGGTGCTCTATATTTCCTACTTACGAATGAGCTAACACCTTTAAAACCAAATCTACTTAGTTATATTCAACATTAATACTGACTAATGGTTGCAGCGTATAATAACGCAATTCAGTCCGGGACTTAAAAATAACTCACTTCTGTCAATGAATACGTTGGCAATTTTTTCTTCTTCTCTCATTGCTAGAGCTAGATCTATCTAGATCTTTAAGATTTAGATAGAATCCACCAATACCTTTACTAAGTTGCCTAATCTTTAAAATACTAGGAGTAGATAGATATAATCAAGATGTTTTTTCTTTTGTCTTCATCTTTTCTGATGCTGAATAAATTTAGTGATGATTTTTCTCTTTGTAGTGTAGAGTAAGCCGTCGTATTATCCATACTGAATAGTGAGGAATGATGGCAGCTTTTTATTACCATATTTTACTGGATTGCGGACTCTAAGTTTCAATACAAGTAATTGATATAGGTAGGGCCCCAAACCCGTCTGGATGGCAACCAGCCCTGGTCTCTAAATATAGAGCCTTAATAACAAGGTTATGATCCGGCATAACTGTTCTCTTCTTTGTACGGTCTTTGAAATTGACGATAGAGAGTTCATTGGCATAAAAAAACAACTTTCAAAGCTTAATTCTGCACAAATCAGAGTGCGACTTGGTGGAATTTATATGTATATTATTTACATATGATTATATTATACCTTTAATGAAATATTTGTTCATGATAGTGGAAACTTGAGTATACAGGATGACAAGCCCCGTCACGCACGATGTGTCGCCTAATTATCCCCAGTTAATAAACACGGTTCGTTGGTAACATGTGCTTTTATTGAGGTAATGTGAATTCGTTGTTGAAAATAGTTTCGTTTACTTCAATATCAATTTGGTTTCAGTTATTGAACAAAGCTGTGGACTGGGGAGTCATTCGCTTAAACCAAAATAGTTCGTATTAATTACTTATTAAAATTATGGATCTCGATTAAACAATCCTACCATACAACAGATTCGCTACCAAGGTGATGAAATAGCATGAAGTATTTTAACATATTAGACTCTGAATAATTCGCTGGTACCTAAAATTACATCAAATTTTGTGGTGTAATTGAGATTTTCAAGTTTTATTTTCAATTTACAAATATATAGAATTGTATTCATCATTTAATAGTAGATTAGACAATAACTCGGTATTCAACAAGGGTAAAAGTTTCACTGTAGAACGTTACTAAGAAACTGTGAAAACAAAACTATAAGTTTACATGTTTTCAAATATTTGACGTTAATTCATAAGAACTTTAATATACTAGGGGTGTTCAATAAAATGAGTATGACGCAATTATCTTCTATTAAATGTTATTTTATTATTCCCATTAAAAAAAAATCTTCTTCCTGATCCCTTAAAAATCGTGTAACGTGGCGACTACTGCGTCATCATCTTCAAATTTATGGTCTCTGAGATGTTCCTTTAACCGCGGAAACAGGTAGAAATTACTAAGCGCTAGGTCCAGTGAATATGGAGGATGTTTTATCAATTCACAGCCAGCTTCTTGAATGGCAGCCATCGCAACTCTGGACTTGTGTGCAGGGGCATTATCTTTGTGAAATAAAACAACTTTAGCGAGTTTGCCACGCCGTTGCTTGCGTATTTCCTCACGCAACTTTATATGTCCTGCGTACAAAGTCCCCGTAATAGTGGCTCCATGATTAAAATATTCGACCATTACCGCACCTTGGCTGTCCCAGATCGAACAGCCCATGATCTTACCGGCGGATAGAATCACCTTAAATTTCTTCAGAGTTGGAGACGACGGTTTTTTTCAAGTCATGAACTATTTTTTGTTTCCGGGTCATAATGGCGAAGCCATGTTTCGTTCATATGAATCGAGCCAAAAATCGGTCAAGATCTTGGTGTAACAAATCCCAACAGCTTTGTGGAATTCTCAGTCACGTTTGTTTCTGCGCGTCAGAAAGCATTCTGGGCAACCATCGCGTTGACACTTTTTTATACCCAAATGGTTGTGTATAACATTATGGATACTACCTTATAACATTATGGATACCCTTATGGGACAGCAGCGTGTTCGCGATGCCACTGGCGTTTCAAACACCCATGGGCGACAGTAACTGCTAAATTCTAAGCGGGCCGTCAACCTGTCTGCTGTCCCACAACAATAAAAAAAACTGTCTATACAAATATTCATTTCTTCTGTTTTATAACAAGCAGTAACAGAAAGAAAGGGAATGAAGATGAATGTAAAGAAGACGAAAGTGATGGTGTTTAGCAAATTTTATTAAATACTTTAAGAGCTAACATGCAACACTTCTACTTTTACTGAATCATTGATCTTGTAGTCCTGACGTGATAGGAGAGAATAGAACTGGGATAATTCTTAATTTTTTTTATTGCTGAGAAACAGCAGACAGGCTGACGACCCACTTAATAGTAAGCAGTTACCGTCGCCTATGAATGTTTGCGAAGCCAGAGGCACCGCGAACACGCTACCCGGAATATGGGAATAACATAAACATACATATATTCATGTACTTCTTTAGAAGTACAGTCTCTAGAACACCTAGACTTGAGACGGGAATAATAGCAGTAAACCCCGCATGCGTTCCGATGAGCGGAAGCTGATGCGTCACGGCGGTCGTACAGCTCGTCGGAGATGATGATGTTCTTTCATAGATAATATTGTAAAAAAGGTTTTTGGTAATGGTATGCGTTGTAATTTATATTTATTAGAAACTAAATGCGATTACAAAAGATGTGTTGGTGAGGCTTGGCTCATTAAAGGCCTACATTGGGCCTTCGACGGGTGTCCGCCGGAGTGGAACTTATCTGTCAGTCAACTGTGAACCACCCTTCAGTATTAAGTTTGGAATCGATATTCTGTAAGGGTTGGTCATCTAACGGCATGTAACTGCTAACTATACGCCCACATCTATGAAGTAATGGACTAGTAATTACTAGTCCATTACTTCATAGTAGCATAGCAATTGCTAAATAAGTGGTACGAAATTTGCGGTCAAAAGTAGAAGAGCAAGCGATCCACATTCTATACAAATAAATAAAATTGGAGGGTCGGTTTGTAATATTAAAATAACTGCTTTTTACTAAGTGCGTTCGGACGTATACACGGTATATATATATATACCAAAACAACATTTTTTACGATTTTTGTCTGTCTGTCTGTTTGTTCCGGCTAATCTCTGAAATGGTTGCACCGATTTTGACGGGACTTTCACTGGCAGATAGCTGATGTATCAAGGAGTAACTTAGGCTATTTTTATTTTAGAAAAAATTTTTTTTTGTTAAAAATGATAAGTTTCGGAAACTTTATATTTCAATTTAAGTTGACCTCAGATTT
The DNA here is from genome assembly GCA_963693495.1 of Malacosoma neustria. Lineage (NCBI taxonomy): Eukaryota > Metazoa > Arthropoda > Insecta > Lepidoptera > Lasiocampidae > Malacosoma > Malacosoma neustria. Next base: position 12,084,150 of record OY856379.1, read on the forward strand.
ATATCATCAATCATATGGTAATAGGGTTCAGCTTAGGCTGAACATTGTAAGTTGAATTTTCAATTTAACTTAACCTCAGATTTATGTCATCAATCATATGAAATAGGGTTTAGCTTAGGTTGGACTTTGTAGGTTCGAACGTACGTATTCCGGAGGCGCATGGCGTAACAGTTGCATTCGATAATACTGACTGTTTGCATATTTCATTTATATTTTAAGGTTTATAGATTTTGTAATCCAAAATAAAGCATCAGATATATCCAAAAAATTCTGCCCAAAGTCACTATACCACGCGGTCGGAGTCGTGGGCACAACTAGTATTTTCTAAAGTTTTTGGCGGCTGACTTCGTTGTTTATGTCGTCAAAGATTCTCAATTAAGACACTCTTTTACTATATTACGCCAAGATAGTGTAACGTACTAGATATTTTGCTATGGAATATCAGACAGGCTAACGGTCTACTTAATAGTAAGCAGTTACCTTTGCCTGTAGAGGTTTGCGACGTCTTTGCCGTCCGCGAAAGGTAATAGGAACATGGGTGACTTATGCCTCATGGCATCATGGCATATTTAAAGACCAGGGGTGGTTGCCATCCAGTTCGGATCGAAGCCGTATCACTTAGCTGGAGTTGTTTTGTGGTCAGTATTCTTATTCCGCCCCTGCAGAGAAAATCATTTATGTATTACAAGCGTAATGAGCCTGTACTTTATGTCATAATTTTTTTTATTTTAAGACAGCTGTGTTGTATATGTACACTTCTCATCAAAAAAATCGAGTGTTTTTTGTAACGTTTTTGAAGCGTGTTTTTAATGATATCAATCCTCTTTTTCATTTAAATGCCGTTCTGAATAATACTTGCAGTAGTGTTTAGTTTTTTTTTATGAAAAGTATATTTAATAAAGTGGGACGTTAGCCTGTCTGCTGTTCCACAGAAATAAAAAAATAACTTATTATTTAACTCGCTCTCTGCCTCTCTTTATGAAGCTGTGTAATTATGTTATTTGATTAAGCAGAATTCTAAAAGTGTCCTTCAACTACGCTTATGTGCGTTCTAAAACGAGTTATTATATTATACTGAAAAGTATTCGATTATGTCCACTCGACCATTCTGTCACCAACGTCGTCACGTACCAGGAATATTTTAAATGATATCCAACATTCTCTTTATTTTTGTTACTTTCAACTGAACATAAGTTTGTTTCTTGTTAAGCTCTTTTATAATACGGCTATAATGTGGAACAGTTTAATGAATGATACTTTAAAAGCTAAAGAGTATGAAGCAAAAAGCTTTCCCAAAGTTATTTATAAAATGATTTTCGAAGATTATAATATTTAGATTATTACTTAAGTGTTTGCCACGGTAATCGGCTCAGGGCGGATTATCCAGTCGCGTAACACAGGTCAATGATTTTCCATCGTCCCTAAATTATAGGCGGCGTAACTTATCTATAAAAATATTATCCGTTGGAGTATTTCCGTAGACTATGTTCAATTTGTTTAAACAAGTTTCAGTCATGTAAATTTATTTATTACTAGCTTAACTTGATATGAGATTAACTGTTTTAATTTACAAAGCTTAATGAAAGCCTATAAATAAATAAATAATGTACGAGTTATTAAATTAAGTGATAATGGGGGGGGGGGGTACTTCTCTCCATGCAGAGGCGGAGTAAGAATACAAATCTCTGCGGCTGGGGTCGGCTTGACGTAAAAGGCGACAAAAGAACCCTAGCTACGTAGTAGGGCCACAAGCCCGCCTGGATAGCAACCACCCTTGGTCTATAAGTATGCCACCATTATAACTTTGTGTTGTGTCCCGGCGTTGGTGACCCTGGTTCCTGTCCCCTATGGAACAGCAGCGTGTTCGTGGTGTCCCTAGCGCCGGAAACATCCATAGACGAATGATACAACTTTCAATTAAGTGAGTCGTTCAGCCTGTCTGCTGTTCTTCAGCAATAAAAAAAGAATACAAAAATCAATCATGTCAATTTTTAATTAAATAGTTTTAACGAAATAGGCAACGACAATTTTTTTTCCGCGATTTGTCAACTGTTGATTGTTCTGGCATCTACCGCCTTTTACTTATGCTTAAAATTATTTCTCAAGCATAATATTTTTAATGTATGTAAGCTATTTTATATCAATTTGGTACCAATATTATTGATCTGTATTTTTATTTATTTATTAATCTAAAAAATAAATCACGTTTACAAAACACGAGTTAGTTACGATTATATAATGATATAATCTTAATTTAGGTTTGTGTAAGTGTAAAAATATATTTTTAATATAAGTAAAATTTTCTCACGTTCGAAATATTTTCAAGATAACACAAACATGAAATCCGTAAAAAGTAGCCTAAATAATACTAAGCATTTTGGTTAATCCCTCCTCATATAATAAAACTTAATTCAGGCAATGAGAGTGTTATGAATGCAATTAGCAAATTTAATTTAGATAAAAGCCTGACCTTTTATAAGTATATTGTGATATAATAGAAGAATATATTATATTATATATATTATATAGATGGGTGGTGAAATTATCACATCATAGAACGCGTTATGAACCCTTTCCGCATTTAGTAAAGCCATCTATTGGACATTATAGTCTAGCCTATTGTTCGTAATTTAACACAATTTGATTAACAGATAATCAGAGCTAATGCTAAGTCAGCCTAATGACCTGACAAGCTTTTGATTCGATTCGATTTGAAATTTGAATTGATTCGATTTACGATGAGCGTTATTAAACGAGAAGCATTTCTAATAACTTACATATTATTTTTGTAGGTAAAAAGATAGAGTATTGTTAATACATTCGTTAGACCGTCATGGATGCGTCTGAAATATTTACTTATGGATGTATTATCAAAGTCTTCGTATTAATTAAGGAAAATTTTATTTACGACATACTGGTATTCGTTTTCATTTTATACAATTTGTTATTTTACGAGTAAATATATTCAAAACGAGAAGTATTTTTTGTTACCATGATTTGACTTGGACTTCGTTTGTTGAGTTTCTGATTTTTTTTGTGATTGTGCTGGGAAACAAAAAGGAGGTGTAACGAAAGGAGTTGACGTAAAAATATCTAAGACCATATTTATTCCTTTTGAACACTTTTGGTTCTAAATCTTTGGCTGCAATGGGAATGTAACTAAGAATAAAACTATAACTTTATTACCTTTGTTTGGTCTGTTTTCTATCTTTAAAACCTAAAGTTTCATATATTTACCATAAGCCTTCATTGTATTATGTTTCGTTCTAATTTCTTGGTTGAATTCTATCTCTTCTCCTATAGCTAGCGATCCTTTATAGTCAGCCCGTTGACGTGCTTACAAGGCTGGTTTTACATCTTACTTTTTTATTGCTGAGGAACAGCAAACACGTTGACAGTCCACTAAATTGTATGATGTCACCGCTGTCTATAGATATCTGTGACGCCAGGGGTATCGTAAACACGCTGCCGTCGACGAAGTGGAATTGGATCCAAATCACTTATGCCAGAACACAATACCAAGTTATTATGGCAGAATGTTTAAATATCAGGGATGGTTGATTTCCAGACGAGCTTAAAGCCTTATGACCTAGTTAGAACTTTAAACGTGGAAACGTCTCAATTTAAATAATTATCCAAAATAATGATCGCACAGAACCCTAATTTATGCCGTAGCTAGAAAATATACGCAATCAAATTAAATATGGCTTTGGTTAAATTACAGAAATCTATTTAACCCGCGTACATATAATTTATAACGTACCGCCTTCCCTTATTCACAAATTAGAACTTACTTCAGAGGTTTCTGTGGGTAATTATTTAAATTTATAATTTTGTACAACGGTAGAATAAGGAGAACGCCCGACGGGCCAATACATACGTCTATTTAATTACACAATAAACATATAAATTATTTAATGACTATTATTACCTATTCTATTTAGCAACATTTTTATACTTTTCTGATTGTCTTTTACAATCAAATATTAAGAGACGACTTTTGGTTTAAGTTTTTGTAGTGAAAACTTATTTAGCATCGTTGTGATCTGAAACTCGACGAAACGGAAAAAAAGACACAGTATTTTTTTGCTTCAGTAAACCCAACTTTATTAATAAAGTCTTAAGGCTAATTCTATAATGTAATTTATAAATGATTGCATTGCATTACTTATACATATCTATTCGAATTGCAACTTTATTACAATGAAATACAGTTGAGCTTAATTTTTTTTTCTCTTTTTCTTTCTAAAGAATCTATTTTGGGGAATAATTTAATATAATTTTGTAAAAATTGAAATTCGTAAACTTTAGAATAGAATAGAATTGAATAGAATATACTTTATTGTACAATATAATTAATGAAACAATACAAAAAACAGCTTAGAATTAGGTACAAATGGCGGTCTTATCGCTGACAGCGATCTCTTCCAGACAACCTTGGGATGGAGAGAGAAATATGGCACAAAAACTACTACTTTAGTTAACTTCAAGGTTTTAATAATTTCACCCCAAATTTTGAGCGGATTGTAGCTCATAGGTACTGATACATAGATACTGACTTGCATAACTCCAAAAACTTTTCCTTTTCTGTTTATGTTTTTAATTAAATATAAATTTAGAATAAATTTTTGGAAAGATTCGTAAACATCAAATTTAATGACTTGGATACGAATGGAATCAACGGGTAAATCCAAGCGGATTCTAGCTCTTAGACTTGGTCTTTGGGTGTCGGATCCGCCTGAGTTCGAATCCTGACTCATTGACGTTTTTCTTATTTATATTGAAGTTTACATTTTTCAAGGTTTCACTTCTATCACGTGTGAACTGCACACATGTTTTTTTTGTAAATAAATACATATTATACATAAACAGTTAAACACCCAGACGCAAGATGGGAATCGAACCCGTGACCTCCGTGAGTCTACCGAAGTACGTTATCCGTTAACTGAAAAATGTCACTTAAGTGAAACTGCGCAATTTCATATTAAGCTAGTTTTTAATACAGCGCAAATATAAAGCGCTTAGATAATATAAGCTAAAAGAAAAAATTATGCCTGCAAGATCCGATGATCTGCTGCTAGTCTCAAAGAAAATCTTGTAGTCACTTCGTTGAAGGTGAGTTGGTACATCATTTAGCGAATGTACTTAAGTGAAATCTCGAAAATAACTAGAGGGCAAATCTGAGCTTGCCCTCAAAAAGCTAAACCACTCATAGCAACAGCTTGTGCTATACAGAGCACAACTCAACGTACATAGGGTACTACTACTCACATTTATAGGCTCAGGCATTTGCCTGTCAGCTCAATCCCCCAAACTCCATTCAACGGCGCGCAGTTTGTCTTGTCGATCTTATACACACAGATGGTTGAGACACGGCTTTCAGAAAGACTTCGTATCTTTTTGCTACCATCTGTACAGTGGAGAATATTCTGAAAACCTGCGAATGACCTGAAATATTTAGAGTGGTGCCTTTGTCGTCTTGTTATTTAGCCAATTTGCCCTGGGCCTCATGAGCATTTTTTCCAACCAGCACAATTTCATCGGCAAAGAGCTTTCACCAAGGCACCTAATGGAATGGTGTCTTCCTGTATTCCTGATGTTACTGCATATTACAGCAATAATATTGCCAAATCAATATTTAACAAGAATGAGAGATATTACTAGTTCTACAGAGAAAAAAAAACACTTCCAAATAATGTATTTAACAAAAGTAACCAATCAGTTGTCTCCAATAAAAATACTTATTTTTTTATTGCTGTAGCACAGCAGACAGGCTGACGGTCCACTTAGAATTTAGCAGTTACTGTCGCCTATGGGTGTTTGCAACGTCAGTGGCATCGCGGACATGCTGCTGTCCCATAAAGGTACATGAACTTGGGTCACTAATGCCGGAACACAACACAAAGTTACTACGGCAGTATACTTAAGACTAAATGTGGTCATCATCCAGACTGGCTCGGAGCCTTACCACGTAGCTAGGGTGGGTTATTTAGTCGCCTTTTATGACAGGCCGACCCCGATCGCAGAGCTCAGTATTCTTTCTTCGACTCTGCACAGATAAAAACTCTGCACGGACGCCCTGCTGCTTTTACAAGCCAATTTTTATAATTGAGCTCTTCGTATAGCATTTTGGCCATATATATTCGATTTTTTATTCAGACTCTATTAGGTAACAATATATCAACTTAATCCATAATTACCCTATCATAATCAACCATTAACAGTAATCCAAGCTGCTAAAAAATATTTAATTCTAGAAGAATAGAACAGAGTTGCGGAATGTCTGTTGTAAAAAGCGACAAAACAACTTTAACTAGGTCTTCAAGTCCGTATTGATGGCATTGACTCCTGGTTTCTAAATCTGTCGCTATAACCTTTTGCAGTGTTTTGACAAAGTGACCTAAGTTCCAGTTTCTCCATGTAGACGGCAGTGTGGTAGTGATGCCCCTGGCATCGTAAACATATATAGGTGACGATAACTTCTTACTTTTAAATGAACCGCCAGCCTGTCTGCTCCTCAGCAATAAAAAAAATCTGAATGATGTGGAAATTTATATTTCATTTATATTTGCTCCGGTAACACATCTGTTAAACTTGTGAATGGAAATAGTACTACATTATTTTATTTCTCTATGTTTCAGGACGTGAATATTTAACATTAATTCATACTAATAAACAAAAGCTGAATCAATTTAAATTTCAACATTTATTGAAAACAAAAAAGCTTTATGATGCTTGTTTATTTACAGAAATATAATTCATCGTGTTTTGCATAGCTCGTATGGATAGCCACTAGCACGTATGTTTCGTGTTGGGATTTATACTGACATTACTATAAAAGTTGCCCACGCACCCCCATAAAACGTTTTATGTGTAACTCTTGGTATCACATAATAAAGGCTCTCTCGTTACGTTTATTTTCAGATAGTGATTGGTTGATTTTTGTTGTATTGAAATACGAGTCTTGATGCGTTAGGAATATTCTAGATACTTTATTTGTTGAATGGTTTTAATTAATAGTAAAATTAACTTGCATTCTGTTTATTTCAAAATTAAAGTCGGTCCAGTCCAGTTAAAGTCAGACGACTCAAAACTTATTGTTGAGGAACAGCAGACAGGCTGACGGTTCATTTAGTAGTAAGCAGTTACCGTCAGCTATAGATAGATGTTTGCGTCGCTAGGGGCACCGCGAACACACTGCTATCCCATAGGGGTACGGACCTGGGTCACTAATGCCGGAACACAACACAAGGTTATTATAAATAGACGGTTAATATAGATACGTTAGACGAACTTAGTTTGACCTCATGCTTGAATTGTTTTGTCGCTTTTTGGCAGGCCGATCCTGGCCGCAGAGGTCTGTTGAGGTTAAGAGACCTTAATCCGACCATGCAAGGAAAATAATTATTATGTGATGTTATACGTATAATAACACTGTATAAAATAATTATGTCATAGCTGGCTTGAGCCATCCAGATAAACAGACGTAACTAACTTGCGTAGCAATCAGTAGCGACGTAAGAGACATGGATATGTTGGTACGATCCCCATGCAAGACAAGTATTTGGATAATTCAACTATTTTTTTCTGATCTGGGTGCATAAATTTGTCAATTATAAGTTTTTGAGAAGCGTTACGATACAGACTTCTAGCTAGTTCTGAGGATTGCGTTGAAGTGTTCTTAATTCGCTCTATGAGAAAGATTATTTTTTTAAACACAAAGAAGAAATATAAAGAACTATACACGATGAATATTGTTCTAGTCTAAATTCATCATCATCACCTTAACGTTAAGTCCCAGCTGCAATCCAAACTTCCTTTTCAGTACGTGGGTTCCGTTTTCTATTGGCACACATAGCCTTTACGATGTTAAGTGAACATTTTTTAAGTCTACCTCTCCGGTTGGCGCCTGTTGGAGGCGGCGGAGCTTGACATTTGTTCCTCACGTAAGTCAACGGTTGCCATAAATCGAAGCCATACCAACGGAGGTGACAGTCCTGCAATTTGTCCGCTATGCCACGAACATGAAGACTGTGTCGGATTCGAGAATTCCTAACGCTGTGTTTGCGTCAATCTACACATTCTCCGTAGCATATTTATCTCTGTGACACGTAGTTGCTTGTGTTGTTCCACAGCCGTATAACACGATGGGTCTAAAGATCGTCTTATAGACCATACCATCTATTCCTTCAACTTCTGTATTTTGGGGTCATAAATGATACTATGGAAACAATTCGTACCCTAACTTCGTTATCGATGTTACCAGTGAAATACAGATCCCAGGTATTTGTATTGATCCCTACAACCGACCACGTCACCACCTATCCGTATGGGTTTGGGATCTACAAAGTTCAGACCTCGGTCTTCGCATAAAGTTCAAATCTAAACTATTTGAATATAATATCTGTGCAGGGGCGGAGAAAGAATACTAACCTCTGTGGCCGGGGTCGGCCTGTCGTAGAAAGGCGACAAAACAACCCACCCTAGCTACGTGGTAGGGCCTCAAGCCCGTCTGGATGGCGACCATCTTTGTTCTTAAGTATGCCGCCATAATAACCTTGTGTTGTGTTTTGGCATTAGTGACCCAAGTTCCTGTACCCTTATGGGACAGCAGCGTGTTCGCGATGCCACTGGCGTTGCATACACCTATAGGCGACGGTAACTGCTAAATCCTAAGCGGGCCGTCAGCCTGTCTGCTGTCCTATAGCAATAATATATATATATATATATATATATATATATATATATATATATATATATATATATATATATATACCTAGTCAGGTCATAAATTCTGTCACATGTTTAATGTAAAATAATTGTAACAAGTTTATTAATTATGTAACCATTCATATACCAAAATGAACTTAACAAAACATAGATTCTTATGACATTAAAGTTTATTCAAAATGACCTCCGTGATTTTGAATACAAGCCTTCAATCTGCGCGGCCAGTTGTCTATCGCAGCACGAACGAGGTCCATGTCAATATCGGCGGCTGCCTTAATCAAGGATGTCTTGAGTGACTCCAAATTGGGATGAGGCTTTGAGCACGCCTTTTCCTCCAAGTGTTGCCATATCTTGTAATCTAACGGATTCAAATCTGGACTGGAGGAGGGCCAGTCTTCGTGCCGGATGAAGTCGATTTCACGCGCCGCCAGCCAGTCTTGTGTGCTCTTCGCTCTATGAGCTGGCGCCGAATCTTGTTTGAATACCCAGTGCCTGTTATTGAACATGGTATGAGAAACAGGTTCCACAAGGTTCGTCAGGACTGTATTTTGATACACAACAGCATTAGTTTTTACACCTTTCTCACAAAAATGTACCTCTGTTAAGCCCCAATAAGAAACTCCCAACCATACCATGAGCGAGGATGGAAAATGACCTCGTTGGACACGCGGAATACGGTTGCTCGCTTCTTCACTACTGTGTGCGTACACCTTATCATTTTGTTTGTTGTAGCTCTCTTCTACGGTAAACATTTTTTCATCCGAAAAAAGAATTTCCCGATATTTTTTTCCCGCGTACCGCTTCAACAAAGCGCGGCATCTCTTCAGTCTCAGGTCCATTAGACGAGCATTCAAACGATGTCCTGTTTTTCTTCGACATGCCCGAAGCCCTAAGTCTTCATTTAACACCCTTTTCACCGTGGTTCTGCTTAACCCCATCTGAAGAGCCAACAGTTTCTGCTTACGTTTGGGATTTCTTTGAATTCGTGTCTTCACAGCTTTTATCACTGCTGGAGTCCTAACAGACCGAGGGCGACCACTTCTTGACCTGTCATCTACACTAGAGTCTTCATTGTATCGTTTGATGGTACGATAAACGAATCTTTTGGTAATATTCAAATTTTTCAGTATGTTAAAAATTTGAATTGGCGCGTAACCGCAACGATACAACGCAATAACTGCAACACGGTCTTCTTTAAGCGTCCACTCCATATTTAAAAATGAGTAAAATTCTAAAAGTTATACATTTTTATTTTCATGAACAATTCGAAATTCTAATTCAATAAACTTTTTTGTGGCCAGCATTCTAAAAGAAAAGTTTTTACTGTGTGACAATACTTATGACCTGACTAGGTATATATATATATATATATATATATATATATATATATATAGTTATTAAGTTACTGGTTAGTTTTGAAATGTATTTGTTATTTTTTTATAATACTTTTAACTATACTTACCAACGTCATTCAAATAACGTCTAATGCGGATGAACCTTGTCAAATATTGTAGCAACTTATTTTCAACATTATTCATAACTGTGACATTGCCAGCTCTCAAAGAAAATTGCTGACATGTATGGAGCGAGGGCGCAGCGAAGCCGCATAGTTTGAAGGTTACCTCCAGAGGAATGCTCCATCCCACCTTTTCAAACTGTACCTTTTCTGGGCCGTGCCGTAGGCGGAGAAGCCCGCATACCTTTTGTGTGTACTCGGTTTTAAGCTGTCAACTTTATAATATACTCGAAAGCGTTCTGAATCTAACTTAAAGATTTTAAGTATAGGTATATTTTTAATGGGATAAACAGGGATTTAGTTCTTAAATAAATATTTTTAAATATATTTTAGGTAACCATACTGACCCGTTTTCTGTCAGATACATTTCGATAACATTATTTAATTTTTGCATTAGTGCAATTTAGACGTCATTTGGCATTTTTGAAGTCCTCTACGAAGGCCGCTATCGAAGTAAGCCTTACTTCGGATATTGCGTAGTCAGTATGTTAGTGTGGCACAACAATGCTTATCAGTCTTTAATGATATTAAAAATCAAACAAACACATCTTTTTATAAAGATATTTTATTAAACATTTTTCTGTAAAATAGATTAATTAAAATGACATTTACAACAAACAACTATAAAATTCTTTGTATGTTCTTCTAACACTAATTACGTTAATAGGTCCTGTTAATACTTGGAATTGATCTCTAGTATAGCCAAATTAATGCATATAGTTTCGCTCCCTGGCGACATTAGAGACAAACATTTGAACACGTAGCATATCGTATCACACGAGGATGGGGACGCGGGTCTTGGAGCGCATTAAGACATAGTCGAGCAGAAAAGACAACGTCTTTTTAAAAGTACTATTCAGTATGCATCTTTATACTCGAGGGCGGATGTGATAAGAGTTTTAGACTCAACTTCGCAAAAGTGTAATTTTAATATTTTAAGTTGTTTATATATATATATATATATATATATATATATATATATATATATATATATATATATATATATATATATATATATATATATATATATATATATATATATATATATATATATATATATATATATATATATATATATATATATATATATATATATATATATATATATATATATATATATATATATATATACGATATTGAAAGACGATCAGTGGAAGTCAAATTATATAAAAATAATAAAACTGAGTACTTTGCGATCCAACAAGAATTTTAACACTATGAGATAGCGTGAAAGTTTTCTCCTTGCAGGGGCGGATAAAGAATATTGATCCCTGCGGCTTGGCGATCAATCATAAAAGGTGACAAAACAGCCCTAGACAGGTGGTAGGACTCCAAGCCTGATTGATAGCAACCACCCTTGGTCTCTAAATATGTCGCTATAGGAAACTTGTTTTGTGTTCCAGCATAAGTATCCTAGTTCCTGGATTCCTGGCGTCGCAAACATCCAATGCAATAAAAAATGGTAAAGTTGCAAAGTATTATAAAATATTTCCATAGCGCAATTATAAGCACGCAAAATGATGACTATTCGAGTTAATAAATATTATTTTACAGTTAATTACGTTTGAATGAGTGCTTCAAATTAACGAAGTGTAAATCGATTCAATAAAATATTCTAAATGATAAATATTACTGTTTCTGTCATTTATTATACATCATATTTCAGTATTTATTATCTTTTCTAATTCTACAGTTCAGTTATATTTATACCAGGGTTTAGACTTCATACGTTTTATATATCTTCAAATTCGTCTTCATAGAAATATACGTTTCTCGAAACTAACTCACGAAAGCCTACGGAATGGATCTTTTCTGCTCAACTACGCCATAGTAATTACATATATTTAATTACAAATACACATATTCGTAAATAAGGTTCCCTGCAGTACCTTTTGGTCCATAGTAAATTTCGTATATAACGCGTTAAGGTAAAACAAATTTGAATAACGAAAAATGCGTTTAATGACTAGATTTATCGTGACTAGAATATATAGTGAATATTTTATATATTTTATCAATTATATATTCACGTTGCTAAATAATTATATCAAATATAGAACAGTGAGAAATTTATGATATAAAATATCGTTTCGATTGGAAACTGAAATTTACGACCGATCATAAGACATGCAGGTATAATTTACACTAACATTTATTATTATAATTTAACATTAAATACAAATTGCGCATCTTTCTTATCATCTTCCTACAGTGAACACAGTTTCCTAAAAGAAACACAAAATTTAATAAACTCTTATAAAAAAAGTCAGGCAATAACTTATTAATTAGATGTTTATAGATAAACATATATAACTTAACTGATTTAAAATATATGAGTAATAATAATAGACTCAAATCGACTTTTTAAAATAATATTCTGTATACACGAAAACAGTTATAGAAGCCTAAATTATATAATTTAAATTAAATGCCACATACGAGTAAGCCTAAGATTAAAAGTATTATATTTTGCGTCAAAGCAAAATCCTAGATTAAATAAACGAGAACCGTGTTCACAACAGGAAAATGTAAAATGGCATTAGTCTAGCCCGCATCTTGCTTGCAATATCAGCATAAAAACACACGAGCGGCGACAAACGAATTCAAAACTTCTGTGTGGTATTAAAACCAAACGAAATATTGCAAAAATTGTTCAAAGGCATTTAGTTGATTAAGGTTTTACAAAATCTGTCTATCAAAGAAGGAAGATACAATTTTACATGACTATTATAATATTAATTTAATTATATTTTCATTTAAATATACAAGGATTATATTAACATTATTGTTTTTAAACAAGAGATTTTTCATATAACTCATTGTTTAGTGTGTTTAAATATAAATCTATGATATGGGCCAGTCCGGGGACATAACAGCCCCAGGAATACCAAACATATGTGTATATCCCGTTGAGTAATGGCGCAAATCTATGTTTTGTAACATACAATAATAGCGATCCGTGATTCAATTACGTTAAATATTGTAATCCCCAATTGAGACGGAACATACCCAATCAAGATACTCGTGAATGATGAAGGATTACGATCCGAGTAATCCTTGTATATTTAAATAGATGCTAAAAATTTATAATAATAAGCTCAAACAAATCTCCGTAATATTTATTTAAAATTATATAGATTATCCCCAATATCTATATTATTAATAAAATTGCCTGCATTGCATTTCATTAGAGGGAATAGAAGCTTAACATGATCCACTCTGTCGCCGCTGGTCTATTATTACTTTCTTGTAGCCTTATAATTAATCAATGAAGTGTAGGCCTAACGACAACGGGTAGAGTAGAGCTGGCACGCGTCGCTGATTTCATATTTATAGTAGTAGTAGTATTTCACAATGGAATATAGATTATTATTGTAGTGTAAGTAATTAGTGTACATTTTTAGCATACCTACGCTGTCTCGTGTGTCTATGTATAGTAACAAGATGTCACTGTCAATATAAGATCCAAGAACATAATCGCAATTTATGACAAAGTTCAAGGATTTTTTTGCATTTACTTATATTTAAAACGGCTTGGTCCAAATAAACTTCAGATTCGTATTGAAATACATGAAAATCACACTTGACCTAGTTTCACAAAATATTCATATTATTCATAACCAAAACACCCAAGTTTAGCTCCTCTTTACGGTTTTTGAAATTAACTCGAGATTTTGAGGGTGTACAGTTAAAACTGACTCAAGTTTCAAATTCAGCGGATCAGTTTTTTGTGCCGGTGTTATTGTACCATTTTATTTGTTTTTTAATAACGAAAAAGATGTTTATGAGTTGTGCTGTCAGTAAAAGTTTATAAAAAAATGGTATCAAGTAATGTAAAAAAGAGTAGACACTTCTAAAGGATAGTAGTTAATTTTTTCGAGTTGTTATGAAAGTATGATATATAAAATGTGATTTTTTTACGATACGTGCTTGCCCTACGGAAATTAGAAAGCGATCATTGCGGACGAGCTTACTATAACACCAAAGTACTTCACAGTAACATATCTAATGGCTTACATCAAGTGATTTATAGTCGAATTTTATAGTCCTGCCAGGAACTTCACATATCTTTTGCAATCTCAGAATAAAGAAAAATGAAGATTGGTTTTAATCTGTAGAAATCTCAAATGATTTTGGAAAAAAAGATCTGGTGGAAAATAAACAACAATTACGTGGAGGGTATAAAAAATACTTTATAATGGTAATTTTTAATCGTAACTGAAAATTAGTCAATTTTTACTGATTCATTTTCGGTGACGTTAATAATCATAAATTATATGTATAAAATACGGTTACCGCTGTTTTATTTAAGGAAGACGAATAATAAAATTATTCCTTAAAATTAAGTTACATTGAGAGGTGTATGACAAGGAATAAATAGGGTGACAATAATCTTGGGACGCCTAATACCTTCAAGTGGTAATTAAGAAGTACTGAAATTAGACATATGCGCTCAATATATTATGATATTGTATCATGATAAAATCAATTATATATTATAACTTTCTACTTAAGTTCTCAATATTCTGTAAAATTATCTTTGAGAAATGGTTTTATATAAAGTATTGTAATAAAACCTTTGAATAAGAATTTAAAGATTTTTCAAAGGTACATTTAAAGTTTTATATTATTTTTATTATAGGTTTTAAAACGTTAAATGAATTTAAAAAAAATTATGGCATTAAAAATGTGAAATAAATGTAAATCAACTAAAGTAATTTAGTCCATTTGAATTTATAAGAGGTGGTGTAGGGAAAAGTAAACGTATGCAAAGCTCATATTCTTCTGGACCAAAGAAATACACGTAAGTGAAAGTATAGACACAGCTATTTTAAAAAAGAGCTTTAGTTCATCAACATGAGCTATAAAACTATCAAGTAAGATAGTCTTGTCAAAATCAATACAAACATTTTGGAGACTAACGGAACAAAGAAACTGACTGACGAAAATCGCTTATGGGTATAAATTTAGTAAAGCCTTTTTGAAATTTCTTTTCATATATAGACACCTTGTTGTGTATTTGTAAAAATAATAAATGAATAATAGGGCGAATGTAAAAATTGACTGTATATTATTAATATTAAAAGTTAACTTTTCCATGTAATTTCAGTTCAGTTTAGTTTTTGAAGGTGTGGCATACGCCTTTGGCATTGATTTTGCCAATATCCCAGTAGAATATAAAAAGTAACAAGTTTAATGGCGAAAAAAGGAGGGTTCAAACGCGGTGATCGGTTCAGAAGGGCTATCTGTAATACTGAGGACAGTAAATAGTTACAAGATTAGTCATTTAGAAATTAATAAATATTTTGTCATAAAAATATATTGTATTTAATAAAAAAAAAACCATGTAATTTATATTGACTCGTTGTGTATACATTTTTGACAGAGTGAGACTAATATAAATAATCGTATTTTTAGAAATGTAATAAATTAATAAATGTAATGATCCATAATATTCAATTGTTAAGATAAATAATAGTAAATGTATGGTATCTAGAAATTTTCAGACACAAATATATTTTGTTTTATGAATAAATGATAATAATAATAAGTTCTTGGCTTGACGATAAGTACGATATAATGAGCGCATTGAATTAGCGGATCCATTGTATTTATATATTATATTAAATATAACAACTACTCGTATTTATACCAAAGCTCTTACTTTGAATAGACGAAAGCTCTTTTGACAGACTCCTAACGGGGATTTTGCATATACATAAAGCGCTAATTACAAATTTAGTATAATTATTATAATTTTAATAGTAACTCAAAATTAGTGTGCTTAAGCGTTTGTTGGTACTTAGAGTTAATTCATAATATAATGTTAATTTTGAAATTAAGTATTCATTCCAACTAATGACGTTAAGTTAAATATTTGTAATTGTTTTGTGAAGGATTTATAAATAATAATTTCCAATAGTAAGAATGTCATAAACGTTTTAGCTTGTATATTAATTTATGTTGACTACAATACCACTGATTTTCCAATACAAACATTGACCTAATTAAAACTAAAGAAAGAAACACAATCACGTCCCACAATCTAATCGTGACCGAATTTTGTTCCCTTTAGATAGACCCCTTGGATATTAATATATTTCCCCGTAAACAAAGTATTCAAGAATTTCCATTACTTTGAAAATTTGCAAACGCTCGCGGCAACCTTTTATTCAAATATTATACCATCTAAAGGGGCTTAATTACCTAGGTATTAAGGTAAGGTATTTGTTACGCGTCTCTAATCTGTTAAATATATATTGCATTCATTACCTCAAACGAGGTACAAGAAACTCAAAGCCAACCGTATATTTTAGTATGGTGTTTGATATTTTGTATATTCGTTAGTTTTTAACAGATTATATTTCTTTCATTAGTTTCGTGTAATTCGAGTCTTCATAATACATATATATGTGTTTGTAGACAATACCTACATAATATCTATCGTGTTTTATCGACATTCGACTGTCTTTTATATTATATCTGATACATTTCAACAAATAACATTATCATTATTTTAGTAATTCACATTTTCACACTTGCTACCTACGTGTCCTTTTCGTCACTTTAATTCACAAATAGGGTATTTATCAATTTGTCTAAATATATTCTCTCACATTACTCGGACTAACGAGTACGTTGTGCGTTCCACATCTCGTGGCCTGTGAAGCGTAAGACCAGCACCGGTCACAGGTGGAGCTCACGCAATGCCTGCCGCCGTGGCGCTTACCGCGTGCCGTGCATCAGTATGCACGTGGTACGCAGCGGAAACTGGGCCCGAGTCGGTGAGCACCTCAGCAGTGGCGTCAGTGATGGGCTCCGGGTCAGGAGGCTCCTCGGGGGGCGCGGCCGCGGGACGCACGTTCTCGATCCGCGGTCGCGGCGAGTAGCGCGGCGTCAGCGCAATGCCCCCGACGACTGGGTGCGATTTAAGACTCCCGCCTGCAGGACGTCGTGCATCATGCGCTCGTTCTCCTGGCGAACTGTGAATCACAAATTATACAAACTCAACCTTTGTCGTTACTTGTTTGTGATTCAGGTGGACTTTGCGGGGTCACACCTATGAGCTACAAGAGTCCTATCTATGGATCCAAATTCTAACAAGTAGTAGGAAGTTAATACGTTATTATTTTGTGGAAACACAATTTCGTAGGTAACATATTACTAATTGGTTATATCTATCTATCTAAATATAATTCTAATTTCTGTTAGTACTAATTTAATTTTAAGCCTGCGAGGAAATGTTATTAATTCACAAAAAAAAAAACTTAGTAATATCACAATAAGTGTCATATATTTCAAACCATACAAGTATTAAATATATAGCACGATTATTATAAAAATTATCGTTAAGACTGTTCTAACCTTAACGAGTTTGGTACTACAATAATTATTGTAGTAATAAACTTCTACCAATTGGTAGAAGTTTCTGGAATCACGTCTATTAATATGCAAATAATATTTACTACAAATATCGTGATGTGATATCTCAAATTTGCAATCAACTTTCGAGCATAAAGATAGTTAACTACTACTAAATCCTCCCAAACAAATAAAGCGGGAGGTAAAAAGGCCCTAATGCGTCGGGCGTTAATTTGAACAGGCAATAACACGGATGAAACTCCCACGACGCCTAGCGCTACCCAAGAAAGACCGGTGAAAGATTTTTTCACAGGTCATTATATCATTAAAAACGTTGTTAAACATTTTAGTCCGCTTTCGAAAGATTTATCAATTTACTTGCGGCCGTTTTATATAAATATTTAAATAACATTTTAGCTATTTAAAGAAAGAAACATTTCATTTTCATTTCATTACATAAACAATAATAATATTATATATTTTTTAATACTGAGGGACTGTCTGGTCCTCGAAGGAAGAATAACGCCTTTAAAAGCCGGTAGAATGCTTAAGAATTTAAAACCCTGTCGTAAAAGGCGACAAAATAACGCCAGCGACGTGGTAGGGCCTTAAGCACGTCTAGATAGCAACCACTCTTGGTCTATAAGTATGCAGCTATATAATTATATATATACCCCTATGGGACAGCAGAGTGTTCGCGATGACCCTAGTGTCGCAAACATTCATAGGCGACGGTAACTGCTTACTATTAATTGGGCCGTCAGCCTGTCTGGTGTTCAGTAAAAAAGGAAAGTTCCATATGAGCTCAAAGTTAGCAGAGTGCTTGAGTTACAAGTATAAGACCAACATATATACTACTTATATACTTTTCTTTTATAAATATACACGTGCAAGCGTTCCTACGTGGGAAATCTTTTGCGCCACGGAAGTTGTAAAGATGCAATAGATCTGGGTAAATTAGAGTTTCATAGGAGCACCTGGGGTTTAATTCCTTAAACCCCAAAAGAAGAACCTTGCACTCGTTATTTAGCAGAGAGCGCCAGCTCTGGCTGACCCCAGTTCTGGCTGTTGTTACAGGATCCCTTATATCATAATCAGCAGCAGACTGTTGAATAAAATACAGTATAATGGAAAATTGGTTAATTTCCAACTGGCCACTAATATTTCACAAATCGTCTAACCAAATCCTTGTTTCATTTACATAGTTGACTAACCCAAGCGATTTTCATATTCACGAGCAGTTACAGCGTTATAAGGTTTGATTAATGAGCGACCTGTAGCCGGTTGCTTGTCCACTTTAGATTTGTGACCAAGCCGAATTGCAATGTAAACAGCATATACGTGCGGTTATAAATTTGTAAATCAACGAAATGGGATCAATCATGAGAATAAAACCTCTTTTTAAGATATTGAAATTTATTATTATGAATATTTATAAAAAAAAATTACTACCCTAATTTAAAACCCGTATTGCAGGACTTTCATTAAAACACAATTGACGGACACGTAGACTAAAAAACTATACGTAGATTATCATGCTCCGTGAAAATGAGACGAACGAACAATATCGGACCATAGAAAATAAAGTCTGTGCCCAATCACTGATGACCCTTACAAGTAGTTGTACCAACTCAATGGGAGTTACTATTTGTAAATTTAGGTATGACACAGGGATTTATTTCCAGGTTCAAAGGCAGACAGGAGACTGTAAAAAATAAAATTTAACCATCTGCGCAGACATTGGGATCAACAATTTACTAGGACGATCAAATCAAAATTTTGTTTCAATATAAAATTATGTTACTTATTTTAATAAGTAATATAATTTGACATTTATGTCAAGAAGCTACCACCATTTTCAATAAAAAAGAACCAACAGAAAAGAGACGGCAAAACAAACTCCGCGATGATTTTTTCAAGATGATGATTATGTATTTTATTATATAAATAAATATTAATGTTACATATTATGTAGTAATGAACAATTAAGTACAGAGCTGTGTAGTAACATTGACTATTGACTACCCGTTCCCTTTTATCGTTACTGGCTTGGATCCAAACCTTCATTACTAAGACCATTATCATCAATAACTACGTTATAAAGAGTGCGCATAACTGGCCATAAGTTATTTCATAGGCTATATTACTCATGTAAACGAGGATTGGTTTCCAGCTGGTTACATTGGCGGCTTTCCAAACACTTTTGTCATACCTGAATCACAAAAGACTGAATTGTACCGAAGTAAAATGTCGTACACAGCTTGATACACGTAACGTTGCTTACTGCTTATGACACATAACCTATACGTAGTCAGAAAGTTACAGAATCGTATTCTGATATATTTCAGGGCAGTAAGTTATAAAATAGTAACGGAAAGACGGCATTTTCCAGTAATTTTAATATATATTCCCGAATTACGGGGAACTTAAATTAGAATAAATTTTGATTACTAATTTACCAGTTCAGAATATTATTGCAATAGATTACCGACAGCAATGTCGTCTCCATCTGATCACAGTCAGAAATATAGGGCTTCCTCATCAAAGAGAATAAAATGTGACTATTGAATAACGCCTTTTGCTTGCAATTTCTCTTTTCGGAGATAAGGAGAGCGGTAGTCACTCCAGTAAAAACTAAATTTCGTTACACCTATGCCAACTTTTCTTTGAGACTTCTTGATCAAGAAAGGAAACAATTGCGGAGAGGCAGTAAAGTTACGCTCTGCGACTACATTCAAGATTGCACCCAGGCCTCTAAATTTTAATTTTTAGAGTATTTTAGGGATATTTAGGGATTATTAGTAAGACTACGAAGTACTCTTTTCGCATGAAAACTATTTGAAATTATATTTATTACTTAATTTAGATGTGCTTGCCAATGGACATACTACCAGGGATGCCGGAGTAGAGAATAAAAGTTGAAAAGCGGGCACCGTTCGCCGCAGTGGAAGTTTATGTTGCAATCGGGATTTAACGCTAAGATGGTGATGATGAATTTAGATGCGATTTACTATATTTATTAGCAGCAAGATATATAGGTGATGTATTATTTTTACGCTTATGTTATTAATTTTTACACAAGCGGAGTTTGAAGTAACTATACTGCTAAATACAGATATAAAACTGAAGTATATACTTCTGTCTTCCCCGGTATTTTGTGTGAATGCTCACGCTTCATAGATTATGTCATCAAAAGGGGACAAATTCAGATTTCAAAGTGACGATTCAGTAGATCTTGTATGAAATCTGAAAATCTGAGCGTGTGTTTGAATCGAATATGTAATATTCGGAAATGAAGAAATTACAATATTATAAACTATCACGTAAATTTGCTTAAATATAATAATTTCTACGGGTGCCTCACTAATTTGCTATTTTCGTATGATATATTACTGATATATGAATACGTATCATTATCGAATGGGATACATTCGATCTTGCTCACACTTGCCAATGCTCTTGTATCTTGGCAGTAATATGTTTACACAGATACAAGAAGAATAAGACATAGGTGAACTGTAAATGCATACATACCATATTATACTGGATCATATACACTACAATACTATCTATGCAGGGGCGGAGAAAGAAAAAGGCGACAAAAAGATGGAGAAAGCGTTCCTGTACCCATATGGGACAGCAGCATGTTCGCGATGCCACTGATATTACAAACACCCGTAGGCGACGGTAACTGCTAAATTCTAAGTGACCCGCCAGCGTGTCTGCTGTCCTACAGCAATAAATAAACAATACATATTTTTCATCACATTCGAATCTGGAGCATTCACTGCGGAACCCAAGGAACGTTGTCGAGTGTTATCATGAGAAACAAGTCTTTTTGGGCAGGTGTCATTCATAGTCACATCTTTTCTTATGAGGGAAAATTATGGGTAAATTTGGCTTTTAATTTAGAGACTGTGTCTAACGCTCAATTGTTTGATAGAGCCAAGCAACGAGAAGGAGTCTATTTGTTACCTATTCTTACCTATTCTCTCGAGGTGACCCTTTCTATTCTTCTCATTGTATATGACTGATAAGATTATTAGAATACAGTCAAAGTCTTTAATATTTAAATATTACATACATTTTTGAGAATTTAATGCAAATCATACAATTGCACGTAGGAAGTATATTTTATATCACACAATATTATTCCAACAACAAGCGTATGGCAGATTGGAATTTTATTATCATCATCTTAGCGTTGAATCCCGGTTGCAGCCCAAACTCTCGCTTCAGCACCCGGGGTCCGCTTTCCGACTTTTTGTTCTCCACTTCGCACGATCTTCGGCATCTCTGGTGGTCAGTTCATTGGCACGCATATCAACCTCTACGACGTCAAGCCAGCACTTTTTGGGTCTACCCCTCCTTCCGGGACCCGGTGGAGGGTGCATGGCCAGACATTTGTTCCTTATATAAGTAGCCGGTTGCCGTAAAACGTGGCCATACCAGCGAAGGCGACACTCCTGCAACTTATCCGCAATGTCACGGACATGAAGGCTGCCGCGAATGCGAGAGTTCCTAACGCGGTCCTTCCGCGTTACTCCACACATCTACCGCTGCCTGTGTCGCTCCAGCACCGGCCATGCTTCACATCCGTATAAAAGGATCGCAGATTGGAACTTTATCTACACCGAAAATCTTGACATTGGTGTAAAATATAAATGACAAAATTTTGTTCTTCAGAGTGTATATCAATTTGTAGATATCGTTACGGGTTAATATTTGTTTGCAACTTTCAGTTCTAAGGTTTCTTTCTTTTCATCGTAATTCCCTTTCTAGTGCAAAGAAACAATATAAAATATGTCATAGATGAATCTTAAACATGGTTTCTGCCGGGCGACTATCATACGAGCAATAAAATCTGAATAGGTTATTTTGCTATCAGTGTACTAGCAGAAGAAGTACTACAAAATAAGAAATCTTATTATTTAAATAAAAACGTAACACTTTTAATATGTTAGGTTAAGTTTATATATATAAGTTACTGAAAAATAAGATCTGGACTTGTATGATCAACAATAGGTTCAACGTACTGCCTGAAATGAAAATTCTAAGTACTGAATGTGATTGTATCTTTCTTATACCTGTTAATTTATACAAAATAAGATTCGATAGTTAAACTAAAAGAGTCCGTAACATACTCAATTTACAGCCTGGTTAAAAAGAAGCAATTCGAAATAGAGAAAGCGTGTGATCTTTTACCAAACCTACAGGGAGTTGACCTCATGACCCGCCATCTAAATCCTATTTCCTTCCTTGAATGCGGAAATGGCGAAATATTAAGTAAACGCCCGCAAATCAGCACCTCAGAATGTCCAATAATATCCCCTTTATAGTAATGTCGACCCTTGCAATAACGTCTCGGAATATAAATTGCCTCTAATCAACAAATAAAAGTCCATTTTAAAGCAGCAATTCTACCAAGATTAAGAAACTAAACTTTTGTGTTCAGACTTTATTTGAAAAAAAAACGAATACAATATTTGAATAAAGATTTGCGGTTTAATGGAAAATTTAAGATTACTTAAACGAAAAATTTCAGTATAAAATTGTTAGATATAATACTAATACTCAACATTCTAAATCGTCTTGTTTTTGTGTAACTTGTTATTTTTTATTGAAGCAGTTACCGTGGCCTATGGATATTTGCGACGCCAGGGGCACCGCTAGCACGCTACCATCTGGCGTATGAGAATTGAAATCTCACGTACGCCGAAACACAACACGAGATTACTATCGCTGCATATTTATCTTAATCTATATAGGTTTAGGTATCTACCAGAGGTGGCTGCCATCCAGAAGGGCTTGTGGCCTTACTATCTAGCTAGCTAGGGTCGGCGACATGTTAATGTCGCCTTCTACAATAGGCCGTTCCCAGCCGCAGGGTATTTTTACTCTGCCCATGCACGGGAAAAAACTGTTTTTATATTACTCCACATTAAATCTACTAAATTACTGAGCAAGACAAAGTGTAAAGTACCATAGAAGCCTTTTGATGTTAGGCCTGGGACAAACTTCGTAGCTTTTTTTAAGTAATATTAGTCAGCTTTCTTTATAACACGTGAATCATAATATAAAATGAAGTCGCTTCTGCTGGTTATTTGCTTGGATCTTTTAAACTATTCAACGGATTTTAATGCAATAGATAGAGTGATTCAAGATAAGTTTATATATAATACATACATATTATAGTACAGAAAAGCCGAAAAATTCAGACTTGTAATGTGATGTCGTAGCAAACATAATATTTTTGTGCGCTTAAATCGCAAACGCTGGCTAAAAAGCTTAAAAAGATCGATAAAAAAGTCCTTGATGGCTGAACCAATTTTGATGAATTTTGGTATAAATATTGATAGACCTTGAAGAAGGACATTGGCTACTTTTATTAGTGTTTTTTTAATTTATATGGCAGAATAACGTTTGCTGGATCAGCTAGTTAATTTATAAACCGGTTGTGCTCCATTATTGTCAACAATGTTAACTTTTAGGGTAGATCCATAATTTCATCAGTGAAGTACCTTTCGGTATTTTAATTAAAGAACTAAATCAAATAAGCTTCATTTAAGCTAACTTAATTCTATATTAGATTAGATAATATAAGAAGTTAAATCAAAATTTGAGTTCAAAAATTGAATTTATGAAAGACATTATGGGAATGACTACGAGTATATGTATAACGTATATAACCCGGACAGCTTTAGACGCAGAATGTTTGATAGACATTTTCCTTAAGAACAAACAAACTTAGCATCGAGTGGACTTAACAACATTGTTCCCCGAAACTAGCCCGTATCGATTTACAGAATTTCGTAAATTTCTCGCAGCTACTCCGCAACTAATTAAGACAAAAAGGATTTACTTTATGAATTTCAGATTTAGCTTGCGGGTTAGGGTAAAAGCCCGTTATATACACAATGAACATAAGTTAATTCGGCGAGCAGTCATGGCTTACTTGTACAAATGTTGTTGACAGGAGTGTTAAAAATATGGGTTTTTAAGGTGTAGACTATTTAATCTAAATTTGGATGTCTGACCTCGAATCATACACATACATTTCCATGGCAACTTAGAACATTAGAAAATCGTTTCTAGTCTACTTTTCCTACAGCTGAAATTCATTGAACATACAAACTGTCCACCTTCGTCGCTTATGGATGTTTGCAACAGGGGAATTTTTTGATTTTTAATGTTTTAAATATGTGTGATTGTGAAAAATACATAGGACAAGACAGCGGACGAATCACGGCGGATGGTGAAGTGACAGAAATTTAATATACAAGACGGCGAAATGTACGTAAAAAGATTTGTTACTTTAATGAAAAAAATAAAAAGTTAAAACGCCGACTCAGAGTATTAACCCCACAAATTAAATTTCTTAAAGGTAGTATGAAATTAGCCATCTGCAATGTATTTTAGTAAATTAAGCAGTTAAAAACACAAAAATAAGCCATTTTTTACAATCAGTATTTTTACGTCACTATAAAATCTGGGAGGATCACTCTTAATTATGCTTACGAAACCCTCCCTTCAAATCACTTTATTTTTATCATAAGTATACATATAGGTAAGCAAACACTATGAAATTAGGACAGCTGTTCCAAGTGCCAGCTTGCCTGTTGCTTCTCTTACCAAGATTTTACGCGACACTGAAAATACTCTAGCAAATTACATTCCAACAGAAACCGAGTATACCCCTCATGTTTTATGAGTTTGCATTCTAAAGTATTTTCATTATAGCAGGAAATCGATCCTTAGGCCGACCCATTTTTATTGAACGCTTCACGTCCGGTTTGAACATATTTTCAAAGTTTATTCAATTGTTTTCCCTTGTAATATCGAACCATATGATGTGCATGCCTTTCTTACTTACCAGTAAAATTTTGACGTTCGTCATGTCTTGTACACCTGTATATTGATTCCAGACCTACTATCTTTACTACCTATTTATAAACATTCTAATGAACTGAATTGAACTAAAGATGAAAAAGGTTTAGCTGATGACAATTGGTCCTAACTCTAGCATTTTTACCACAATGAAAAGGTTATATGTCCCTAATATATTTACAAATTTAGTAAAAATAGTTTTTTAGGGTGATTTTACTTCTCTACATAGTCTAAAAGCATGTGTTTCTTCTCGTCTAAGAAGTGTATCGTCTTAAGTAGAATTTAGTAAATTTAAGTTACATCCTATGTTATCAAACTCTTGTATGTGATGTTATGCACTTTTATTCTTTTTTGCCAAGAGGTACAAGAAAGGAAATATAAATTGTGTTAATAAGTGACGCTGTCTGATCCCCATAATCCGAAATAAAACAGATCTAATTAAGTAAGTAACTATTATTTTCTTAAGCTAGCAGAGGAGTTCATACATTTTATGATATGGAGACATATATTTGTGATTAAAACTTTATAAGCAATAATAATAAAAGTTTAATTTAATCATAAATAACAACCATAAGACTTAGAAAACATTAAATTAAGTAAATTTAAATATTTAAAAAAAAGTAAAATAACTCCATAATGTCTAAGACAAGTAGTTATTCGCTTTCATAAACACGTAACATAAATATTTAGTGCTTTCAGAACACTTGTTATTACTAAGTTATTACTTTTATTTATTTATTTATTGTTAGAACTGTGTACATTATATGGTATATATACTTTGTTGTTGCTTTGAATGTAAATGTTAAGTAGGACAAAAGGGACGGGTTAAATTAGCCACTCAAGGTTTTTCCCACTTGTTTCACTTTGCGGTACTTCCTATTCGAAAATAATTAAACATCTGGAAAGGAACACATAGTTATGACTATATCTTTAACTTGAAGGGGTGTAAAGTGAAGACACCTGGTAGACAATAAGTAAACGGTGGTAATAAGGTATAACACTTGGAGAACGATGACGGTCACGTGTTCAAGTCCCACAATGACGTGCACCGCTTGTTCTCCTTGCCTAACCTGCATACATACATTTCCAAGTACCAAAAGTGAAAGAAAAGATCATGTGTAACCCGCCAGTCCACCTTGAACAAACGTGACGGTCATGTAGTCCGTTTTATCTAGGGAGAGGCGTGAGCCTGTGGTAGGTTATGGTTTTATTATTAAAGGTACCTTGAATTCTAGAGTACCTGGAGTAATTTATAGTTGACGAGCAGTAAGGAACCATTCGGATTTTCTTTCGCGATTAGGATTTTAATTTTACAAAAAAAAGTGTTGCGACAAAGAATAATAAGACGGTTTTCCATTCAGTGAAGATAAGAAAAAACGCCAGACTTTGAAATAAATTCTGCAGATGTAACCGGTATGAGATGCTAACAAGAATAAAAATAGTATGTCATATTATAATAAAGATCAGGTCAAAGTTGTGATTAAATTATGATTTCACAGTGTCTAGAGTGTATATCAATGTACAATCATCTCTACAATCATCTTAAAATAAAGTAATAATAGCTTAAGGAATGTAAATCAAACCAAATCAAAATCATTTGTTTCAATATAAGATCTTACAGATCAATTAAAGTCAAGAATCTACTACCGTTTCCAATACAAAACGCTGACTACAGAAGAAACGGCGGAATAACTTCTCAGCGAATTTTTCTTTCAGTCTTATTTAATGATATCAATCCATTTTATTCATACTACGATATTATAATAATATGCCTACTAATATTTCCCCAAATAAAAATAAATATATAATTAGTATTACTCATATTCGTATAACAAAATATAATAAAAAATTGGCGAAAATAAATTGCAAACAATTCTCAACTAAATAAAGCTTAAAACAATAAGTTATCGCAAACAGGAAAATATGTTTCACAGTCAGCTTTTAAGGAAAAATACTCAATCATCGATGTCGTGTAACCTTATATTAACGAGACGGTTCGAATAAAAACAAAACATAAATCACTTTCTTATTCTCCATAAGTAAAATTATTTGCTTAGAGATGTATTTGGCGTAATTTTATTATCCCTTCCAGCTATATTTTGCATTTAATATCTTATTTTGTTAACTTTACCTCTTACACTCCCTCTTTACAACTTTCCATCTCGATAGCTTCTGAAACTCACATTATGAAGCCCGAAGATAGCTGCTAAGTTTATTTCCACTCCCGTTGCACTTTCTATTACTGAACAAAATGCCACTAGAAAATATATTTGATTTTTTGAGAAGCGACCCTCTGACCTGCCAACTTTCAAAGAAACTGTGCACTTCCTTTCCTGGTCTGTGAATTAGGTAGGAAACACATATTTGGTCATACTGCCTTTGCCGGGCAGACTTAATATAAGGTGGCTTTAGATCATAATGAGATGGACCGTACGAAGTGGTGAAGTCAGGAAGCGATCGCTAAGCGCTGGTGTGGGAGTTTGGGTTTCAACCAGTATTGAAAGCTAAGTTAGTTATGAATATGATAACATACAATATATACCTATGCCTTCTTTATCGACAATAATATTTATAAGTTGTTCAACATAAATTATGTATTCTTGATATTGCTAAAAGCAAAATATAACTGTCTGCCTCGTTTCTTTTTAAATGTCAAATAATAAATGTACATTTATATCCGATATAAATTGCTTTAGTACTTTCTTGAATAGGTTTCGTACACCTTTTAATGTTCCCCCAATTACAGTTATTTGTGAAATATAAGAGTAAAATATGATATATTAAATGCTAGCCAAGTGTTACCTTAGATAAGCATGGCGAGTGCACTGTACATAGACTAACCGGCACTTTGTGAGCTGTTATTTTTTGTGTCATTTGGTAACTTATCTATATTCAAATTGTAATATTTAAATCAATATATTTAAGTACAACAAGAAAACGCTTGATTGGCGAAATACGACAGAAATAATTCTGAAAGACTTATAATCTTTCAGAGTTATTACTTCAAGCGACATTGAACTCAAAGAACTCAAACTCAACAAAATACAAAAATTAAATATAAGCACAAAATCTAGAAAACCTCATATTATTTTATTACTGCAGACAGCAGATACGCTGACTGTCCACTTAACGCTCACACGCTGCCGTCTACGTAACAAACTGGAACCTGGGTCACTTATGCTGAAACACAATATGACGGCATGCTTAGGATCCCCGGGTTGCCATCAAGATACGCTTAGGCTAGTTCTACCACGTAGCTTGGGATGTTTAGTCACCTTTTATGACAGGCCGCCCCCTGCCACAGACGTCAGTATTCTTACACCGCCCTTGCAAGGAGACAATTATATTAATTTTATTGTACCTACGCAAAATTGTATACATATATTTTTACCACTAGCCCAAAACTTCATGAATAGCCATATGTAACTTTTCACTAAACTTGTACAAATGTTTTATTTAGGAATTGTTCAGCACTTCACTCTGTTACTTCGAAACAATATTTTAAGAGAAGTTTTCAAATAAGTTACTGTTTCGGACGAGTCCCTTCAATTACACGAAACAAGATTCTCACTTAGTTATAGAGTTCGCGGGCTCAGTTTGCTATGTTACGAACAATTAAGGGCTCTCTGCAACCAAGTTTTAATCACAACAATCTCGCTTTACATTGCTCATCTTGGAAGGTGTATGAATTTTGACACCATTGTAATAATACAATGTAAATGCATTATGATGCAAAACTTATATGATATTTCGCTACCAGTACATTAAAAGAAGAGTACTCATTTTTATATTATAAACAAAATATACTGTCTTTTATTTGTACAACCAAACGAACAACTTTTTAGTAATAGTAACAACAGCCCATTGTTCCTAATGCTGGGCTCTCACCCTCCTATTGGGAGAGATTGTAATTTATTCCAGGCGGATTGGCAGGTTACAAATGCCATTGATTTCGGTGTGCAGGTTTCCTCATGAGGCTTTCTTTCAGCGTCAGCAGTGTGTGTTATCGTGGAACTAAAAACCTTGAACTTTAGGTTGATTTTTGATTGTGATAATACCTTATATTATTTACCTTTCTTGAAGGCAGAGATTAGTCGCAACGTTATGATTTTTACTCTCTAAATAAAATCCAGCAAATGCAATAAACTTATGTGGTCCCAGCCAGAAATTAGAATAGGGTTACTCCATCAATTACCTATGCAGTCGTATAAGGCAACAATTTGATTACTAATTACAATTATAGTGACCAGACAGTAGAAGGAGCAGCAACCCAGAGTACGAAAACAAAAGCTCCTGCATAAAATGCCTTAGGTTTTGAAGTTGAAGCTTCTGGTGTAATGGAAAGTGAATACTTGACGAGTAAAACAGTTTCTCTGCCTCTGAATAAGAAACTAACCTCTGCGGCTGGGGATTGCTTGTCGTAAAAGGCGTCAAAACAACCCTAGCTACGTAGTAGGGCCGCAAGCCTTTCTGGATGGCTACCACCTTGGTCAATAAGTATGCCGTCATTATAATCGTGTGTTGTGTTCCGGTATTTGTAACCCAAGTCCTTGTACCTCTATGGGAAAACAGCGTGTTCAAAGTGCCTCTAGCGTCGCAAACGTCCACAGGCGACGGTAACTGCTTACTATTAATCCAGCCTGTCTGCGGTACCTCAGCAATAAAAATAAGCGAATACTAGTAACAATACATAACTTATATGGTATGAAGAAGCGTCATTGAGATATATGAAGTCTTTATTATCCTTAATTTGCTAATTATTTCGATAAATAAGCTAACTTCAATGAATAGCAATAAAGCAGTGAATTATATATTAGAAATATAAAAGGGAAAATCGAATATTTATTAGGAACTTTGTAATTTACGAAACCGTACTTGAAGGTAAGAAGTCGTTCAACAAGTGCGCACGTCGGGATATTCCCAGGTAAACCTCTTTGAATGAACAACCTCAAATACGCCAAGCTTCTTGAGAAGTTAATTTAATTTCCACATTTCTGTTTATTCGGATCTAACTCATCTATTAAATCTTTAAAAAAATATTTAATTGGATCTAAATCAAGTTTTATAAAACATTTCTTTTCATTTGAAATATAAAAGTATGCCTAAACAAGTGCTGACTTGAAATTGTAATCGGTGCTTACTGATGGACGCACGCAGGATGAAAAAGACTGAGAGGAAGAAAGGAAAGAGGAAGAAAAAGTTGAAAGGCGAATTCTGGATATCGAACCGGAAAAATTTGGTCCTTTTTATTGCTGTGTGATAGCAGACAGACTGACGGCCCACTATACAACAGCTAGCAGTCATCATCGCCTATTGAGGTTTGCGATGTCAAGAGTACCAATAACACGCTGCCGTCCGTAGTGGTACTGAAACCTGATCATTTATGCCGGAACACAATATAAGATTATTATGGAGGCATATTTAGAAACCAGGGTTGGTTGCCATCCAGACGGGCTTAAAACTTAAAGCCCTAAGTTTTTTAGTTGTATTTAACGACAGGCCGAACCCCTGCACGATTGTTATGCGGACGGAGTAAGTAGGAGTAACTGCAACCCGTCAAGAGTGGTTTTTCCCCGAGACCAAAAAAAAAATAGCATTAAATCATCATGTGTGGAAAGGCGCCACGGCGCCCTGACCTTCCGCCTGACGCAGGTCCTCTCGGGGCATGGTTGCTTCGGGAGGTACCTGTGTCGCATAGGGCGGGAGATGACGTCGGGGTGCCATCACTGTGGTGCGGGCGACGAGGAGGACACGGTGGACCACACTGCCGCCGTTTGCCCTGCGTGGTGCGAGGAGCGCCGCGCCCTCGTCACCCAAATTGGCACGGACCTGACGCTCCCGGCCCTGGTTCTGTCCATGGTCGGGGGCGATCCTGGATGGACGGCCGTCACCTCTTTCTGCGAGGCAGTCATGTCCGCAAAGGAGGCGTCGGAGCGGGAGTCGACCACCACACTCCCCTCCCGCCAACGCAGGCCACGTCGGCGGCGCCGGAGGGCAACTAACGACCCCCGGCCACCGTAAAAAGCGGCCGCGGGCGGCCCTTCGGGGGAGGCCTCGCCTCCCGCACTATTGCCGCGAGGGTGAGTGCTGCGTGCTGTTCCGCGGCCCCCCTCAACTCCTGGAGTTGTTATAGGAGAGCGCCGGGGGGACGAAACCCTGACCCCCTGGCGCCAACACTTTAGAAGGGGCTCGCTTTAAGACAAAGGGCAGGCCGGTGCCGGGCCGGGCCACGAGATCGACAGGCCATATATCCGTGGACCCGGGCGTAGGCGATAGGAGAACAGCGGGGTTTTTAGTGGGAAGTCGGATGTTCGAACATCTTTCCCAGAGTCCCATATATCCCTCGGTCCCCCCGGGCCAGGAGAACCCGTCAAGAGAGTTTTTTCCCCGAGACCAAAAAAAAAATAACATTAAATCATATAGAATTGTTATAGAAAAATAACTACTTTAATCGCTTTTGCAATGCTATTTTTATTTTCACGTCCACGAGCAAGAAAAATGCATTTTTTTTAATGCTGTAGGACAGCAGACAGGCTGACGGTCCGCTTAGAATTTAGCAGTTACCGTGGCCTATGGATGTTTGCAATGCCAGTGGCATCGCGAACACGCTGCTGTCCCATAAGGGTACAGGAACTTGGGTCACTAATGCCGGAACATAACACAAGATTATTATGGTAGCATACATAAGACCAAAGGTGGTCGCCATTCAGACGGGGTTGAGGCCCTACCACGTAGCTAGGGTGGGTTGTTTTGTCGCCTTTTACGACAGGCCGACCCTGGCCGCAGAGGTTAGTATTCTTTGTCCGCTCCTGCACGGTTAAAAATATATTATTCTATATCTATATGATTTATTATCAATATATGGAGTATACACATATAAAATAATAATATATTGTAATTACAGCCTTTTGCAACATGTATTTCTTTAAAACTAATAATCTGCTTTAGCATTTCTTGTATCTAGAGTAAAATATTTACAAGACTGCTTGTTAACACTTAATGCTGTGATTGCTATTTGATGAGAAGTTAAATACACCATTTATCTTTGATGAGCAAGTGATTCTACAGAATTCCTTAACCTCTGCTCCGTCGGTGAATTTACAGTATCAACAAATATTATTAGTAGATTTGACTTTAGCCAAGTAATTCAAAATTAAGTTAGTATTTGATTTGAATGTGTCGTTTGAATGGTCATGCTGACATTTGTTATTCATGTGTATGATTTTAGTATAAAATGTGAATAACTAAATATTTAGCCATTTTATTTAATTGATTGACTAAGAAAAGAAGGAGTTGCCGAGAGGCATTGACACAAAAAGTGAGCTGCAATTAATAAAGACTAGCTGTCCCAGCAAACGTTATTCTGCCATATAAATATTAAAAAAGTCGTCTATGTCGTGCTCTGTACAAGTTCAGCGGCTTAGGCATAACAACGTAACAGACAAACAGAGTTCATTTCACATTTATAATATTAGTATGGACCATTATCCAGAAACTGGTAAAATTATAACTGTCTGTGCGTGTAATTTTCTTCGCTTTGTCCTTAACATCTAATTAATTATTTAAGCTTGTCTAAACGCCGAGATTATATCGTTAGGTACTTTTATCGTTTTATTTTACCGCGCCTCTGGTTTTAAATTTCCCTACAAAGCCATCCTAAGCTTCTCTAACCGTTACATACGGTGGCGTATAACCGCAAATTTCTCACCATATTGTTAGCTCCTACATAACTCTAATGTAATTAAAACATATCATATTGAAAACTCATATTGAAAATTAATATTGGAAAATTAACGAGGTATAGATACGATAGATATATATATATATATATATATATATATATATATATATATATATATATATAATATTATTTATTTGTTTCAGTCTGGATGGTCCGAATAAATCAAACAAATTTGTTTCTGTAAAAATAACAGAAACGACAATTAAAGTTGATTACTCGTCTCTCATAACTCTTGCTTTTCTATCTATTAATTAAATTATTTAAATCAAATCTGTAACGTAATAACGTAAATATTGTTTACTTTTTTGTAGGCAAATGTCATGTGTCACACTTCTATGACACATGACATTAAGCGCGTTAAATCAAAAGGGATTATGTCCTGGTTACACAACCTAACCATAATACAATAACATTAAAGAGATGATATTCTCTTTACATCTCCCCTCCACGATATGAAAATTGCATAATTTTTCAATCAGCTTCAACTTCAAACATTGGAATTAGTTTTGTCACGTGGAATAGACTCGTGTCTTGATTTCTTTTTCCAGTTTTTATTTTATAAATTGAGTTTGAAATTTTTTCTTCTATTATATATGGGCCGATTCTTAGTTCTTCTAGCTTTTTCCTATTGAGTTTGTTTCCATTCTCTATGAATACCATATCTCCTTCGTTGAATTCATGGTGTCTTCTGTTTCTATTAAATAAACTTTCGTTATACTTATGTGATCTCTGTGTTCTTTCTAATGCTAATTTCTTATCTCTTATCCAGTCTTCTCCGTTTTTCTTTCTTTTTAACTCTTCTGGTATGTTACTGGTGTCTGTGCCATATAATAGATACTCTGGTGTAAATCCCGTTATTGTATGTTCTAGTATATTATACTTATTCACACATTCTCTCGCTATCTATGTCCATGCTCTATTCTTTTTCTCTTCGTTTATTTTACATCTTATTTTATTTACTAATGTCTGATTCAGTCTTTCATTCAGACCATTAGAAAATGGTGCATTTATTGCAGTAAAAATTAATTGCACTCCTTTATTTTTTAAATAATCTTTAAATTCTTTCGAATTTATTCCAGGATATTGGTCCGTTAAGATTGTTCCGATGTTTTCTATGTCTAACACAGTTTGAATTAGTTTTATAAAATCAGCGGCGTTTTGAGTTCTTGATGTTGAAATGAACGCATATCTCGTGAAATGATCAACAAGTAAATGAATATATTTTTTTGTTGATCTAGTGCTTCCAAATCCTCCAATTGTATCTATGGACATAATTTCGAAAGCTTTGGTCGCTGGTCCTAATTGTGACATTGAGCCGAATTTATGTTGCCCTCTTGACTTATTCTTAATACATATATAACATTCTTTACAAATTTTTTTTATATTCTTCACTAAATTTTTAGCAGTATAATATGGACATATTTTCATTTGTGTTTGTGTTATTCCTGTGTGACACCATTCCTTGTGTATTTTATTAATTAAATCAATACTGAATTTTTCTGATAATATGATTTTCTCTCTTTTCTTCACTTTTTTATAATATATTCCGTTTTTCTCTATTAATTTTTCTTTTTTATTCTGTAATAGTATATTATTCATCTGATCTAATTTTATTTCATCTATTTCAATAAAATTTACCGTTTTTAATAAATCCTCTTCTTCTGTATTTGATTCTAGAACAGGGTTTCTACTCAAGCAGTCCGCTTCTTTATTATCTTTACCTGGGACGTATATAATTTTAAAATCGTATTGAGATAGATAGTGACTTAGATCGCCCAATTCTTCGTCTGTTCGTGCTTTTATATTCATATTTTCCAGTGGTTTGTGGTCAGAGTATATTTCGAAGTATCTCCCTATCAGCCAGTGTTGCCAGTACTTTATTGCCTCTTTTATAGCTAAGCATTCAAGATAAATAGCTTTTTTTCTTTTTTGCGTTTCATTAAGTTTCTTTGAGAAGTAGGCCACAGGTTTTTCTTTTCCATCCTCTTGTGTTTGTTTTAGTATTGCGCCTATACCTTCAAGTGATGCATCTGTATATATCTTGATTGGAAGGTCTTTGTCGAATATCTCCAACACTGGTTGGGAACATAGCATTTCTTTTATCTTTCTGAAAGATTTTTCACAATCCTCTGTCCATATAAATTTTACATTTTTTTTTAATAGTTGATGTAATGGATCTAGTAATATTGAGCTCTTTTCTATATATTCATGGTAAAAATTTATTTTCCCCAGAAATTGTCTAATTTGCTTTTGTGTAGTAGGAATTGGGAAATTTTTTATTGACGTTATGTTGTCTTTCAACGGTTTAACCGTATTTTCTCCTATTACATGTCCTAAATATCTAACCGAACTAGCAGCGAATGTACACTTTTTAAATTTTAACCTGAGTCCTTCTTTTTTTATTGCATTTAATAATTTTTCAATATGATTTAGATGTTCTTCAAACGTCGGTGAGTGTATTAAGATATCGTCTATATAGTTCACTGAAAATTCAGTTAGTCCATATTTTCTTAATATGCTACTCAGAATTCGTTGAAATATAGCTGGAGACGTTTTTAAGCCAAACGGTAGACATGTCCATTGATAGTGACCATCTTGTGTTACAAATCCCGTCTTCCTCCTATCCTCAATTCTTAGTGGTATTGACCAAAAAGCTGAGTTAATGTCCAGTGTCGTAAAGTATTTACAATTTCTGGCTCTTATTATTATATCATCTATTAAAGGGAATGGTTGTGCCTGAGGGACAATGTTTTTATTTAAATCTCTAAAGTCTATGCACAGACGTGTCTTTCCTTCATTTTTCTTATATGCTAGTGTGACGGGTGCAGCAAAAGGACTATAAGATTCTTCGATTAAATTCTTCTCTAGTAAGTTGGCTATTTGTTTCTCTATTTCTTTTTTGTCTTTTATATTACATCTATAGGGTCTTTTACTGCAGTATTTCTCCACTATTAAGTCAATTCTAGCTTCATATTCGTTAACAGTCCCAATATCATACTTGTCTTTCGCAAACACTGATTTGTTTTTATCTATCAATTTTTCTATCTTCATTTTTTTATCTTTATCTAAATGTTCTATATTTGTTTGAAATTCTTCTGTTTCCACGTGTTCATTAAAATTAATTGAACAATTTGTAACTTCACTTAATGTTATCTCTGGTTTTTCTAACTTTTTCTCTAT
The DNA here is from genome assembly GCA_963693495.1 of Malacosoma neustria. Classification (NCBI taxonomy): domain Eukaryota; kingdom Metazoa; phylum Arthropoda; class Insecta; order Lepidoptera; family Lasiocampidae; genus Malacosoma; species Malacosoma neustria. The sequence goes on from OY856379.1 coordinate 12,120,566, forward strand.
TTTCTGTGAGATTTCTAAATTTTCATTCAACCTCAACTTAAACATAGGAATTAAGTCTAATCCTATTATAAAATCTTCAAAATCCTCTCTTTCAACTACATATATATCTACTATTTTTTCTATATCAAATATTTTTATTCTTATTCTTACCAATCCATTTGTCTGATTCACACCATTGACAGACCTCAAGAATATCTTGTTTAAATCTTCTCTATTCTCTTTTATTTTTATCCATTTCGAGTTTATCAAGGATACTTGAGAACCTGGATCATATGTTCCCATTATCTCTATCTGATTCTCAACTAGTAGCTTAAGTCTGATCAATGGTGTGACTATTAGTTTTTTTTCTCTGTATTTAAATTTACTTCTATTACTGAATTGCTTCCTATAGCTTTAGGTTTCTCTTTTTTCTCTAGTTTAAACCAGCATTTTTCTTCTGGATGATATCTTATACCTTTACCCATGTTTTCACATGTCATACATGGTTTCTTTTCTTCATTTCTGAATTTATGTTCTGGTTTACCTTCTTTTTTAAATGTTTTCTTTTTATTTATTATCCCTTCAAGCTTCTGTAATTCATTTATTAAATCTTTTGTATTTTCTATTTCATCTCTGGCGATCTTCTCTCTAATAAATTCTGGCAACCCAAATGCAATTCTATCTATCATTGTATCAGCGTCCATGTCCTTATTTATTTCTAATAATAATCGTTCTTTCTTTATTGCATATTGTACTATTGAACCTTCTTTGTATTTAAAATAATGAGCATATGTCCTGCTACTCCATCCCTTACCTGAAAAGGTTTCTATTAATATCTGTTTCCACGTATTCCAATTGTTTTCATGTTCTCCTTTTATTACAGTAGAAGTATACCAATCTTGGCAAGTTGCATCTAAAAATATTCTTAATAATTCTATTTTAGTTTTATCTTTTTCTATTTTAAATCTTCCACACTCTTTTTCGAACATATGTAACCATTGTCTAACATTAGATGTTTTATAATTAAATTTTTCTAATACAAATTTATCTACAATATGTTTTAAGTTTTTTTCTTCTTCGTGTTTTTCTGATTTTTCAATTAATTTTTCTAATATTTTTTCCAAGCTCGAGTTTTCTTTAATATTCTCTTGAAGTGTTTGTTTTAAATATTTCCCTCCAAACTGGATATTTCCTTCATCATCTAAATATATCTTTTCTAATTCTTTTGAAATTTTTATCCATATTTTTAACTCATCATGCCTTTTTCCTAATGAATTTTTTACCTTTTTGAAAGTCTCCGTCTTTGTCAACTCTTCATGATAATCTGCATACATGAGGTCATCTGGTATAACATATTTTTCCCCTTGTTCTGTGACAATTGAGGTTACAGCTACTACTGTAGTTTTACAGTCCTTTGGAGAAGCCACAGCTCTGAACTCGAATTGCAATTTCATTTTGTGACGAAAATTGTCGTTTTATAATATTATTTATTTGTTTCAGTCTGGATGGTCCGAATAAATCAAACAAATTTGTTTCTGTAAAAATAACAGAAACGACAATTAAAGTTGATTACTCGTCTCTCATAACTCTTGCTTTTCTATCTATTAATTAAATTATTTAAATCAAATCTGTAACGTAATAACGTAAATATTGTTTACTTTTTTGTAGGCAAATGTCATGTGTCACACTTCTATGACACATGACATTAAGCGCGTTAAATCAAAAGGGATTATGTCCTGGTTACACAACCTAACCATAATACAATAACATTAAAGAGATGATATTCTCTTTACATATATATATATATATATATATATATATATATATATATATATATATATATATATATATATAGATACGACATTGATTACAATTTCATTTTTTAGTTTTAATATCAAGAAAATAAAAGTGCTATTTTTGTTAAATCATTACACGGTGTTAATCTATTGAAGCGTAATATTACTAAAATTTTGAATACTAATATTAAATTTTAAATCTTATATTTTCTGAGATTCTGACCAGATTTTGATTTTTTTAAAGACCCTGTATTATGGTACAACCTTTGCAGCAAGGCATTTTTAAATACTATTGACGAAACACATACAATTACATCTAGGCTAGAAAAACTATAAACAAATTTTACAAATAGTTTGTACTATAAGAGATCAAATCCACAGGTGCCGTAGAATAATCTTGCCATGTCTTCGGCTGATTCATTAGTTACGTATTCATAGTTTGGTTTCTTGTCATAAGCTTAAAATTTTAAGAAAGAACAAGAACCAACCAAATAGCCGAGGTGTTTGAAGCTAAAACGATTTCAATAAATTTTAAATACTGATATTAATGTTTAACGAACTAAGAAACTGTTACAGTTATGTCTGAAGTAATAGCAAAAAATTAGTCGGCTTTCTTAGTATTACCATTAGTACGAATATAGACACACTTGATACGAATTATATAAAAAAAACAACATCTGCTCATTCATATTGATAACTGCCCAAGTTCAAAGTGTACCTGACTCTAGTTGACGTAACGTTCTCGTACGTCTACGTACGTATATCGAACATGAATCATATCATGCTGGCGGTATCGTATATTGTTTTACGCGATAATTAATTTACGAACATTCGTTTTGATCTTGGGAAAGAAATAGCGCACTAAAATGTTAACCATAAATTATAAACTAGATATAAAAAGATTTCATGGCAATGCCCGCTCATAGACTAAGGAATATCAAATGTTGATTTTTAGTTTACTTAGAAGCGTTTCATCCAAAGGTTTAATTTAGGAGACTCATTTTCTTTATTTTATTTTATAGTGGTCTTAGCAACTACCTTCTTGAGTTTAGAATTACTTTCACAAAATGTATTAGAAATAATTGGACTGAGTTGTTTGCTATGGATCTTTAAGTGTGCCTGAGGGCTCGATATTTGGCCCATCCATTTCTTGTATTATTGACTTAAGGATTTAGGCTTACGATCTATATTTATTAACTGGAGAACATGTTACAAAACAGAAAACTGGGAACTTGTTCGTAGTGTTTTCTTGCTAACCACCTTAATCCGCACATTGATTCTCTCAAAAACCTAAGGGCCAAATAATCTTAGCTAACAAGTAATTTCGTAGCTAACAATTTCGTATTGGCAAAACCTAAGGTATTTTTATTCTACTTCCAATTTCCAGGGTCTACAATTATAGAGTATAAATTATATGAACTTAAATAGTGTGTGATAAAATTCGATAAATTTCAATTAAATTGAGTTTTCCAAGTAAGTTTTTCATGAAAATCATATATGTACTATGACGACCTCGGTGGCGTAACGGATAACGCACTTAGGTACGCTTGCGGAGGTCACGGGTTCGATTCCCGTCTCGCGTCTGGGTGTTTATGTATAATATGTATTTATTTACAAAAAAAAGTATATAAGTAGTATATCAGTTGTCTAGGGGCCCATAATACAAGTGCTACTTAGTTTAGAATTGTCACAAAATATTATTATTATTATTTAAAAAAGGTAGAAAAACCTTTACTCCGCTTTTTGTTTAAAAAAGCTTGGTTACTTATTTGTACCCTACAAAATATCTTCTCGGAAATATGGAGCTTAACTTGTTTGAAATGGAAGAGATTTAGATCTTTTCATATTTATGTGAGTGTCTCTAGGGTGAGTTTTCTAGCTCTTATTTAACAGGAAGATCTTTTGGCCAAACACTCAGAATAATCGGATATTTGTTTATATCTATCAATTGCTTGGAGTATTTTGTTAAAACTGTGTGTAATTTTTTTTATATGTAATTAAAGATTATTTTATTTTCCATCCAGGAAACATGATTTGGCCCATTGGGATTTGGAAACTCAGATTTGGCCAGCTTTTCTGATAAAGTATACCATAGTATAGTAGTTATATTGTGACCTGGTATATTTATTAAACATGGCACCACCTTTCCGGAGGTTGGTGAGGCAGACAAGTTGGTTACAAAAGCGATTTGACATAAATGATTGACGGGCACACGGTATCCAAGTCGTATCATATTTGAGAACCAAGCTAGAGGTGACTTCTAGTCACGGGTTCGAATCATACAATGGTGTACACTGTTTAGGCTACTTTTCTCGCCTTATAAAGGACATTATGCACACCAAGATCAACAGTAACAAATACCAATTCGTCTTAAACAAGTGTAACGGGTATACCGGTTGTTAGCTTCACGGGGAGACCCGAGCCTAGCAGGGGGAAGATATGGACTGTTATTATTATTTTTAAAATTCTGATACCATACTATAGATAGATTTGGGATGCATCCGTAAAACACTTGAAAGAAGAAAATATGGCATATGCTTATAATAATTATGACGTTTAGTATAGAAAGTAATAAATGCCTGTTGACCGAGACTATGAAGATGGTTGCATATTTAAAGTTCATAATATCTGTAAACAATATTCTTAAGCCAAATATTAGGAAGGCGTAATAAATTATAAGAAAATATTCCTAAACATAGTAACATTGTGTGCAAAAAGGCACGACAAAGGAGTGTACAGTGTAAATAAACAGTCCAACACGCTTGTTAAAATTTTGCAACTCCATTTAATTTAAATATTCGTAAACATATAAACGCATGCCACCCTTTGCCACTCAACCCGTCCCCCATTTTGTTTGTACTGTGTGTCCGTCCACACATCGAGATAATTAAATTTACTTTGTACTGAAAAACACCTGAAAAATATAAGGTCAGGACAATTCTTGAATAAGCGGTTAATTTTAAGAGCCCTCATCTCGCAGCGATTGTTCTTAATAATGCTGCCTCTTAAATTTTGGAGGACACGCCACGCTAGTATCGCGTTAATCTTAAAAATTAAACCCAAATAATTTTTTTAAGCAAAGATTTACCACATTTATTTCGAAACCCTTCCAGATTATTTGATTGATTAGGCAGGTGCAAATTTAAAAGGTAATACAAGCCAATTTATAATCTACCCGTCACCTTTTATAACAAGTTTCATCTTAACGGCTTGTTCTATGGATAATATTTTATTTATATTCAACTTTTTGTTATTCGGATACTTTATCAATGTAAGGTCGAGTGTGAAGTTTTATAAGGTACGATGGATGGGAACCATTCATTCGACAATGACATATTGACTATATTTTTCACTAAAGTTTTGACGTAGCAGAACTATGCTGAAGTTAATTGATTTAACAATTTGGAACAGGCCTCCTGGTCTGATATTTTCAAAAGAAAACTGGCTTGAAATGTTTTATATTCTTTTAGTTTCACAAAGTAACTCATAATACCCTTGAATTATTCTATTCTCTTCTTTTGTCTATTTCTTCTCTTTATCCTTCTGTGGCCCCTTTCTCTTTTTCTCCTTCTGTTTTGTGTTGATATTACCCACTCATCGTCAATCAAATGGCTTACCTATAAGTGATTGTTTTGGTTTTAAAAAGAACAATAAAGATTTGGGCAATGGGAAAGTATTATGAATATGATATAAATGTGAGTCGACTGTCGCAAGCAACAAGTGTCTCATAAAACCTCCGACCATTGTGCTTCGTCCGAGCTGCATTCTAACATTATACTACTAGACAAATCACATGATAATATAAAGATACCCTGGTTTATATGGAGACATTGTATCGAAAATGCTATTTAATGTTTAAATTATGATGATAGTTCCAAATGTAATTTATTACATATGTATACCATGAATGCCTGTCTTTCAATCCAGTCCCTATCTAATCTATCTGTCTGTCATAAAGGATAGTTAATCGAAATTAAGATAACAATCGAAATAAGTCTACGAACGTCCAAAACCTTCTCACCTAAACAAACTCAATCTCAAAAGCCAGAACCCAAACAACAAATACGTTCATTGTCTAGAATGAAGTTTATTATACTTTTGTTATTAGTATTTTATAACAAAAAAACAGACGAAATAACTCATACATATATGCATAAAGAGTAAAAAATATAAACAGGGTACATAATAATTTATTCAAGAATAAACTGAAATGAATTGAAAATACATATTGGAAACGCGCATTCGATTTTACGCCTAAAGATAAGGACGCTCGCCAAGTTCTCTAATGGAGAGCCACTTAGAGTGCTTTACGTACAAAAGTAGCAGCCACGTAATACGTCAGTGGAATGACACGTCAGTGAGTTCTTGGCATCCATTCGTTGCCATTCGCATGGAAGTTTTCGAATCAAGCGTGAAATTAAAAAAGTTTCATATTCCCTATTTGTTTTACCAATAGCCATCCATAGTATATATCTGTGAATTGTATTTTTCACGCTTAACTAGTCACTGAGAACGTGAGCAGTAAAATATCGAAGTTAATAGTATTTGAAACGTAAGATATTTATCACTATATTTTATTAATATATTTTAATCCAATTCTTGCTTCAAGGTTCCCACAATACTTGACGCTTTCGATGTCTATTGATCTATTTGGGATAAGTATATTAAGTTTGCCAAAGTGTTAATACGTTTAGGTATCTGGTAGTTTAGTGGTATTCACTCGAAGACCAATATAGAAGTCCTGGATTTATCTAAAGGCAGGTTTTCTCGCCCAATGTGCATATTATAGCATAATTGCCATGTACTGAAGGTGAAGTAAACCATCGTGAGGAAACCTGCATACCGAGATCAACGGTATGTGTAACCCGCAAATCCGCCTTGGACAAGCGTGGCAGGTATACAGTCCATTCCCTCTAGGAGACGGGAAGAGCCGAGCTGTGAGACGTTATGTTGACGTGAATGTTATGTTATACGTTATTATAAACACCTTTCATTACAGATTTTTGGTGTTTTAGAAGATGTGGCTCAATTTTACTTCGTCTTTAGTAGGAGATTTTTTGTTTTTTCTGTTTTAGTTTTAGGAAATTGAGTTCTATCATGCTTCATATCATTGTGAATGAGAATCTCAAGAGATTCTGAGCTTGCTTGGAAACTATACATTTAAAATCGATCGCAAGACAAACGATCTCTTAATAAACCCATCAGTTTTAAAGTTATACCATTATGAGTTATTATTATAATTTAAAGTAATTTAACTAATTAAAAATACAACTTATACCCCTTTAAGTTAAAATTTCAGTACATGTTTTCATATAAACGGATTTATATAGTCATAATTATTACTGAGATACAAATATATGTTATAGCTGGGACATTTACCATTCCCGAACTCAAGGTTCTAACATAATGTCCCCATCCGTGCGGTAGTAAAATATCCTGTATATTTACTTTAATAATAAAAAAAATATTATTTAATATTACACAAAAGTAGCTCACAAAATGTTAATCCTTATAAGTATATCAAAAAAGCTGATTTGTTATAATCCAATAATGAAACAAGTAATCAGAATGTGAATGAGACTTTAATTAAAATGCTACCTTTTTGGATAATACTTAACGGATGAAAGACTGACAGGGTGATGACGTGATTTATGGTTATAAACGTAATTACTACATTTTTGAATGTCTAAGCTTAATTAACAAAGCTTATGGATGATTCTAAAAATATCAATGGCACTCAGATTTAACTAGAATAATAAAAACTTTAACCTATTAAATAATCTTAAAAATACATCTTACCAATTATTAAGCAATCTATGATTTGTTCACGATAATTTTCTACTAGTTCATAAAAAATATTTTTTTATAAATATAAGTTTTCTCCAAATGAAAGTTTTTTTATAAGTTTGTTGTTTTTACGCCAACCACAAAATTGAAAATTGTTTGATAAATCAAGATTGTATATAATCAATTCTTACAACAGAACATTTATATAAGTACTTCTAAAGTTAATAAAGTAAAAAATAAAGTTTCTAAAGTAAGAAATTTATTAAAATTATGAATAAAAAATAAGAGCATCCTTCGATAATTACTTTTTTAAAAATTTCTATCTAATTATACAAATAATAATAAAATATACAATATAAATAAGATTTTGACAGGAAATCAGAAATCAGGATAAGGAAGAAATTATTAAACAATGTTTTAAGAAAATAAGCTTAAAAGAAATATTTTGAAAAAGTACGTAATGTTAACAAAAAATAACTATATTCTTATTTATGAGTTACTTTTATTTCACTGGTTTTATATAACAAAACAAGAATGTTCTTTAACCCTTAACAAAAATGTCGAACTCCCTCAAAACATTCCAAAACTTTGTAAGAAGAGATTTCGTGAAATAAACTCACCTGAGAACATAATTCAGAACATAAAGCATTCCTGAATATGAACAATGTTACAAAAATACCTTGAAAAGTTCGTTGCAGTTTAATGTAACTATGTAACTACAATATTATTGAAATAGCAAATTATTAATATGCTATTTACGCTTCCAAGTCGTATACGAATATTTGAGAAAGTCATCATCATTTTAAATCGTTATTACATTTCGTTGTTCTGATATAAGGCTTTAAATTAGTAAGATCGGAGAGTGAAGAAATCGGAAGGTTTGTGACTTGTTTCGAAAATAAAAATAATAAAAACTGTGTCGAGTAGATAGTCTTCTACCGCCCTAAGGCAGATTTCTAGCCTCAGTTTTAGCAGACTTTTTATATCGGAATAAAGGGTCAATTGTTTAATTGAATTTTGATGAGTTTGTTTTTATAGAAACAAAAATTTTATTCAATCTTTTAATAATTTTTTCGAAAGTAAAACAGCAAGTATTACAAATACTTGATAGTCTCTACGTGGTAGGTTCCCAAGCCCGTCTGGATGGCAACCATCTCTGGTGTATAAGTATGTAGCCATAATAACCTAGTGTTGTGTTTCGGTATTTGTAACCCAAGTTCCTGTACCTCTATAGTAGTCTATAGGACAGCAGCGTGTTCGCGGTGCCTCCAGCGTAGCAAACATCCATAGGCGACGGTAACTACTTATTAAGCGGGCCGTCGGCCTGTCTGCTCTCAGAAATAAACAATAGACATATTATAAATTATGTAATACTTTGTATTGATTGCAGATAAAGTATTTATAAATCAGGGAACTGTACTACAGTCCGTTTATTTTCGGAGTCCGTGCATCACACGCAATGAACACTTCCTATTGCAGTACTCTTATTGTTTGAAGATACAAATATTTTCACACATTCATGGTTTATGAAACTCGCTCAAGCTTCACAGCTGCACACTATTTTAAGATCCGTACTATGCCCTGTTTTACGGTAAATTTAAATTATCCTCGTGCATTTCAAACGACTACATTAGATGAGTTTGCGGCTTGGCTTATGGCTTGCTCTTTGTTTTCTTGTTCCCTTTAATGTCGATATGCAAAGTGTATATATTATTAATATTATGTACTAAAGTGAAGCATATGACCACCTCCGTAGTGTAACGGCTAATGCACTTCGATACGATTGCGAAGGTTATGGGTTCAAATCCCGTTTCAAGTCTGGGTGTTAATGTATAATATTTATTTAGTTACAAAACCTATAAAACAAGTACTGTGCTACTTACTTTTGGACTAGAGGATGCTGTATAAATTGTCATATATATTTCAGCAGACAGTTTGGTAGTCTCACCAATTTTTAATGACCTCCATGGCATTACTTTTGCACGCCAGTACGCCTTTGGGGAGGGGGTCATGGATGTAAATCCCGTCTCGAACGTGATTGTTTATGTGTAATATATATTTATTTACAAAAGAAAGTATATAAATAAAACAGTGTATCACTTGCATTATACCAAAAACATGAGTGGTCTGGTGTTTGCTTTCGTGTTCGAAACTTTTATTTCGTTGCCCAAAGTGAGGTTGTGTATTATCACGGTATCCTCTCGTGACAATTCATTTTCCTTAGGCAAGTGACGGAAGATGAAATAACTACATTCCATAAATTTTTTGTCACCAAATTTATTTTTATGCCCTCTAAAATTGTTACTTTTGTTTTTTCTTAGATGTTCAATTCTAATAACATTTCATGTTATCTCACAAAAACACGTTCAATCAACCATAGAGACACATGAGTTCATCCAAAATGACAAGCTCAGCTTAGCGTGTTCCATTTAAACATCTCTGATTTTTCGCCACAGCGGTAACTTTACTCGGCTATACATTATAAATACCTAGTCAGGTCATAAGTATTGTCACACAGTAAAAACTTTTCTTTTAGAATGCTGGCCACAAAAAAGTTTATTGAATTAGAATTTCGAATTGTTCATGAAAATAAAAATGTATAACTTTTAGAATTTTACTCATTTTTAAATGTGGAGTGGACGCTTAAAGAAGACCGTGTTGCAGTTATTGCGTTGCATCGTTGCGATTACGCGCCAATTCAAATTTTTAACATACTGAAAAATTTGAATATTACCAAAAGATTCGTTTTATCGTACCATCAAACGATACAATGAAGACTCTAGTGTAGATGACAGGTCAAGAAGTGGTCGCCCTCGGTCTGTTAGGACTCCAGCAGTGATAAAAGCTGTGAAGGCACGAATTCAAAGAAATCCCCAAACGTAAGCAGAAACTGTTGGCCCTTCAGATGGGGTTAAGCAGAACCACGGTGAAAAGGGTGTTAAATGAAGACTTAGGGCTTCGGGCATATCGAAGAAAAACAGGACATCGTTTGAATGCTCGTCTAATGGACCTGAGACTGAAGAGATGCCGCGCTTTGTTGAAGCGGTACGCGGGAAAAAAATATCGGGAAATTCTTTTTTCGGATGAAAAAATGTTTACCGTAGAAGAGAGCTACAACAAACAAAATGATAAGGTGTACGCACACAGTAGTGAAGAAGCGAGCAACCGTATTCCGCGTGTCCAACGAGGTCATTTTCCATCCTCGCTCATGGTATGGTTGGGAGTTTCTTATTGGGGCTTAACAGAGGTACATTTTTGTGAGAAAGGTGTAAAAACGAATGCTGTTGTGTATCAAAATACAGTCCTGACGAACTTTGTGGAACCTGTTTCTCATACCATGTTCAATAACAGGCACTGGGTATTCCAACAAGATTCGGCGTCAGCTCATAGAGCGAAGAGCACACAAGACTGGCTGGCGGCGCGTGAAATCGACTTCATCCGGCACGAAGACTGGCCCTCCTCCAGTCCAGATTTGAATCCGTTAGATTACAAGATATGGCAACACTTGGAGGAAAAGGCGTGCTCAAAGCCTCATCCCAATTTGGAGTCACTCAAGACATCCTTGATTAAGGCAGTCGCCGATATTGACATGGACCTCGTTCGTGCTGCGATAGACAACTGGCCGCGCAGATTGAAGGCTTGTATTCAAAATCACGGAGGTCATTTTGAATAAACTTTAATGTCATAAGAATCTATGTTTTGTTAAGTTCATTTTGGTATATGAATGGTTACATAATTAATAAACTTGTTACAATTATTTTACATTAAACATGTGACAGAATTTATGACCTGACTAGGTACATACAAATATCATTCAATCTTTTAGATTATAATTTTACAAGAGAATTTTTTTCTATCAATAAATTAATGCAAAATTTGTTAAGGTATAATAATATTTTAATATATCTCATTGGTGATATAAGAAGTTTAGTAAACTATATTTATAAGCTTGTAAAATCGAATCGCACAAGTCACATGAAATCTTAGACAGATGTACAAGTAGAAACATCTTGTGTAATCTATATTTTTAATCTTTTCTCGATACAAGAATAATTTCTACACAATGCTGCTCGGTCACGTTTAATTTGGAAACTTTGTGCGTCACTATTTTGTTTCTGGGATACCAAGATAATAAACACGACCACATCCTCAATAAAGAAACCTATCGCGCTAATTATTCTCCTACGCGTCTTACTATATCTCAATAGATGTTTAAGCAGCAGCTTGTCCATTTTCTGCGTAGCATTCAAAGTTTGCGCAGAGGCATTTATACTGCATAAGTGTAGAATATTTGAACAATCCACTTAAAACATTAAAGTTACCAACTTGATTTCTGCACACATTACATACACGTTGTTTTTTACAACATATTTCCAATGTGCTTTCATTCTGCATTCGCTTCCCTCAAAATTTACTTATAAAATGTATTTCTCTTGCTTGTTTAAGTCTGGTCCTTTTTGCCCACAGAAATAGAGACATTATCAGTACCTCAACTGAACTAAGCCGACATAGATATGCGATATTTTCCTGTCTGTTACTCCGACCGTCTCTTGGCTAACCAACTGAGTAGCTGATTGGCAGAGGATAACCAAGGTGATAACTACCTTGATGCCCCGGTCGCCACCCTGAGTCTTTGACTTTTCACCGGTCACTTTTCAAAGATCTTGCAAACTTTTCTTTCAGAGTTGCGTTTGATATACCTGATTAATTACTTTTATTACTTAATCACAATTATTTTTACTCAAATATATAAGCGAAAATATTTACAATAGTATTATTATTAATTTAGAAAAATAGTTTCATCATAGTTTTCCGATTTCATAGAATACATTACACCACTTAGAAATAAGATATATTAGTTTTCTCTTTGGCATGAACTAAATGGATACGGTAAACACGTTAATTAAGATCGTCTATCTAGATAATATCAATGACTGATCGTGTGAACAATATGGCTGACGACTTAAACGACAAACATTAAATTAATAGTTGTGGTTGGAATCATGCTAAATAGAAACGCATTAATGAAAATAGTTCGTTATTTTAATAACATGCCAAATCTTATGTGGATATGAGTTTGTAACTAGTTTAATAAATTTTATAATGTCTGTTCCATTTTAAATAGGTATGATTTTATAATCGTTTAATTTTAAGGTTATAAAAGTAAAAATAGAAACAATATTATGATAAGTTATTAACTCACGGCATGGTAATAGCTACCCTACAGGTGTGATCGAATTTTGGCTGCCTGGTAGGTATACTAAGCCGCCTTAACATTTCAAATAAATCTAGTAACCCTGACCTGACTGACTAAATCTACCTACATATTTATTAATTGTAAATGCTAGTAGATAGCTTGTAAATTAGTAAATTTATATAGCTAGTAAAGCGAAAAAATTTTAACTAATTTCTAAATTCATTTTAACGTAAGTTGCCAATCAAAAGTAATTTGAATAAACCATCTTTTGGAAAATATGGCAGTAAAATTTAAAAGCTAGACTCTGATATTCGTATCTATCTGCAAATATAAGAAATTAAAGTATATTTAGTTTCAAATACATTTAAAACTGAATTAATACACATTCAATGAAGATCACTTGCGGGGGCCAAACATAGATAAGATCGGTTGAATTCAATAGTGGAACTACGAGTACATAGAAATTCCATCGTGACCTTATGGACAATACAAAATAAAATGGCCAATTTTGAAGAATAAGTAACAGTTTTGGTTCGCAAAATATGGCTCGAAAAATAATAAGCTTTGCCTATCTATCACATACGTGTGAAGTATATGATTCTGCAATGGGTAAATGTGTTTACTAGACCGGTAACTTACCTGCATTCAATAACATCAAATCTAATATCCAATATATATAACGATAACGACGATGAATGAAGTTCATTTCGCAGTCCGTTGATGTAGAAACTTTAATAAAATATCTCTGTTTAGTGTCCTACTATAGTGAAATTTATCAAACCCAAGAATATTTTTATCTCCGAGTTAAGATGCAAAATAATTGAATAGTCGTAAACTACAATAAATAATCTGAACAGAACCATACCACATCTTATATCCCGAAACTTATTTTGGGAATATACGATAGAAAATCTCCAGGTCTGAATTCCAGAACATCGAAATCTGAGGACATATTTTTTCCGAATTTACCTTGCCTGGAACCGAATGCTACATATCGATATGTGTTTAGAAGTAGACACTGCTTTAAACATTCGTGAAGAGAATTCATCAAGTCACTTAATGAAGAACAATGTTTTCTGAGAGTAAAATGTATATTTTTAGATGTGTTTGTTAAACAGTCCAGCAAATATAAACCATGTACCATTGTTTAATATTTTAAGTGGTGATATGACAAGAGGATGCTGATGATCGCTTAATGTTAAACTTGTAATGCTGAATGCTAAATTCAATTCAAAAACTAATGCTGAATTCAAATTAAGACAAAAATGGAAGGAGTTTTGTCTTTTAGCTATAGAAACGACGAGAAGCGATTTCAAGTAAATTCGAAATAAGATTGTTAAGAAACTTATAACTTAGAGCATGGTTGCTAGAACACAATTAGTGCTTATACGATCAAAATAAGGTCTATAAAGTTACAATAATTAATCATCATCAAAGTGAATTCTGATTAATCAGAGAGTCTCGGGCGTTGTTTACAGGTGAGTCTCGTAATCTTTGTGAAACCCCTTGCACCACATAGTAAAATTTTTGTACAATATTATAGATAAATCAATTCTTCTCAGAAATGTTTTCGTATTACAATTTTTTTAAATATTTAATAATGAAAGGTATCCCGCCCTTTATGTAAACGATACTCTTGCTTAAAGGAGGTAAATTAAAAAGTAATAAAGGAAAATACGACGTTAACGCTATATTATAAATTAGAGTCCAAAAGTCAATGGTTTATGAGACTGTAGGCGTTATTGGTCCAATGTTTGTTTTACAGAATTATATGGACGTAAACCTAACGTAGGTTAAAACAAAGCCGATAGCGGAAATTGTTTCAATTTCATCGTTAAAATAAAATTCGCAACACGGGGGTGCTATTGCCTGTTTCCGTATCAAATATGTAATCTTCGACAAGTGTCAACTGAGAGACTTTTAGAATTGCTACACTATTCAGTTTATTATACAAAGTTGTATTTCCTCTACCATGTTGGTTCACCTGTTTTCCGTAACTATAAATAGGCATTGTAAAAACCACACTACGACCTATATCTGATTTCATCCTTGGATAAGCGATAATGGCGTTCTTGTGTATATACAAATTCAAAATATGACAATTTTAATAAGTCATGATTGATAGTTCCAATACTACCAGTTGATCACGACCGCTCTGTAAAGAGTGAAACGAAAAAGTAAAGAAGAAGAAGATAGTTCCATAATTGTTAAAATTTATTTTAATTTTAAATAGTGTTATACGAAATTTATATTAGTTATAAGTATTTAATACTATTAAAACACGAGACATCTAAATATAATAACCATGCAGAAAGGGGGTTGCGAACGTTCGTTACGTATGTGGCTACCTGTGTGACAGCTACTAAATAATTTGACAAAGGCTCGACAATGTCTTTTGAATGCCTGGACCTTTCCTTATCGTTAAATTCAAAGCATTTTATGAGTCTTTGATAAAACCCTTTAACCTACGAATTCCGGAATTTCAAATTGCTGGAAAGGGCTCGGCGGCCTATTAGGACCATTTTCTAGTCCAGGCTTAGTAACAATATGAAGTAGTTATATCTTATTGGTATTTTCAACGGATCCTTATACCACGTATATAACGGCAATAGACTTTTCATCAGAAACGTTCGCAACCCTTTGCAATTAGGGTTGGATACAGACGCATGCGAAGCAGGAGGGGCGACGGTGGGGCAACATGAACGGGGCTCACTGAGAGGATGGTGCGGCGGCACGGAGAACGTGTAGTACTTGGCCGTTTGGTTGTGCGCGCGGAGAACAGAGCTGTGGGTGAGCGTCACCACCACCACGAGGACTGACGCCAGCGCCAGTGCAAAGAAAGAGGCCGCAACGGCGGCTACCACCCGCCGCCTCCGCGCCTCCTTCCCGGCGTCCACAGCTGGAACCTCGGGCTCCGGCGGTGGTAGCGGTGACGGCTCGGGCGAACGGCTACGGACGCTGGGCCCTCTGCTGTTGGGCAACTCGAGTGTGTGACGTCGAGAGCGGCGCGCGCGCTCGCATTCCGCTGCCGAAGAATGGTGCCTGCGCAGGCGTTGCGGAGCTCCTGGAGTCACGCGACATGATGCCGATCGTAGAGTGCGCACTGGTACCATCAAGTCATCGCTGGCAGTTCTCGGCACGCGGGCCGAATGCACTGAGCGGAAAGAATGATCCCGCGCTGACCCACTCGGAAAAGCTAAGTCAACGGAAGCGCGGGAAGAGTGTCTCGAAAACCTGTCGCGGTCACCATGATCTACACGCACCGACATAGTGCGGGCGGAGCGCGCGGCGGCGGCCGCCCGAGTGACGCGGGTCCTCCCCGCGTGGTCAGGCCGCCGCCGCCGCCATCGCCGTAGCCGACGTGCCGCGCACCCGTGTTTACACTCGTCCCCGATCACACAAAGAACGCTTACTAAATATTCCTCCACATCACAAGGCAACGTTAACATGACGGCTCACTCGAACGCCGTACATCACGTATTTGCACGATTAGGGTGTTTGGATTTCCCTTTTCACACAATACTCGGTGAAATGTTTATTCATTTGCATAAATAGAATGCACATTTTAAGCACCCAATTCTATATACTACTTGACTACATACTAAGACTAGAAATAGTGATTTTTGCTTACCTGTTTTATTGAATAATAATGAGAAAAAGCGATAAATTTTTATTGCATTCAGTTGATAATATTACGATTGTTGTAAATTGATTGGCAATTACAAAAAAATTATTAATAAAAATGAGGTTACAACTTTATATCTGAATACATTCGCATAGTTTTTTTGTTATAAAAGGTTTAATATGTGCAGTTACTGTATTGGCGAAGGCTGTGCGCTAAATAGAGCGAGCGGCTTTTGTTGCGGAGTCCACGTTGTCAAGTTAAATTGTCTCGGTGGCGGGAAACGAAACAGATAGTAGAAGTTGTCGGGAGGCCTCTACATCGACAGCATTCAATAGTACGTACACAACAAACCACAGCATCTGAATGTTGAACAGACCGAGCTGGGACTACTCAGATTGTTGCCTCGACATCAATCTTACAAACGTCGCTATAATTTCAAATGAAATAGCTTCTAATTAAAATGGAATTTTATTATCCACATAACGTACACATCGTAAACGATTTATTACCAACAACCTGAAAACTGAAGATACTATATGTCTAGTTATTTTTGTTTTTGTGTGCGTTACTTTTGGAAAATTTTTCTTATAATTGCCGTAGAGGTAATAATGAAACACCTGAATGAAATGCAAATGAAAAAAATACATCCTAAGTTTGGTTAGTCTGAACCGTTCTTGGTAATTTTTTAGAAGACGATGTATAAAACTTATATTGATCCAAGACAATATACCGACACGTCATCCTTTTAAAGCCTTTTTTCAATACACTTTCAAGTGAAAAAAAAATAAAAAAGGCAGTGAGCTATTGTAATAATATACAATATCTCGGAAAATTGTTGACGGTTCCGATTTATTTACTGAGGCGCATTAAAACACGGTTGATTGACTGTGAGAAATGTATTAACCTTTTTTAATTTGATATTCTTTTAATTTTATACGATATACGGAAAGCGGACCCCAGGCACCGAAACGGAGGTTTGGGTTGCAACCGGGATACAACGCTGGGATGATGATGATTATTCTTTTAATTTTATACTCTGATGCTATATTACTTTAGGGCTTATTTTTTGTCTTCTTTTCATTATTTTAATTCTATTATTAGTTTTTTAACATTTTACAGAGCTTTTGGTGGGTCTTCTGATAGTTAGTCGTTATAGGAAAAGCATATTTATTGCATAATAATTATGTTTGTAGTAAAATATAATAAATTTTATTAATAAGCTATTTACTAAGCTTCCATATGCATTGAGATCTATACTATAAAGTAATACACCGATCGCTTTATATTTTTAACTTCATGCATTTTATATAGTTCCCAAAAATTGACGTAAAATATGCTTCACCACCTAATTTTATAAGGTACTAGCTGTGCCCGCGACTCCGTCCGCGTGGAATAGTGACCTTGTCACTAAGGGGTATGAAAAATAGATGTTGGCCGATTCTCAGACCTACTCAATATGCTCACAAAATTTCATGAGAATCGGTCAAGCCGTTTCGGAGGAGTACGGGAACGAACATTGTGAAACGAGAATTTTATAAATAAGACTAGCTGACCCGGCAAACGTTGTTCTGCCATATAAATAATAAAATGTCAAAAAACTAAAAAAAAAATTTGGGGGTGGGTCACCCCTAACATTTAGGGGGATAAAAAATAGATGTTGGCCGATTCTCATAGATACCGGATAAGCACAAAAAATTTCATCAAAATCGGTCAAGCCGTTTCGGAGGAGTATGGCAACGAAAACTGTGACACGAGAATTTTATATATTAGATGTATCGTTTCAACTCTATTCTTTTACAGTTACGTCAAGTCAAAACCTAATTATTGATAGCGTTACTTAAACTATTTTAAAATTTAAACTAATAATATAAGGCATACACGAAGTAGTGAGTATCATTTACAGTAAATGAAGCAAAGAGATCAACATTATATGAGTATGTAATGACAGATTTACCTTTTTTTATTTTGTAGGATAGCAAACAGGCTGACGGCCCGCTTAGAATTAAGCAGTTACCGTCGCCTATGGGTATTTGCAACGCCAGTGACATCGCAATCACGCTGCTATCGCATAAGGGTACAGGATACTTAGGTCACTAATGCCAGAACACAACACAAGGTTATTATGGCGGCATGCCATTAAGACCAAACGTTGTCGCCATCCAGACGGGCTTGAGGCCCTACCACGTAGCTAGGGTGGATTTTTTGTCGCCTTTTACGACAGACCGACCCCGGCCGCAGAGGTTAGTATTCTTTCTCCGCCCCTGCACGGATACACATTCTCTTACGCTCAAGTTTCAATCCGTCAATTATGCTGGCGTTCTTTAGTTTTCTCATATAAGCAAATAACTTACCAAAATAAAATACACATACTGAGTTGACTACAATGTTTCTTATAGCCCGAAGTAGATATTTTACATCAACTAATCGTATACTACATAAATCATTGTAATATTCAACTATTATAAAATAAAGCAAAGAAAAGCTAGTCTTAAGTTTTCATTGTTCTATTTGTGAGCGCGTGGTGGAAACGCAACTGACAGACAATACCTGCGCCACAATAATGACGACATTCTATCGGACATCCCTGAGATAAGATTCGAATGTCATTCAGCTCTGATATATAGAACGTTATATATTTTACTTGTAAATATCTACGCACCAATACATATTAAATTGATTATAAAGTAATAAGTTGACAAATGAGTATTCACGTCGACATTTAATAATGGATTGCTAAAACACGCAACTACCCTGTATTAATACAATATTTATTATATGATAATTGGTTTATTATATGATGCACCTGGCAACTCAGTGGTACTGCACTTGGAGACTGATCTAGACATCCCGGGATCCAATCCCATGGTTGCACGTATCGTTCAGGCCGCATATTTATAGTACTAGCGGCCCGCCCCAGCTTCGCACGGGTATTTAACAAAAAATTCAAAATTAAAAATTATATACACACACATGAACCCTTCTATTTGCGTCAGGTTACTAAAAAAAAATAAAATTATAAAGAAACTTTGAATATATTATTTCTATGAACTTTTATGTTAATGATTTTTTGTTATAATTTTTATTTATTTTTCGTTATTTTTTAATAAGTATTTTTTCAAATTTTTGTAAAAACCCCAGTGACGCACACCTACATTGCATAAGGTGCTGCCTAGCTAGCCGAACAGGGTGAGCGGCTACCACGCAATATTTTTCTAACACTTACATTTTTTAAACTCGTGATATCTTTCGAATGGAATATCAGAATTGAATAATTCAAAAAGTTCTATAAAGGTATTGAAGCAGTTTTGAATATGAAGTAATTTATTTTGATAAGGATACCAAGATACAAATAAAGAGCCTTTTCTAGGGGCGGCATTGCAATTAAATTTTTAAAATAAAAGAACACTTTTTGTAGCATAACTATAATAGTTAGACATATTTTATGCTGTCGCGACACTTTTTGTAAATAATGATGTGGTCACAAAGTCGTAGTATTGGAGTTTTAGTAAGGATCCCTAATTTTTTTGATACCAAGATACAAATAAAGAGCCTTTTCTAGGGGCGGCATTGCAATTAAATTTTTAAAATAAAAGAACACTTTTTGTAGCATAACTATAATAGTTAGACATATTTTATGCTGTCGCGACACTTTTTGTAAATAATGATGTGGTCACAAAGTCGTAGTATTGGAGTTTTAGTAAGGATCCCTAATTTTTTTGAAAATATAATATAGCCTATGTCACCCGGGGATAGTGTAGCTTCCCAACCGTGAAAGAATTTTTTAAATCGGGTTAGTAGTTTCGGAGCCTATTCAATGCAAACAAAGAAACAATCAAATCTTTCCTCTTTATAATAGTAGTATAAATAATTCCCATGGTGAATGAAAACATCGTGATGGTGAAGGAAAACATCGTGAAACCTGCATATTGAGATCACCGGTGTATATAACCTGCCAATCCGCCTTTGACAACCGTGGCGGGTTATATAGGGGGAGACTCAAGCCCAGCATTGGAACGCTATGGGTTGTCATCATTATATGATACCTACATCACAACTTGGTCGTTGGTGGTTTATTTGCATTTTGATCAACACATTTACATATTAAGAAAATAACGCTTTAAAGCATGTATATTTAAGCGCCGCAATGCATGTAATGAACAAATATATGGAATTTATAATTACTTTAAGGGCTCCTTTCGGCATTTCGTCATAGAAAGCGATTATGGATGTATCCAGTTTTTAGTTTTATGTTGGATATGCTTTTAAGTATGGTCAGCAAGTCATCGGTTTTATTCCATGAATCCGTGTTTTGACAACCTTCGCGCCGAAGTGCCTTTTAGACGACAGACCGTCTGCTGAGATCACGAGTTTGAATTCCGTCCCGCAGTCTAGGTGTGTATGTATATAATGATAGCCCATGACGACCTACTGCTAGATCTAATTCTCTCCCCAAAGGATACGGACAGTTTGGCTGTCACGTTTGTTGAAGATAAGTTGGTGGGATATTCAAACCGGTGATCTCATGTAGGTTTCCCCACGATGTTCTCCTTCACCATCGTCGTTTATGTATAATATGTATTTATTTAGAAATTAAAAGTATAAAAGTAGTATTTCAGTTATCTAGTTAGCTTACTTTGGCATTAGTGGTGGTAGCAGTGGGACTAGTTGCAGTCAGTAAAGTAGCAAAAGGTAACTTCCTAGACTAGTTACAGCACAACCCTACTCTTTAAGGATCACACGGCCAATTTATTTTTATTAGTTAATTAACAAAACTTCATGGACACGGCATAGATTACATCTGTAACTTTACACTTACGTAACATAGTTATAATTTCAGAAAGCGTAATAACTAAATTAACCGTGTCCATACCGTGAACTTGCAAATTTAAAATGACCCCATTTGCTTCAGTTAAGGGGTAATTAATCAACTCAAATATTGTGAAGGTATTTCACATTTTAAGGTACTTTATCATAACTACTCAAGCCCGGCCTTTTCTAAAACTTTTGACTAATTTCTTTTTTATAACTATTTTCTAACTATTATATTTAGCTTTAAAATATATTAATTATAAGTTCATTTCAATATAGAGAGGGCTCTATAGAATCGTTACAAATTCCATATATCCCAAATATTTAATTAATCCATATTTATTACGCGTAACGCTTCCCTAGAATATTCCTTTTGTGTATACTTCGTTTCGGGAATTAGCTTAGGTTTTCCTTATTCCGAAAATGGCGTAAATTTATTTGAAATTCAAATCATGTAGGTCATGCTTTCAGTGTTGTAAATCTGGAGATAACACTAACTCGCTATCAAATTTTAAGCCGTGTACAGATTTCCGACTATCAATTAAAATAAATTATAAAAAAACTAAAAGAAACGCTTAAAATAAAATAGTTCTTAACATAAGAATAAAATTACTGATGAGAAAATTAATGTCACTACTCTGAAAAGCGTGGGGTGTTCGATATCAATCGTTATAAAAAATTACTAGCTTCAATTCGAAATGCTGTTTAAAAAATCGTACAAAGCGCCCCATGCTTTTTAAAACAGTGACATTAATTTTCTCGACAGTAAATTTATTCTTATGTTAAGAATTATTTTTTCTTTTTAGTTTGATTAATTATAGAAATAGTGTCATTTAGCTTTTTAAACTATAATTAATTTTAAATTTTTTAGTTTAACTATAAAATATAATTTATTTGTTGTCAATTCCCAATCAGTTTTTATTAATTTAACGCCATCTTCCGGCTGTGTTATTATTAATTTAATGCCATCTTCTGGGCGTGTTATTAATTAAACGTCAGATGGCGTTTCGGCAGAATTTTGATTTTTTGAAGTGAAACTTCTTTGCGCGCATGAGGGTAAAATTTTTACGGATGAAACGGAAATTAGCATCACGTTACCGATGAAACGCAAATTATCGTCACGATGATGTTAAATATTTTTTCTAATACTTACATTTTAAAACTCGTGGTATCTTTCGAATGGAATGTCCAAATAGAATAATTCAAAAAGTTATAAAAAGGTTGCTTCAATAGAAGCAGTCTTGAATATGAAATAATTAATTTTGAGAAGGATTAATACCAAGAAACAAATAAAGAGCCTTTTCTAACGGTGGTATTTTAATTAAATTTTTAAAATAAAGGAACAATTATTGTGGCATAACTATAATAGTTAGACATATGCTGTCAGGACATTTTTTGTAATTAATGATGTGTTCTGCATAGTCGTAGTTCATTATTTTATTCTATCATTAATAGTTTTCGCAGCGCCCGCGGTGAAAAGAATATTTTAGGTAATAATTTCTACATCTTGGGTTATATTGTTAGAGTTTTACTAAGGATCCCTTATTTTTTTTAAGTATAATATAGCCCATGATGTCACTTGGGGATAATGTAACTTCCCAGTGAAAGTTAGCTTTAAAGCTTAACAGTGAAAGAATTTTTCAAATCGGTTCAGTAGTTTCGGAGCCTATTCAAAGCAAACAATCAAATCTTTCCTCTTTATAATATTATATTATTAGTATATTATTTTTATATTATAGCGTAATTGCTACTTACCAACCGTGAACAAAGTTATCGAGGAGAAACCTTTTTTTTATTGCGTAGGACAGCAGACAGGCTGACAGCCCGCTTAGAATTTAGCAGTTACCGTCGCCTATAGCTGTTTGCAACGCCAGTGACATTGCGAACACGCTGCTGTCCCGTAAGGGTACAGGAACTTGGGTCACTAATGCCGGAACACAACACAAGGTTATTATGGCGGCATACTTAAGACCAAAGGTGGTCGCAATCCAGACGGGCTTGAGGCCCTACCACGTGGTGGGGCCTCGGGTGGGTTGTTTTGTCGCCTTTTACGACAGGCCGACCCCGGCCACAGAGGTTAGTATTCTTTCTCTGCCCCTGCACGGATAAAGCCCCTGCACCTTATGGTTAACCCAGATCATCAGTGTGTGTAGCCAATGCGCTTTGGATAAGCGTGGCAAGTATATTGTCCGTTTCCTTTACTCCGTGCGAGGGCGGAGTAAGAATACTGACCTCTGCGGCTGGGGTCAGTCTGACGTAAAAGCCTATAAAACAAACTAGATGGCAGGGTCTGCCAGCCTGTCTGGATGGCAACTACTCATGGTCAATAAGTATACCGCCATAATGACGTTCAATATGCTTCAAAGATCTTGGTTTTATAATTTTATCATTAAATTGCTAACATATCTTCCTTTTTCCCTCCCTCTAAGTCTCGGAAATCTAAAGCTTTAGGTTAGTATAAATATAAACGAGATCTAAAAATTAATTTCCAAAAGAAGTTTCACTTCTGACATGTGTACTTTGAACGCACGCACTTTTTTTTATTGTGGGTAATAATCGAGTCTGAAAATTCCGTTACATACAGGTCAAGCTATAAAGCGTGTAAAAAAATAGCAAAAAGCCAACGCCACGCGGTGTTCCCAGGCAGTCACCCATTCAAGTACTGACCGCGCCCAACGTTTGCAGATAGTAATAGAAGAGTCATTTATTTTCTTCTGGCTTTGCTTAGAAAAGTGTCGCAGAAGTTCACCTGCATCTCTGGAGAACATTCTTAATGAAGAAAAAAATTTTTCTACTAGCAAGTAACATAGTAGTATAATAATAAAAGCACTCCACGCTGAAAACCGGGGTAAATCACAGTTTTTTAATATATCAAATAATCTCTTCGTGATGAGGTCTTAAGAGAACTCCAAAAGCCGCATTAAAATGTTCCCCTTAATCTGCTACGTTAAAAATTTGCATAATCTGACCCCAATACGTCAGTTCTTTGATTGTTTAGCAACGGCTGTTGACATAGCTACACTTATTGGATCCCTTGACATGAATAATGCAGAGTGAAATCTATGAATATCTCAGTAGTGATAATAGCTGTCTTAAACATTAAGAGAATAAATCCAAATAGAATGTTAACAAAACATATTATTAGCTTAAAACTGCTGCTAAAAGTTTTGTATAAATAAAACCCACATTGCTTACGTTATATTATAATAATAGATTTTAGCGGATATCTGGTCAAAATCATTTAGTTGCGTAGGCATTAAGTTTAATGAGGACTGTTTACTACGAACATTGAACTAAATTCTCTTTTGTTGTGTATAAAATTTTATACACATCAAAAAGTGTAATTACACTTTTTCATGTATGTAAAATTATTAACGCCTTACCAAAAACCACGTGGCTTTAAATATGAATAGATTAATCGCTTAGTTGGGAAGTAAAAGTTAACTAATAATACCTACTACAGGGTCTCACTACTGGGATTAATAATATCTTTATTTTTGGGCAGAAACCCATAATTTAATAAAAATTAAATTAAAATATAAACTTTAGCACATTGTGCCAAAACATGATCAATAATGTGCCACTATCAAAATTAATAAAGTTCGTAATTAAATAAATAGGTTATATAAATATACATTATCTTGTCGATCACTAGATAGCCATTTTTTGTTACGATGGAGGTGCACAGAGTTCGAATCAACTATTTAGGAGGTAGTATATCCACCACACTAGTCTAAGGCCTCATTTACGGAGATGCGGGGCGTCGCGCGTCGCGTGTAGCGTGGCATCTGGCGGTGCGTTGAATGTACGTAACTACGTAACGAACGACGCTTCTCCGTAAACGCATTCGTACAACCTTAGAGTATACATAAGCTTGCTTATGAATACTCTAAGCGTACAACGCAATGTTTGAATTCAGTGCGGGCCGCGCCGCCCATCGCGACGTGCGACGCCCGCGTCTCTGCAAATGAGGCCTAGGGCGGATTGGCTGGGTATACTTACTAGTGATTGATATGCAGGTGTTCTCACGATGTTTTCAGTCACTGTTAGCCTGTTTAGTAATTAAGTGTTTAGGCCATCGTGCATTACATCCGTAAAGTTACCAAAGGAAGGACACATTTTTTCTATGCTTCGACCTTCATGGCGTAACGGTTAACGCATGTCGGTATGCTTGTGGAAGGCACGGGTTCGATTCCCGTCTTGCGTCTGGGTGTTTATATATAATACTTATTTATTTACAAAAAAAGTATATATATAGTATATCAGTTGTCTAGTACCCATAACACAAGTGCTACTTAGTTTGGTACTAGATGGCGTTTTGAGAAATTAAAAAAATAAAATAATAATAATTATAATGAAATAAACGACTTAGCAACAACTCATACATCCAGATTTAGAGTTTAATATACATACATATAAAATCCTTTGATATAACTAAAACAAAATTACAAATAATACTGGCTAAACGTTAAACACGTATAGGCTACGATGAATGTAAACCAGATGTCAAAAGCATAACAGATAAGCGTCTGAAAGCTCTTAGTAAGATTCCAATAATCTTGGAGGCAAATACTTGACAAAGAAAAATAGTATATTTATCAGAAAGTCTGCCAGAACTCAATTATGTAAATTGAGACCGTTCCCTGGGGGATATACACCTGTTCGGATTCCCAAGCCTATAATAAGCAGGCAATCGGCTAGAATTCGTTATTCGGGAAACTTAAATCGCATCGCTAAAACGATTAGAATTATTTCCCCAAATTAAAAAAAAAAAAATTTAAGATGACGGCCCACTTAGTATTAAGAAGTTACCGTCGACCACAAATTTTTACGAAGCTAGGGACACCGCGAACACGCTATTGTCCTATAGGGGTATAGGAACCTGAGTAACGAATGTTGGAACACAAGATCATTATGGCGGCATACTCAAAGACCAAGAGTGGTTGCCAACTAGACGGGCTTGGGAACCACGTAGCTAGAGGTGTTCTGTCGCCTTTTACGACAGGCCGATCCCGACCCTAGTGGTTAGTACTCTTACTCCGCCCCGGCAGGGAGAAGAATTGACTGTCTCTGATTGATATTAAAAAGGTCAAATACCGTAATATAGACGTCTCTGTTATGAATGTTTGAAGTACGTTAAAATAAATACATACAGCGGGTGTTTATCTTCTTTGATTAGATCTTAAGGGCAATGTGGGATTATATTTCCTAAGGGCTTAATATTATAAGAAAAATAATTTAATATCGAGTATTTTATATGGTAAGAGAAAGTATTATCTTTGTGCTGTGGTTTTACACCAAACCTTTATCCTCTCTTTGACAATAGTCGCAGTAAAAATCGTCAAAAATATTTTCCTGTTTAAAGATATTATATTTATTTTTTAATAATAAATGCAGTAATAAATTATACAACACCATCTAGCTCTAAAACAAGTATCAGGAAGCTTGTATTATGGATATTAGATGACTTAAAATTAAGTGTCATTCAGACAAAAAACATGGAAAATAATTAAACGTTAAAAAGTCCAATAAAAACAAAGATTAAAAAGAAAAAAAAACATTTTTGTTATAAAAATATTAAAAACCATCTGCACCGAAGTGGATCCTGAAATTCCACATATTTTAACAACAATTCAAAAAATCAACGCTACTGTAAACTAAGTTACGAACAAACTTAACAATTTACGCATAAATTACGTTAACTTCGCGTCCCAGTAACTGAGAGGACCTTAAAAGCTTTTAAGGTATCCTTAAAACATAAAAACAAGCATAATAGCTAAATGAAAAGGCACAAAACGACCCCTCAAATAGAAGGGCGTAGAAAATTCATATCACTAGAGCTAATGTTTGCATCATCTATTTATTTAACTAAGGAAATCTCTCGCGTTTTGTTGTACTAAGTGTTTAGAGTTTTTTGAGCCCCTAACGGTATTTTTTAAATTTACTTTTATATGCGTATATGCATTACTAAGAGATGAATCCCCATCATTTTTTTTAATTAGCGTTTAAAGAGAATTCTAAAATGGAGATAATTAAAATAAAGTAATCGATATTAATGTATTTACTTAAAGACCTCTGTACAAGTTTACTTTATAATCTTTAGAATAGTCGATTCACTTTTTGATGTAGAATTAATTTAACCTAATATTTATATAAGACGGAGATTGTTTTGTTATACGGTACATACATTTTAGATTTTTTTTGTGGGGCCTATCTACATACTAATAGACACATTTACATACACCATATCACTAAGGATGGGTTTGGAAAGACAAAGGATGATGATGAATGTAATAAGAACAGTTTGACCGAAATCCATATTTTTTAAAGTTTATAAAGTATTATAAGAGATAGCTGTATGATTTGGCTGAAGTAAAGATAAGGCTACCACTTAAGGTGTCATAAAAGGCGAAAATGAATTATTCCTTTTGCTAGTTGACAGGCTGCAAAGATGGGTATCGCTCGATTTTCGTTTTAGGATTAGGAGATAAAGGGAAGTCGCACTTGTAAAAAAATCAATGACATTTATTCAATGCAGGAATGAAGAACGCGAGTGAAACTAATAAGGAAATCCCAAGCACCAAAGTGGATGTTTACAAATAGAATTAAAAACGATGACGATATCGTAAGTGAACGCCGTGGGTAGAACATAAGTTTTTACACAAACATGAAACAAATAATGTACAATTGAACCTTCAATAAATAGAAAATCTATTGGCACCCACACAGTACTCCGTGTATCCGTAACTTCATAAATAAAGGATGTAACCCACCGAGTTGCACTGAAACTTCGCACTCGTGGCTAACTTCGTTCTCGATTAAGATAAATGTCACTTTCTTTCATAAACCCGTCAATTTGAAGTTGCTAAAAGATCTCATTTAGTTTCATTTGACCTCATAGGCTTTACGGCGTGTCCTCGCGAATATTGAGATTTATTAGCTCTAAAGTTACGCTACGGTTGGAATTTGTAGTATACAACATTTTATATGTGCTAGAATGTTATATATTTCAACATTGTACACACAGTTACTTTACGTATACAAAACTTTACTTTCTACATATAAATATACTATAATACAAAAAAATCACGAAAACTGTAAATAATACACTGACTCCAGATAGCTTTCGGCCAGAAATATTCCTAAAACGCTGGCTGCATTACCGCGTTGGATGGTAACACATCAAAATATACTAAAACAGAGACAAATGTAATGTATTGTAAATACTCTCTCTAGATCACAGACAGCAACTCTTTTTTACAAGAAATTTAATCACATTTAACACCTATTTTATTAACTTTGTTGTAAAGTCCACCTTTCCGAAATCAAACAAATACCAAGCAGTTTTGTCTGTGACAATTTAAAATAGCCTAGAGCTATACGTGAAAGCTTTCTCTCTGTGTAAAGGTGGAGTGTAAAAATACTGATCGTGCGGCCTGCCATAAAAGATGACAAAATAACCCTAGCTAGATGGTAAGATTCAAGTCCGTCTGGCATAAGTGACCCAGGTGCCAGTTTACCGAAGTGAAAGGCAGCGAATTAGCGGTGCCCCTGGCTTCGTAAACATCCATAGATGACAGTAATTACTTATTATTAAGTGGACCGTCAGCCTGTCTGCTGTCCCACACCAATAAAAAAAAGCTTCAAATGAAATCAGAGTTAAACTATTATGGCGGCTCCACATTAGTGCCGTGAATTCACGCGCAAATTCACGGCGCAAGTAGTGACCTCCACATTCACGGGATGCTCACAATCCTTTGTGAAACCCGCCGCGAAATGGACGTAGAAGCTGCTGCTGCAAAAACTTTGTTTGCTGTCATTTTCAGAATGGTAATGCTCTAAAAATAACACTTCAGTTTCATTATTCCAAACGTTCACGCTCGACTCCATTTTACGCGCGTACACGTCCGTACGCTTTTTGTAGTTCGGAGTAAACTGGCATGGGGCCGTGAATGTGAATATATGTACGCGTGAACGCCGCGCGAAGGAGGCGCGAACCCTTTGTCGCGGGACAAAATACCGACTCTGATCGGGGAACAGGCGTGAACGCGCGTGAACCACGCGAAAACCGTCCACATTCACGTTCACGCCTGTTTACGGAGCTTCACGGCACTAAAGTGCAGCCGCTATAATATATTAAATAGTTGCCAATATTTTCTGCTATAATAGAAGCGACTGTTATTTTTAACTCTGACCGAACATTTGAATAAGTTATCTTAAATGTTTTAATCCTATATTTGGCAAAAAGACATAAACCGGCTCAGTACAATTAAATCAATAACTATTAAATATTCAAATTTTAAGATTATTATTCATAGTATTTTTCCTTTAATTACTTTTTACTGCTATAGGACAGCAGACAGGCTAACGGCCCACTTAGAATTTAGCAGTTACCGTCGCCTATGGGTGTTCGCAACGCCAGTGGTATCGCAAACACGCTGCTGTCCCATAAGGGTACAGGAACTTGGGTCACTAATGCCAGGACACTACACAAAGTTATTATGGCGGCATACGTAAGACTGAAGGTGGTCGCCATCCAGGCGGGCTTGGGGCCCTACCACATAGCTAAGGTGGGTTGTTTTGTCGCCTTTTATGACAGCCTGTAAGTATTTATTTTGTTCTATTTATAGGTTGTATTAAATTTGGTAAGCATATATTATAAGTACATAAATATCTAACCCGTAGCTCGTACAAAATCATAGCTGCTTAGTTTACTCTTTCATACTTTTAGTTTGTATACGTTACTTTTTTTTTGTTTGAGCTACAGTAAAACTACTAAAACTAAACAATAATTATTCTTCTGTTTTAAAATCATTTCTCTGATAACAATGCAAATAAATATTTTAAATATACATTTTAGTATCAACATTTAGAGTTCTATCTTGATAGTGATTTTTTTGTTCTCTATAAGAATGCTGTTTCTGCAATTAAAAGCGATAATAACATAAATTTTTTATATCTTGGGTTTTCCAAGTCTACCGTCTGTTTGTACAATATAACTCATAAGACAACATAAGTAGATAAGAATTAAAAAATGTATTGAATTTCCCGTTAGAAGTCATGTAACAAATACAATTTTAAAACAACAATCGTTGCTCACACAGCAATAAAGGAGAGCTCGCCCCTACTAGGGGTATGCCAACAATGTTGAGGTATTTCAATATTAGATCAATGTTCTCTTAAGCCGGAATAGCGGGAATTTTAACGTTTATAATTTACCATTTTATCGTCCGTGTGGAGCTGGATGAAAGTTCTATTCTTCAGACCTATACCTAATAGGTTGTGAAAGGCAATAAACGGATTAAAGATAGAAAAGAAAGATGACATTGGTTTTTTTTAATGCTGTAGGACAGCAGACAGGCTAACGGCCCGCTTAGAATTTAGCAGTTACCGTCGTCTATGGGTGTTTGCAACGCCAGTGGAATCGCAAACACGCTGCTGTCCCATAAGGGTACAGGAACTTGGGTCACTAATGCCGGAACACAGCTCAGGTTATTATGGCGGCATACTTAAGAGCAAAGGTGGTCGCCATCCAGGTGGGCTTGAAGCCCTACCACGTAGCTAGGATGGGTTGTTTTGTCGCCTTTTACGACAGGCCGACCCCGACCGCAGAAGTTAGTATTCTTTCTCCGCCCCTGGACAGATGGTATTGATGTTATGATATTTATTTTCTTATAGAAATTTGTTCGTAGGTACATCATAGTTTGTTTTTTAACTAATCTAAAGATCAATTTGAATCGCACAATGGTACGCTCAGACAGTATTTCTCACCCAATGTGCTTATTGTTACATAATTGCTACATACCGACGTTGAAGGAAAATGTCCCGAGGAAACCTGCATGTTGAGATTACCAGAATGTGTAATCCACCAATCCCCTTAAACTTGCCCGAGTCCAACAATGGGGTGCTATGGGCTGTTTTCTTTATTTGTCCAAGAAAATAAATTCTCAGCAATAGGCATCGCTCCATATAGGCAAGAGGATTAATCCTGTGACAATACTCAGCTATTAATAATTAATGTACACTATACTCTATCCACTTTACCAAAAAATAAAATGTAAACAAACAAACCAATGTTTCTCAAACAAAGCTAGAATAAAAACAACATGACGGATATTATCTGACCGTAATATTAAAACACTCCTTCCAATCGACAATAGTACGTTGAACAGTACACTTATTTACTAGCATATAAAACCAGTAAGAGATTTGGAAACATTGTCTTTTTAGATTCTTTATAATGTAAGTTATTTAGTACAATTAATGTTGTAAATATGTAAACTTTATACGCATTATATTTATCATTCTTGTAAAAATAAAATTATTTGATGTTATTTTCTAAAAGTAAGGAATAATAATATAAAAATAAGAATATAGGAGATATTTCTAATAAATAATAAAAAGTTGCTATGATAATTTTTGTATCACGTTGATTATTGTGAAATCGACATCCAAAAACCCTTTTTACGATTTGTTTACATTTTATTTTTTGGTAAAACGGATAAGGTATAAGTCACTAATGATCTCAATAAAGTTAATAAGTTAACTTTTTCTGAGTACTAACTTACGCTGATATGTATGTAATGTGACATGTTTGTCACAAACAATATTATGGCAGATTTATTTTCAGTACATATTGGATTTATTTTCGTTATCAGATTTATTTTATACTGGCTGTGCCCGCGACTCCGTCCGCGTGACTGGGCAGCATTTTTTGGATATATTTTATGGTTTATTATGGATCACAAACCCTATAAACCCTAAAATATAAATAAATGAAATATACAAACTGCGTTCGAACCTACAAGGTCCAGCCTAAGCTGAACCAATTTTATATGATTGATGATATAAATTTGAGGTCAACTTAAATTGGATAATAAAAACCGAAAGTAATCACTTTTAACATAAACCATTTTTTAAAAATAAAAGTAGCCTAAGTTACTCCTTGTTATATCAGCTATCTGCCAATGAAAGTCCCGTCAAAATCGGTCCAGCCGTTTCAGAGATTAGCCGGAACAAACAGACAGATAAATTTTGTATAAAAAATTGTTTTATTATATGTACCGTGTATACATCTAAATGCACTTAGTAAAAAGCGGTTATATTAATATTACAAACAGACCCTCCAATTTTATTTATTTCTATAGATTCGTGTAGCCCAGAAATATGGCTGAAAAGATCATTTTATAATAGCTAAGAAGATGCTGTTCACTATTTAACTATCCACACATAAACAGTAAGAAAAGTTTAGATGAGATTAGTAGTTCAGAGAAGATTAGACTTCTTTTTAGAATAATTTCATCCCAGTTGATCCAAATTGCCATTCAAAGCCATGATGTTATCATCATTGCTTTAGTAAGTGGCTTATATATACAATTAGGTTCAATCCCTACGCAGGACATATATATATTTTTAATATTAATAATAAAGTTTACTTGCTAAATTTACAAAAATCAACACAAAATTTTTCATTGCTTCCAAGCTAGATAAGCTCAAATATTTTACAAAATTATTAGAGAAATTTTTATGAAGAATCTTCAAAAACTATTTTGATAAGATTGGTGTGAGTACGTGTGGGTGTGTTTATTGTTTATTTATGTATGTGTGTGCGCTATAAAGCTATCGTACAACAGATTAAGTTCGAAACTAATCTAAAGTAAGTAGTCAGTCTTTTAAATTTTACCTCTCTGGTAGTTAGTGGATGGAAATGTTAAATGTTGTTTATTTCGTTGTAAAGTGATATTGCCATGACGCCTAGCTTGAGCTGCACGAAATCTAGGAGTTGCGTGTTTAAGATTATAATCTTCCTATAATTATCAACATAAAAGGATTTCCTTTCATGTTGTCTAAATGTTTTATGAAGTATGTATTGCTGTCGCACACTTGATACATTAGAACTAGCATATAGCGTATTTGTCGTTTATCAAAATGGACTATGGATCTGTGCTCTTTCAAACAAGATCATGTAATTTTTGTCGATAAGAATTTTTAGGAAATTGTAAGAGCTGATTTTTTTTCTAGGCCATGCAGTGTACGTTTTCGACAAGTATATTTCTATAAAACATATGACAAAGAAAGCATCTGCTCCAATCCAGTACGGCCGTCGTTTTGACTCTTACTCGTACAATTGGAAAAAATATATATAATGCTAAGAAATCACTTTTTGTCTTCGGCTAGTATAGATACAGTCGCTTAAATAGCTATTTTTGAGCTCCATTAACTCAGCTTTCAACGCTTTTAGTCTCTAGACTACTCTACTTTTGTTCTTACTCAATTTGACGATTGTGATGTTGCGAAGAGAATAGTAGCTATTTCGTCTAAAGTTAGTAGTGACATACTAAGCCAAAAAATGATTCTCCCTATCCTAGACATAATTCTCCCTATTATCACTCATAATTTTAATTATTCCTTATCCTGTAGTTCTTTTAAGCAACTGGAAAGATACTGAAATTATTCCAAATTCAGGCATATCCAAGATCTTTTTCTGTTTACCGTCCAATTTCAATTCTTCCTTTCTTCTCTAAAGTACTCGAACGACCTGTTCATAGTCAACTATCTATTTTTTTTAATTCTCATACAATCTTCAATCCATTTCAATCTGGATTTAGGCGTATGCCCACGTATGCCCATTGGTAGAACTATTACTACCACTACTGTAGTCATAGTTACGGATGACATAAGACGTGCCATGGATTCAGGTAATGTTACTGTATTCCTATTTTATTAGATTTCAGTAACGCTTTCAACTCCGTAAATTTGTCATCCTCTTTGGAATATTGCACTCTCCTCAACATATCTCATTCTACAAGAAGTCATTTACAGTAAGCACCGTTCGTCTATGGAATGTGTTGCCTATAAATTTAAGATTGGCTGCAGGTATTCAATTAATTTGTGAGAGATCACTATCTATCTATAGTTTTCTAGCATCTATGTGTATTTTAGTATATTTCTACTACATTTGTATATATATATATATATATATATATATATATATATATAGTACTAGCAGCCCGTCCCAGCTTCGCACGGGTATTTAACAAAAAATAAAAAATTAAACCCTTCTATTTTTTTTCGGTCTCGGGGAAAAACCTCTCTTGACGGATTCCCCCGGCCCGGGGGGACCGAGGGATATAAGGGACTCCGGAAAAGATGTTCGACCATCCGACTACCCACTAAAAAACCCCGCTGTTCTCCTATCGCCTACGCCCGGGCCCACGGATATATGGCCGGCCGATCTCGTGGCCCGGGCCGGTGCCGGCCCACGCTTTGTCTTCAAGCGGGCCACTTCTAAAGTGCCGGCGCCAGGGGGTCAGGGTTTCATTCCCCCGGCGCTCTCTTGTAAAAAATCTAGGAGTTGAGGGGGGCTGCGGAACAGCACGCGGCCTTCTCCCTCGCGGCAATAGTGCGGGCGGCGGATCCTCCCCCGAGGGGCCGCCCGCGGCCGCTTTCTACGGCGGCCGGAAATCGTTGCCCGCCCTCCGGCGCCGACGACGCGGCCTACGTTGGCGGGAGGGGAGTGCAGTGGCGGACTCCCGCTCCCGTTCCGTCGCCTCCCTTGCAGACACTACTGCCTCGCAAAAGGAGGCGACGGCCGTCCATCCAGGATCGCCCCCGACCATGGACAGAACCAGGGCCGGGAGCGACAGGTCCGCGGCCAAATCCGGATGGGACTCGCATCCCCGTCGCGTGCTAGTCAGGCGTGGGTACGACTACCAGACGACACTCCAGAAAAAGCAGAGTCGCCTGACGTCGTAGCCGGCCCAGCAAGACCAACCGACAGCGAGGATTCAATTCCCGCCCCGGGAACACTCTCTGTGCAGGCGCAGTCGAAATAGGCATGGTTTTAACTACCAAATCCAAGGTCCCAGGGTAGAACCCGGGACCCCAATCAGTATTCGCAACCATCCCATCGGGGACCACGCCACGAACAGAGAGCTAAGTTGGAAAGGATGTAAGAGGTAGACGGAAAGAAAGGTAGGACTCTGTTGCCTCGAACGGAGAGGGGAGTGAAGCGACGGATGCTCGGGCACCTCGGGTACGCACACCCATGCACTCCTCGGACAGAGGAGCGCCCCTGAGGGCAAACCCTTCTATTTGCGTCAGGTTACTAAAAAAATAAAATTATAAAGAAAGTTTGAATATTATTATTTCTATGAGCTTTTATTTTAATGATTTTTTTTGTTATTACTTTTTATTTATTTTTCGTTATTTTTTAATAAGTATTCTAATTTTTGTAAAGACCCCAGTGACGCACGCCTACATTGCATAAGGTGCTGCCTAGCTAGCCGAACAGGGTGAGCGGCTACCACGCAACATTTTTCTAATACTTACATTTTTAAACTCGTGATATTTTTCGAATGGAATATCCGAATTGAATAATTCAAAAAGTTATATAAAGGTATTGAAGCAGTTATGAATATGAAGTAATTTATTTTGATAAGGATTAATACCAAGATTCAAATAAAGAGCCTTTTCTAGGGGCGGCATTTCAATTAAATTTTTAAAATAAAAGAACACTTATTGTGGCATAACTATAATAGTTAGACATATGCTGTTGCGACACTTTTTGTAAATAATGATGTGTTCTGTAAAGTTGTAGTACATTATTTTATTCTATCATCAATAGTTTTCGCAGCGCACGTGATTTAAATAATATTTTAGGTAATTTTTTTACACTTTGGGTTACATTATTGGAGTTTTAGTAAGGATCCCTAATTTTTTTGAAAATATAATATAGCCTATGTCACCCGGGGATAGTGTAGCTTCCCAACAATTAAAGAATTTTTTAAATCGGGTCAGTAGTTTCGGAGCCTATTCAAAGCAAACAAACAAACAAACAAACAAACAATCAAATCTTTCCTCTTTATAATAGTAGTATAGATGTATGCACGAGTATGTGTGTATATGTATGAGAACACATATGCTATGTTTTGTCAAGATATTGTGTAAATTGTCCAAAATATAAAGATATAAGCGTCAAGTTATTAGGAAAAGTTCGTCATCTGTGAGATATTCTAGCGTGCGCTGCAAAAACCATTAGAGTTACACGTATATGGAAATGTTTATCCTAACTAATATTATAATGTCATAGTGAGTTTGTTTGTTTGTTTGTTACGTTTTCACGCCTAAACCGCTGAACCAATTTTGATGAAATTCGGTATATTCATACATTGGACCTTGAAGAAGGACTACTTTTTTTAATTCTTATGGCAGAACAACGTTTGCCGGCTCAGCTAGTTACATAATAAATAAACATTTAATCTATTTCAAAACTCGTAAACAAAATAAATGTGACATAATGTATAATATGTAATGTCCGCAAACTACATGGCTTGTCTTATTTTTTTAATAAAGGCGGACGGATTAACAAGCTTAGGACGACATGAAATCGTTCTTCAAAGTATATTAAAAATCCAAAGTCGTGTACCCGAGTCTAATTTAATTCTAGCCTATCCGGTATGAAACATTTAATGCGACTTATTAAACTAGCTCCTCTATTAATATCTACAGGTATCTTAATCGTTT
The DNA here is from genome assembly GCA_963693495.1 of Malacosoma neustria. Lineage (NCBI taxonomy): Eukaryota > Metazoa > Arthropoda > Insecta > Lepidoptera > Lasiocampidae > Malacosoma > Malacosoma neustria. The sequence goes on from OY856379.1 coordinate 12,157,284, forward strand.
CACATATTTAAAATATACAAATAAGGTTAGATCGTTACTAGGCCATAAAATCTTTTAAAAATTCATATTCAATAAGTTATTACAATCTTTATTTTTGTTTATTGTAGTCATCATATACATCCTGTTCGATATTAACATAAGAAAGCAATCAGCTAACGTTACCAACTCACATTTTAGTCAAATTACCTGAACCAAAAATAATGTTTCAGTAGATGTCAAATATTGTACGTAAGTACAAACTTGTTGGATTATGGATTTTTGGTATTGTGACCATGTAAACCTGACCTATGAGGAGGATACCACTAATGTTCACAGACAGCAGAGGACGCACACCATTAGGGTCTTCCTTTTGAGATAGGGTTGTCAGATGATCGCCAGTTCCATAAAAACGAAGCTTAGCCTCATCTAATCTAAATATTTTATCATACCTCTTCGCACAAAAACCGGAAGGAAAGATGGTTTTACCTTACAAGATTCCAAGCTTTGAATACAAGAAGCAGAAGAAACCATTCTATAAATAATGGTCTCATTTCTTAAAAATCATAAAACAATAGTACGTTTCTACAAAAAGTTTATATTATAATCCCTTCAATCAAGCAGAATGTCTGAAACATTCGTTGTATGAATACTGCAGCGCGCACTCGGGCCTAACAAAACTGTTTGTTCTAAAGCCAGAAAGGAAACCAGTGTTAACGCTTCCACAAGTATAATTTAAATGGAACCATTAAACATGTCGCTTAAAATATTAATATTCCTATATTTTTGTTTTCATTTTTATGATATTTAATAATATTTAAGTTTTAACAGTTACTTTAGTAATTTATATTTGAGGCAACGTATAATTTATAAAAAATATTTTGTAGAAATTGCTATTCGTACAAAAAATTTATATGTCCTTTTTATTGCACGGTGGATGTTTTTTTCTTATAAGAGTTTGTCGTATAGGCAAACGGCTCACGTGACAGCAAGTGATCACCATCGTCTATAGACGTTTTCAAGACAGGAAGCATTGTCAACGCACTGCCGGCTTCGAAGAAATTTTATAACGACTTTTTTGAAAAATCGTACCGTGATGAGATAATCTTTGTCGGAAGCTCATTTCGAATCTGGAGAGTACAGTTCCCCTGTCACTCACACACCCCTGGAGTCATAGAAAGTTAAAATAATTGCCATTACTGTAATGGTTAAACCCATCCGACACTTTACTTGTCAATCTGAGATCGAGGAGGTATTACAGTAAAGGACGTGTGCCTGCCTTGCGTTGTAGCAAAGATGCGGGTGGAGAGCCTCCACCGAGGGACCGCTCGTGGCCACTGTCTACGGTAGCCGGAGATCACTTGATAGCCTCTAGCGTCCCTAGCATAACGTCCTCACTCCACCACCTCCGGTCATTACTGCATCGCAGGGGTTATCCGGTAAAGAAATGTCGCTTGTTTAGGTAAATTCCATATCGCCAACGTGTTAAAAAATCACATCATTTAATAATATACGTATTTATAGTACTATAACATATATTTCTTGAATGTGGTTCATGTTAACGAGAAAACAACGTTCTTGGTATTTCATCATAGAGAAAGTGACCGTTTCTTTGTTGATATATTAACTGCAACAGTTTTTTGATTAAAAGGGATTATTGTTTCTTCTGGACACCGTAAAAGGAAATGACGACATATAGGAAATTAAAGTTAAATATATGTAATATATGGAAAAAAAATGTAGTCACACAACCGAATGTTATCACACTTTCGACCGATCTAGGCTTTGATTCTCACTTTGCCATCCACCGCTTTACCTATTTTTCTCACCTAATACATTGTAAATTGCAAAATTGTTCGTAACGACGTAAGGAAACTTGCATACTAAGATCTGGCGTGGCAGGTTTCCTGTCCGTTCCAGCAATGTCATGTTTGAGGCTGCATAATAGACTAATTTTTTAACCGTGAACTTTCCTTCATGTCAAATAAAATTGAGTTAGATGCTTCATTTCAGTTTTTACGTCAAATTAGACAGAGAATAACTTTGCAGACTCACAGTAGAAAGAGAGGCAATTGAAGTATGTATTCGTTTCGGAGTTAGACGACAGACGACCACGTAAATTACCTTTTTTTATTGCTGAGGAACAGCTGGCAGGCTGGCGGCCCACTTATTAAGCAGTTACCGTCGCTTATAGATGTTTGCGACGCTAGGGACACCACGAATACGCTGCTATCTTATTGGTGCGGGGGGAGGGGGGTGTAACAAGAATCTGAGTCACTAGTGTTTAGGGCTGGCCTAGGGTTGTTTCGTCGCCTTAAGGTACGCGTCCATTGGCCCACGCCGGACGCACCGCACGCACGGCATGTAACGGATTGAACGGATTTGCCGATCATAAATGCCGGCGTTCGGTGCGGGCGGCGCGGATAGTGGACGCAGCACTATGTGAAATCATACAAAGCAAAAAAATCCGTTGCGTGCGGTGCGTCCGGCGGGGGCCAATGGACGCGTACCTTTATACGACAGGCCGACATCGACCGCAGGGTTTAGTATTCTTACTCCGCCCCTGCACTGACAGGAATAGAATTTCCGTTATTCCCGAAATCATTTTCTATATTCTCTCGCTTGCATATTAATCAGAATAATAAAATACACGCAGGATTACTCAATACGCTCAATACACATGATCCAGCGATGTTCCAACTTCTTTAACCCGTCTGAAAAATACGTTTTTGGAGGTCTGCAAAGTAGGCCTCCGTGGCGGTGATAACCTTCTCATTCGACTCAAATTTCTACCCGGCAAGTGACTTTCGATAAGGCAAAAAGATTCAATGATCACATTTAAGATATTACACAATATCTGGCTTCGAAATTCAATAAGTCTACAGAGGTTCAACTCACTAGCTGGCGCCACTACGCCTCATATGAATAACATGAGTTGTTTGTAGTTAGTAAGCGCCGATTATGGTGACCTATTAAATGTGATGAGTCAGCTTCCACAGGCCGGGCATAGAATAAGCGTTCTTGGGCATATTTACATATATGTATGCAAATTGTTTTCCTAGATGAGGGTACTAGAAAAAAAATTAATAATTTAGGGTATGTCTTAAAATGGGCTTCTTTTTTTGTAATAGATTGTTTCACTTAGGCTACAATCGACGCTTACGAGTCCGAGATAAGCTGTTAAGGATTATAGTTATAGTAACTTCTGTGTCGGGTATTCATTTTCATGATAAAGCCTTTAAAAAAGAATGTTCCTCTATTTGGGTTTTCATTAACAAATATTGAGTAGAAAAAAGAAGTAAATTAATCTGTAGGTTTTAAAGTTTAAGAAACAAAATAGGTGATCCAATTCTTATCTTCGGGAGAACTCTGTCAATAAGAATTTTTGAACAGTTGAATAAAAATAGTTCTCCATCCTACAATACACCTTTATTGAAATCAAGACATATACTTAAACATTGTTTTCTTACTGAAATCCTAGTATGTAATTCTATTTTTCTTTTACTATTTCTCTTAAACATTTTTCTAATTTCAAACTCAGATATTTAACATCAATAATTTGTACAATATATATTTAATTATGTGCTGAGTCCTCGAATACTCTTTAATAACGACATATCCCTTTGTTCGATAGTTCCTACTTTTTCTTACATGTAATAGTATAAGTACTTATATCAAATTCTATTTATCAAAAGAACGAATAGACCGAATATTTGAATCGATCATAAAACGAGCGTAACGGATATGAATATGCTCATTTAATTTTCCTCTTGAGGAAACTCAAGTCTATTGGTCCACTATTGGAATAACCGAATGTTACATCACTTATTCAAAACATGATTGATACAAAATGTACTGAAAAGTAAAATGAGTACAGATAGCCTAGACCTAATACGGCGGCCCAATAAATACTTAGCCTAGAAAAGAAAAACGAAAAGTTTGGAAAATTACCGATTTATTTCTCAACATAGTCTCGTTTTAGCTCAATACACTTGATCCAGCGATGTTCCAACTTCTTTAACCCGTCTGAAAAATACGTCTTTTGGAGGTCTGCAAAGTAGACCTCCGTGGCGGTGATAACCTTCTCATTCGACTCAAATTTCTACCCAGCGAGTGACTTCGAGTGATTTCAAGCTTGCAAACAAAAATAAATCACACCGGGCCAAATCTGGAGAAAACGATGGATGGAACAGACGTTTGTAGCTTAATTCGACCAATTTGGCCGTGGCAATGGCGAAGGTGTGAGCCGGTGCGTAGTCATGGTGGAAGATCACTTTTTTCTTCGCTAAATGGGGTGTGTTTTCTACAATTCGGTGTTGAATCGGCCCAATAATTAGACATTGTTGGACCCTGTGACCGTTTTGCCCTTCTTCAGGTAATAGATATAATCACACTTTGTGGATCCCAGGAAACGGTGGCCATCACATTTCCAGCCGATAGGACTATCTTTGCCTTCTTCAGAGCATGTTCGTCGGGCGACGTCCACTGTTTCGACTGTTCCTTGGTCTCTGGTGTGTAGCAGTGAATCCATATTTCGTTGACGGTCACAAAAAGATGCAGAAACTACTTCAGATTGCACTTCAACAGCGTCAAACACTGATCTGAGGTGGTCTTACGGTTGCGCTTGTTGTTCGGAGTAAGCAAACGCGGCACCCATCGCGCCGACAACTTTCTCGTGCCCAATATTTCATGCAGGATATAACTCATGCGATTTTTTAAATGCATACTGTCTCAGATATCTTAAACACATTCAATCGAGGTCTGCCAATACGTGATTGTGGATTTTTGTCATGTTATCCTCCGAAGTAGCCATTTTTGAGGCACCCGGGCGTGGCTAATCAAAAACCGATTGTGACCATTTTAAAACTTGTTAAACTAATTTTTGACGGTCGCCATCGAAGGAAAAGAGTTACTGTACACAGCATCCAAGCGCTCTTTGATATTACTGCGCGATTTGCTTTCCAAAAACAAGAATCGAGAATCGATTTACCGACCGAAATTTCTCTTTTTCTATTTTTTTAAAATCTGCGGACACACCCGCTTCTCTACACGCGTTCATAACAAAACTACGAGTCCGATTCGACTTAAATTATGACAGTAGCTGTCTAAGCGAATGTACTACATGATAGTAAATATTTCTTGCAACAGTAGTGCCATCGGGCGATAAGGCTAATTTACCGTCTTACCGCCCGATGGCGAAGATACAAGGTAGTCCGCCGATAAGTATTTACTTATCGGACCATCTTCGTTCAATTTACTCATCACAAATCAAAATCAAATCTCAGAGGTTACGACTGTTTTATGGGGGAACGCATAATTCATTCGAAGCCCTTGAAAGCTTACAGTGAAATAGTATAACGACTGTTTTACCTTGTTTGTTTTCTGAAGTTTTCTTTGTTTACAATATCCTGATAAATAGTATAATGTAACACTTGAAGTACATGATACCAAAATGGTAATAGATATAGTGATATTTTATCAAATTTAAATATGTTTGAGTGGAAATACTAATTTCCTAAACACAGATTTTACCTAGCTCGGAAGTCAGGGACTTAATCCTTTTGTATAGAATAATTTATTGTTTAATAAAGTTTTATTAAATTTTATTACAAATTTAATAACAAAAAAATGTGCTTCACATACAAGTAACTAATTTGTTTAAATAAAATGTTCTCTTGATTTTGTTAGCCATTTTTTCGTTAATATTTAATGCATATCAACACATATTAACATATTAAAAAATCACTTCTTACCTTTAATATTCTCGTGTATAAAATTTTCGATTCATACTCGTATATAAAGCATGGATCCTATCGTGAAATGATAATACCAGGTGGATTTTTTTCATTTCTCTTCAGCGTATCATTTTTAACAATGTGTGAAACCATCATGTAGCATGTCAGTGTACGTAGAGGAGAAGTGGCATGAAAGGAACACGCATTTAAAGGGACAATTCAAATTACCGTTAAAATAATAAGCATCTCGACATGAGTATATTTTTATATGGTTACCCTGATGCATATATGTATACATTTGTTTCTATCTTTACTCTTCAGTCTCAATTAAGATGGCAACGGCATAAATTTTATATTTGTGTACAAAAGTATTTTTGTTATTTTTTTAACTATTTTGAGGAATTCGGTAAATTGGTAAGTCATTTATTAACGATTATTTGTGTTAGACAATATAGTACAAGATAAAGAAAAATAAGAGAAACGACGATCAATACGTTATTACGTATTGGTTGCCTATTTTATGGTTATGATTTATTTTTGTGTGATTTTTATGAAAGATATAATACATAATAATCAAACTTTAAGTTGATTTTACTCTAATAATATAATAAAATTAGTAATAATATATCTTTCCCTTACCAAAAAAATAACCAATATAACTAAAAATTTGCTTCTGGCTATAATTGAGTTCAAGAGTATGATTAACGTGACCATTTTTTTGTGTCAAAGCAGGACGCCTACGGAATTTCGTATATAAATAAATACATACCTATATATAGGGTACGTCAGTGTAAGATGTATATTTAAGTGCAAAATAAAAATTATGGTTTAAAAATGACTTGAAATCATTTATTATGGTATCTTACCCTCACTGACATCTTAATTCTTACACCAACTTGCCCTAAAAATAATATTTATAAATAATTTCGCAACAAAAACTACTTTGCTACACCAAAAATAGTTACTTTAGTATGTATTTTAGCGTTTACGCTGCGCTGACCATCTTTCGCGACATTAACGTAGGCAAGTAATTAAGTAGGTATATACATAGGTTTATTCGTAAAAGCGGGACATTTTTGTCAGCGGGACGGACAACCTGAAAGCGAGACAATCCCGCCCAAAGCGGGACGTATGGTCACGTTAAGTATGATGAGTGATCCTTGAGTATGTAATTGTATTACATAGTCAAGTATACTAATGTTTCTGGCTTCCTTTGCCCGACGGACCTATTACTGATTTAGGGCACGCAATAGTATATTATAAAGGTTTAGGGACAATTCAGTGTTCTACAATATCTAGTCCGAAAGTGAGTATCATAATGCTTGTGTTATGGGCTATATACTTTTCTTTTGTTTATAAATACATGTTATAAAAACCTATATCGAAATGGGAATCGAATGAAGTGACTCTCACAAGCACTCCAACGCATGACAGACATTTCTACTCCCAGGGAGCCACTTAATAAGAATGTTACTAAAAATTATGATTTAAGATTTTAGTGAACTGGTATGAGTAAGTTATAACGCGTTTTTAATCGATATATTATATACTGTCCCTCACACAATTGTGTGCGTCCCCTTTATAATATGTAAGTAATATTTAATAAGGCTTTTTTAATTTTAATGAAATGAAATTTATAATTTAATAAAGTAAAATTTTTGAAGTTTATTAATTTTATTTCCACAATCAAGTGATGTGAACTATATATTAACCTACCTATTCAATATGTTATCCCGGTCATTTGCTAGGGACCTTTAAAATAAAAATATATCTTTCATCATCTTCCACCTCTACTCCACTAAGTGAAGATTCGTAACAAATCACAATATATTACAAGAAAGAAAATAAAAGGAACAAAAAAGGTGTTAGTGTAAATGTCAAAATTCCCCATAAATTTAAATTCCAATTCAATTCAATCTCCACATCTCTTTTATTTATTTGATAGAATCCAATTTAACTCTATGTCTGCGCCACGCATCCGACTCTTTTCGTCATAAAAAGTTAAAAAATCAAATCTAAAATATCATAAGAGGCCTAAGTGAAAACGTCTTCAAATGATCCAAATCGAATTAATTATTTCATCCTTAAAATAAAAATATATTAGTAAAATTACTGATGAATACTCTTTGATATATGTACTTTAAGGTTGTAACATTTTCTTCAAAAGTAATAGAGAAAATGGAGGTTAAAGACACAACCCTTTCCAAACGTTTACGGTTAAAAGCATACGTTCATCATCGTGTAGATATAAGGTAAGAGCACCAGTAATGCACCGCTTAAGGGTACAGAATTACCTTTTTTATTGCTTAACCTTAATTTTCACTCGAAATTCAATTAGTATTTCTTTTTGTGAAATCTACGAAAGATTTTTAATGAAACTAAACTAGCTTTTTTCCCTGTATATGGATTGAATAAAATATAAAATAAAATAAAAAAATAGCATTAGAGATTCAGTAGTTGACCATCTAACAAATACTAAAATCTAGTAGTTGACCATATTTTGCACCAGTAGATGACCATCCAGATGTTTACGGTTATTTGTTAAATAAGCAATTACTAAATTTCAATATCAGATTGTAATGTTATATTTCATAAAATAAAATTTATTTTTGTATTTAAATTTAGCTGATCTTGACTCTTTTACAGATCATCTAATTTATGGAGCGGTTCCAGACCTATAATGTTATATTATTGGTCAGTGTCATTTTCTGACTCATTCACGTTTTCTCCTCAGCAAAGTGTCCGAGTTAGAATTTGACAGATTTGACTTATGGAACCCGTCTTATCGAACATCGTTCACGGTTGAGAGCATTGCAACTTCAGTATAATTCAGAAATGTGCACTCTTTCTCAGACACCTATGAGGTGAAAAATTGATTTCAGGAACTAACCATACCTTATAATAAAGATGGTTAAATACTAAATAAAAGTAACTAATTGTAAAAATAATTAAATTGACCTCAATATATTATTTTGCATAGTATATTCACATAACAGACGATTTTATCCAAAGTTGGTCATTCCGGTCAATTACTAGACAATAATGATACGTTTGAATCAGTAATGGACCACTGAACTAGGTCGATTTTATAAATATATATACGTTTTTTAGATACCTCGTTACTTTACCTAACCCTAAACAAATAGTAAAATCGAAAAAATACTATCATTAAGGTCAATAAGATGTAACATTTAACTTTAAAGATTTGCGATTCTTATAAAAGATGTTAAGAACCAATTATATTTTTACAGGGCGTCAATCGTCAAACAGTTGGTGGTCATTAGGAATATTAAAAAATAGAGGATACTTAATTTGCACAGTTCTATGACTAGATGGTAGGATCGGCTATTTAATTTGGAATTAGTTTAAAGACACGCCATGAATTATTATTTTAACGGTTTTTGTGCCTTAGTGGTAAACTACAGGTACGTAGTCAATTACTAGTACCATTACCTTACCATTACCTGTTTACACGTGTATCTAGTACTTAGAGCATTCAAATATGAAATTGACACGAAGAATTCCTCTTTAGTAACATTATCTAATTTTGATTTTTATCAAAGCTCCTCTTTGTTTCAAATCACATTATACTCCATATTTTAATACCTTCGCTGGCCTGATTTGAGTATAATTATAATGACGGAAGAAGCTACAGGAAGACATTTTGAGTATGTACCCAGAAATTAGCTGTTATATAGTTTATCCGTCAATCCGTTGGACAAACGTGGCGAGTTCGCTCTACATGGTCATGGCCACATGCATGATATGTTTCTATTATAATATCAAAGAAATTGGAATGAAATTACATTAAAACATTACATGCTAATACATAACAGTATTAGTAAAACAAAATTTAAATAAATATGATATTGAAATATCATTAAAAGTGCAAATTGGTTTCAAACATTTTTCTAATTAAATGAGATTTCGCCAAAGAAATCTAAAAAACTAATAGTGTCCTTTTGCATAATACGGTTACGTTTGTATATCCGTTTACTGTTTACTCCATTTTGTACATGTTCTTAGACATTAGTATCAATTTCGTTAGAAACGTCAAAGGTCATACCTACTCCTTAAATTGTGTCAACACGTGTAAACCTGTACAAGGACATTATTTATATTATCTTATTTGTTATTTCACTTGCTTATGCTACAAATTTGTTAAGTATGTAATTCATATCACAAGACCCCTGTGTATTGTTTTTTTTTTTAATTTATTTACAGCATACCTACTCTGTCTCGTGTATTCGTGGTACTGTCACTGTCAAGAAACACGAGTCACGGGCGAGTGTGAGCGACATGCAGGGGTTAATTCGAGAATGATTTACTTGGAAATTGCTGAGCCAGTGAGGAACCCATAGAGACATTATAGCCGCCGCTATCTTATCTTATAGTAAATGCAGGTTTGATTATTTGCTACTTTTTAAAAGTTTTTAGGCACGTATTTTCAAATATATCTTTGATAAATATGATATACCTAGTCAGGTCATAAATTCTGTCACATGTTTAATGTAAAATAATTGTAACAAGTTTATTCATTATGTAACCATTTATATACCAAAATGAACTTAACAAAACATAGATTCTTATGACATTAAAGTTTATTCAAAATGACCTCCGTGATTTTGAATACAAGCCTTCAATCTGCGCGGCCAGTCCTCTATCGCAGCACGAACGAGGTCCATGTCAATATCGGCGGCTGCCTTAATCAAGGATGTCTTGAGTGACTCCAAATTGGAATGAGGCTTTGAACACGCCTTTTCCTCCAAGTGTTGCCATATCTTGTAATCTAACGGATTCAAATCTGGACTGGAGGAGGGCCAGTCTTCGTGCCGGATGAAGTCGATTTCACGCGCCGCCAGCCAGTCTTGTGTGCTCTTCGCTCTATGAGCTGGCGCCGAATCTTATTGGAATACCCAGTGCCTGTTATTGAACATGGTATGAGAAACAGGTTCCACAAGGTTCGTCAGGACTGTATTTTGATACACAACAGCATTCGTTTTTACACCTTTCTCACAAAAATGTACCTCTGTTAAGCCCCAATAAGAAACTCCCAACCATACCATGAGCGAGGATGGAAAATGACCTCGTTGGACACGCGGAATACGGTTGCTCGCTTCTTCACTACTGTGTGCGTACACCTTATCATTTTGTTTGTTGTAGCTCTCTTCTACGGTAAACATTTTTTCATCCGAAAAAAGAATTTCCCGATATTTTTTCCCCGCGTACCGCTTCAACAAAGCGCGGCATCTCTTCAGTCTCAGGTCCATTAGACGAGCATTCAAACGATGTCCTGTTTTTCTTCGATATGCCCGAAGCCCTAAGTCTTCATTTAACACCCTTTTCACCGTGGTTCTGCTTAACCCCATCTGAAGGGCCAACAGTTTCTGCTTACGTTTGGGATTTCTTTGAATTCGTGCCTTCACAGCTTTTATCACTGCTGGAGTCCTAACAGACCGAGGGCGACCACTTCTTGACCTGTCATCTACACTAGAGTCTTCATTGTATCGTTTGATGGTACGATAAATGAATCTTTTGGCTATATTAAAATTTTTTCAGTATGTTAAAAATTTGAATTGGCGCGTAACCGCAACGATGCAACACAATAACTGCAACACGGTCTTCTTTAAGCGTCCACTCCATATTTAAAAAATGAGTAAAATTCTAAAAGTATACATTTTTATTTTCATGAACAATTCGAGATTCGAATTCAATAAACTTTTTTGTGGCCAGCATTCTAAAAGAAAAGTTTTTACTGTGTGACAATACTTATGACCTGACTAGATAGTATAATACGAGTAAGTCTGGCACACTTTTTTCTCCAAATTACTTTGCTATGTGTATTTTTATTATATATTAAGTTAATGACAACTCACATGTGTATAACACATGAATAGCATTACAAAATAGTCCAGCAATAACCTAGAACAACTTAATCAACTTCGGGTAAAGACGCTTCAATAGTTCGGCCTTTCGACTTCACCCCGTCATGTATAAATTACTAGGCCGCGTGAACACCGAATTGATTACACTTAGGGCTCTCAACAGGTTTTCTCGACACGTGAAATGATGTTTTATTCATGAATGTCGGGCTCCAGCGCATACTGCAGACATATACCGTACTTAATTCACTGGTGGAAATACTTTGCGGAAACCCGACACGTTTAGCATTGGACTTTGTACGTGCTACGTCGCGACTAGTAAAATTTTCAATTGATCTTTTAGTACATAGTTCATTTGAATAAAAAATGCTTGTACATTAAATATTACAAAAACTTCATTGTTTTTTGCTTAAGCAAATATAGACAATCCAAATAATAGTAAAACGCCTGTTACAAACGAGTAAGTTGGTTTTTAACTATAAATTATTAAGTATGTAATAATTATATATTATATTTTATAATATTTTTTTGTTATCTCGTTTAATATTAAATAACAAGTGTAAATCTCTACCTGTTAATGCGAATGCGAATCAACTGATACTAAATCAAACTCGACAGTGCTGCGATCTTGAGATGTTTTATTAAAAAATAGTTCACAACTATTTTTAAATAAGTAGTTCGATATCATAATAATATTGAATTGTCATTGGCCAGTGATATGATGCAAAAGAAAGAATGCCATGTTACAAGATAAATGATAGAAATTAGATACACAAGGAATGATATAAAAATGCATCAATTACGTAAAAGTTTATAAAAAAACTGAATATTGAGTATCTTGAGAATACTGATATATTGAGAAAACTGAATATCTAAATAGTGAGGATAAAGGACTGTACAAGACACCGCAGCATCTAAACTAACTTGCGGGTAGGCAAGGAAAAAAGGATAGGATGAGGCGCCTAACCACTGAATATTGAGATAACCGCGAACAGGAGAGTGTAAAAAAATAACATGTTATGCCAACTCCATATAATATGTGATAAGGACAGGAAGAAGAAAGATCGGTTATTGATACGTGTACTTAGTTTTATTTAATTCACCATTTTGAAGTTAGTGGAAATTAAATATAACATTCCATTTGAGCAGACAGAAGTGAATCTAATAAAAGTGTTTGAAAAATAACTTATAATATCTCTAAAGACTTTATTAACAGCTTCATAAACAATATTAATTCCTATTTGTCATTCACTTATAAAAAAAATTCAAACCCCAAGAAATAAAACGATGGATAAACAAGGCAGGTATTCGTGGCAAAGTAGCTAACAAGGTTTATTATTTGATATAAACTTGGGAAGATATTTAAATGATAATGTATGTTGCATGGATAGCTTTTATTTTTTTTTGGTCTCGGGGAAAAACCCTCTCTTGACGGGTTCCTCCGGCCCGGGGGGACCGAGGGATATGTGGAACTCCGGGGAAGATGTTCAGCCATGCGACTACCCACTAAAAAACCCCACTGTTCACCTATCGCCTACGCCCGGGCCACGGATATATGGCCTGCCGATCTCGTGGTCCGGGCTGGCGCCGGCCTGCCCTTTGTCTCAAGTCAGGCCCCTTCTAGAGTGTTGGCGCCAGGGGGACTTCGTCAGGGCTTCGTCCCCCCCGGCGCTCTCCTGTGTTAACTCTAGGAGTTGAGGGGGGCCGCGGAACAGCACGCAGCGCTCACCCTCGCGGCAATAGTGCGGGCGGCGGATCCTCCCCCGAGGGGCCGCCCTCGGCCGCTTTCTACTGCGGCCGGAGGTCGTTAGTCGCCCTCCGGCGCCGCCTACGTTGGCGGGTGGGGAGTGTGGTGGTTGACTCCCGCTCCCGCTCCTTTGCATGGATAGCTTAGTTTGAGCTTCTGTAATTAGATATATTAGCTTCACTGTACTTCTATAGATATTTCACTGTCATTAATATTGTATTAAAAACTAAAAAACTGTTAGATTACAACAGCATTTGAAATATATAAAGATTAAAGACTGATCATCGATAACAAATTGCAAAGGTCTGAAATGATCCCAAAGAGTCGAGATACGATTAGTTTCCGAAAGCTATCCGTAAAAATTACTATCTTATTCGTTGCGTTAAATTGCTTCGGAAAACCATGATATTCTTCATAATAGGTTCTATTTTAAATTCCTGTAAGATTTAATGACAAAAAATCTAGAAAGTAAATATATCGATTAATTTCTTATACTAAGCTCGATGTATTTTCTAATTTGTTGATAATAAAAATGTTCGTTGTTAACATTTCTTTGACATAATTCAGATGTACGATAAAGAACTCGTTTTTTTTCGTGCAGGGGCGGAGTAAGAACACTGACCCCCGCAGCCAGGCACGTCCTGCCGTAAAAGGTGACAAAAATCCTAGTTAGAAGGTAGGGCCCTAAGCCCGTCTGGATGGCAACCACCCCTGGTCTTTAAATATGTATGCCATAATAACCTTGTGCTGTGTTCCGGCAGTGACCCAGTTTCCAGTATCTATGTGGACAGCAGCGTGTTCGCAATGCCCCTGGCGTCGCAAACATTAATAGGCGATTATTTCGCTTATTATCAACTGGTCCTTCAGCTTGTCTACTGTAACTCAGCAAATAAAAATTCAAATTTTAACGAATTGTATAACTAGTAGTCAAAACATTAATGGATGATAAAAAAGGATTGATAAAGGTATCATGATCTTATAAGTGGTTATTGGGTGTATCTAAATCTCCATCTGGTCGCTAAATTGATGTGTTTTAGATTGTATATCCACGTCACTTCATGTGCTGCAATATATAGTACTAGTTGATCCGGCAAACGTTGTTCTGCCATACGAATTTTAAAAAGTATGTTATTCTCCAAGGTCCAATCTATGACTATACCGAAATTAATCAAAATTGGTTTAGTGGTTTAGGCGTGAAAGCGTAACAAACAAACTCACTTTCGCATTTACTATATAATAATAGATAGGATAAGAAAATAAATGAAATATATTTGGTTAAATTTGATTTAAAAATAGCAATTATAGTTTGATTAAAGATATCAAAGCAAGGCATCAGAATCTCTTCCGACGTGGTTACGACAAGCAGATCTTAATTTGGATCTTGGAGAACTTGATCGAACTTTTTGTGGTGTGAATATCAAAAAACTAATTAACAGCGAATTGTATAATAGCAACTATATATTTATATGAACACAGTCAACTGATGAACTTTGTTTGGTTTACTCTTGAATATTCGATGCGACCATCGCATCAATCAAAATAACCGCAAACACTATACTGGTTGATAACTAATTGATTGATTAAGCGCAAGTTTACGCACTTTTAATACAAACACTAAATATTCTAAATTAGAAAAAATACGAGTAATTAATAAAGTAATTTTTTATTTCAACCCTATATTATACACCTGTTTCAAACATTTACTATAGATGTTTAAGAGGCTTTAGATTTTTTTTAAATTGCTATAGAATAGCAGATAAGGAGTGACAGACAGAATAGTAAGTAGTTACCGTCGTCTATGGGTGTTTGCGATGCTAGGGACACCGCTAACACGCTGCCGTCCGCGTACGGGAGCTACAACCTGGCACGTACAAGTTTTGCCAGAACCTAACACAGCGTTATTATGGCGGCATATCTAGAGACCAGGAGACCATATTTAGGGTTGCTTTGTCGCCTTTACAACAGGCCCCCCCGGCCGCAGCGGTCAGTATTCTTACTCCGCCTCTGCATGGAGAAAATCCAAAATACAGGTATTAAATTCCTATGACCTACTAATTTTAGTAACAACAACCCCATGCACTAATTGAAATACTGAGAGCTTTTTTAATAAACCATACATGTGATGGACACAAATATCCAGACCTAAACAAAATAATTACATATCATGCAAATATTTCGTTCCCTTTTTTTAATGTGAGAAAATCCATCTCAGACACCCCGACGGCAGAGTGCGCCATAAAAAGGGCACAGGTTCAATGCCGCCAGAGTAAACTCATTAAAAACTAACTAGATAGTTAAACATTAATCTAAAATCCCTTAAAAAGTAACAAATAACTATAATTTGAAAACAAATGATCTAAATATTTCGTCCCCTGTCAGGATCAAATCCATATAGACGAAACCTTTGCGAAGGCAACTCAACCAACCGTGTCTTCGATCACTTGAAGTAATGGTGTTACGTCATATTTGTTTATTAGAAATGTATTTTAATGTAATAAATAGAAATGAATTTTATAAAATATCTAAACATTAGGAGAGAACAGAACGAAACAAATTCTGTGTTAATTCTCACACAGCGCCATCTACTTTTAAAGTGAATAGCGGAGCGCTTGTGTTGTAGGCTATAGACATACTTTTCTTTTTTCTAAATAAATACGTATTGTACATAAACATCCAGAATCCAAATCCTAGTGTTCCGTTCGCACGTCGCAGGTCATTGCGCCTCAGAGATCGTCGTGGACCCAACACTTACCAAGGGAATGTTATAAGCGGATTATTCCTTTTGTTAGGCTACAGACGTTAAGGAAAATTATTCGGTTTCTCTTTTCGGGGCTAATCCCAAAGAATTTCTTTGGAAACGAGAGATCCCCCGAGCTGTCGCTTCCATAAAAAACTTATATTATAAAAAAACACTTATATTAAATATTTTTTCTATACCCTTTTTGGTCAATATAAGAAATAGTCATTATCATATACCGATGTAAAACTGCGTGCTTAATATTCGCATTGTGGAACCCACGCTTCAAGGTTCAACTGGGATGAAAAATTAAATCATTATCAGCTAATAGTTTTTCTGGTACGATTTCCAATCAAGGATTCCTTTGTGCCAGCGTTCATCGGTCCTGCAACTTGCATATTTTGCAACAGCTTGCATATTTTGGAAACTATGTCGGTCAATTTGGTTCTCTTACAGATGTCTTTGTTTCTAATTTTATTGATGAGAGAAACACCCAACATAGCCCGCACCATAGCCTTTTGAGCGCCTTGAAATTTGTGGACTAGCCCTGCCGTGGGTGTCCATGTCTCGGCTGCGTAGATCATCACTCGTAGGTCGCATTGCTCGAAGACTTCAAGCACTGGGATATTTTCAATAAGTTAAATATCAATTTCAGTTATTATTTTCGATATACTCATCTATCAATTAATAATAATGGAATAAGATACGTTGTCATTATTTTTACACGGAGTGGTTATTTAACCCTGCAGATGCAAGCATGTCTCCAGACGAGGCGACACGATGTCGCCTTTCGTAATGGACGCATGCGGTTGGACTTAGAACTCCATTAATGAAAGAAAGATTACCAAGGCGCCAGGATTCTTGACTTCAATTCTGAATATTTTCTATTAAATTTATTTTAAATATAAATAATATACCGATTTATTGATGTTAATGCTCAGTTTTCTCCGGGGTAAAAAAGGTCCAGCTGGGGGATATCCTAGAGCAACGAGTCGATCTTGTGATCACAGAGCTTGAGGTGGTGACTGGAGTTTTTAATGGATATGTGGACTATGCAAGCTGTCTTTCGCTAACCAGTCAAGTGATCGTAGTAGCAGAACGAACTCCACATACCCGCGCCAGCTACTCCCGAAGTTCTAACGCGGCACAATTTAGGAACAGGTGTTCTCGAGCAAAAAATCCTTGGTGTGAGATAATATAAACCATTATCAACCATACGTTATAAAGCTATATTACGTTTTTATCATTACAACGCAAATTAATCCCACAAAATGTACGACAAATAAGAGTTTTTTTTAAGAATAATTTAAGATAGTTAACAAAACTCAGTCTACGACAAACAAGAACATTACGAACATACGCAGTCAGTACCCAGGAGGGTGGTCTCAGAGAACTATCATAAATTATATCGAATTGAAAACAATATTTAGGGTATTATCATTTTTGCTAGAAAACCTTTAATTTTATTTATTTCATTTAAAATCATTTTAGTTATTCAATACTATTGAAAAATGGTTAAAATCTTGCAAGAAGTAAAATAGATTGATTAATAATTCAAAAACCCCTTGACCATAAATTCCTTTATAACGTAACAAATAATTTATCTTTTACTTACTTAAAAAAGGCGGGAACTTTGTGTGGTAAAATTTATTAAGGTTGAATTTCACTTTTTGGTGATTTTTACACGAATCAACCTTACACAACTTCTACATTTTAAATACTATCAATAATACCGGAAAATTATGTTCTTGAATTGGTAGCAACAAAAAACGATTTATTATGTAAAATATAATTTCTTCTTATTGCGCCTCTCCAACTATTGAAGGTTATGTTCGATAAAACTATTGAAACGTGTTATAAGTAAATGCATAAAAATAATAGTTACTGAATCCACTGAGTTACATTAGTTAAAAAAACAACGATATTTTCATATTAAAAATCTGTGTCTTACACAGTTTTTCATAATAACCTAAATCGCAAACGCATTTTTATATAATTTAACTGAAATACATTTAAATAAATATATTCGTACATATTTTATACAACTTTTCATCTCGAAGCTAATGATGTAACCTTATTTTGAATATTTTCCGTATTATAACATGTTTTTTGAATACCAAACGACGAGATCGATGGACTCTACTGAAGGAGCATCTACGTTCTACATGCTATTTTAATCTCTACTTAGCCACATTCACTTTTCCAATTTAGCACGTGTAGCATCTTATGTGTGAACCGTATGTATGATCAGAACTTCTGTTTTAATTGACGATTTTATATAATATTTCACAATAAACATTTCTAGAGTCTCATTTACTCTTACAAGAATATAAAATATATAAAGCATACCTTAGAAAGTTATTACCGAAAATGACTAATTGAAAATAACATGACACAACAATAACACCTTTATATTTATTTCATTTTATTGCTGATCCGATATCCTCTATTTTGTTAACTTAATTTTCTTCAGATAAAACTTCTTTCTTGATCGAAGCTTTCAAACAAATAACACATCTAAATCACAGCATATGTTTGGGAGCTATGGTGCCCCAAACGAACACACAGAATCTTAAACGTATAAACTCAAAAAACCCCATTTGTTGTATTTTATCAGGGGTCAATTTTTTTTCTTTTAAAAATTTAAAAACGTGATTTTATGGCGAGTAACAACCATGAAAACATAAGAAAATACTAAAAAAATGGACAGCAAATATTAACTACAATCTGCGATATGACCCTACTTTCTAAAAATCAAAAATCCTTTACGTATATATAACTCTAAGAAAACATGCAATACATAATTCTAACAGATGTCGAAACATTCCATTGCCTCGAATATGAAATCAGCTGACTTTGATGTCATTGATGTTATTACTGAACTGTTTATACAGCCATTTCCCATATTTATATCGTGGTAAACGGAAATTAACTTCTGGAAACATTATTACTGATGAATCTAGACACGAGCTATCGAATATTAAATTATTATCTCGAAGCAGGAAATTAATCTAACAGCATACTCCTATCTTAATAAAAACATTTTGATAATATCATAGTTATATTTACATTTTTAATTTTATGTTTTGGTACAAAGTAATTTATGGATGTATCGAAAAAGTTGCGTTTTATGTTGCATAAAACTCCGTACTTCATATTACGATTGGCCATGGTTATGTATCATGGCCAACTTGATTCTAAAAGAAAATTTTCTAATTCAGATAAAAAGAAACGCACGCCACAAAATCCAGTTGGTGTTTTTTAATAATATAAAAATGATTATTGTATATAACTAGATTTATTTTTATTTTTAAATATACAAATTAACCAGTAAAAATTAATTCTTTTATGTTACTGTATCGCCCCAAATATTATATATTACTAGTTGACTCTGCAAATGTTGTTCTGCCATATGAATTAAAAAAAGAGAAGTATCCCTTGTCCTTGTCCAAGGTCAAATCTATGACTATTCCAAAATTTATCAAAATTGGTTCAACGATTTAGACATGAAAGCGTATAAAAACAAACTCACTTTCGTAGTTATAATATTAGTAAGGATATAAGTAGAAACAGAGTGAGACACTTCACTTGCCTTTCTGTTTGAAAGAAGTGAGTTGTACGACGACAGCTCTAAGAAGTATGTGAATTTAGTGTAAATAATATTTTTTGGTTTATTTTATTATATACTAGTTGACCCAGCAAACGTTGTTCTGCCATATGAATTAAAAAAAAATAGCCTATGTCCTTCTCTAAGGTCCAATATATGACTATGCCGAAATTCATCAAAATTGGTTCAGCGGCTTAGGCGTGAAAGCGTAACAAATAAACTCACTTTCGCATTTATAAAATACCAGCCGATCACGCCCGCTGGGCGATTAACAGGCAAAATTAAATGAAAAAAAATGAGAAATGGTAAATATCTTCGTAAAAAATAAAAAAAATCAATAAAAATTATCCAATGTTACTTCTAATACCTCCAAGAATATGTGTACAAAGTTTCATGATGATCGGTTAAGTTGTTTTCGCGCAAAGCGTAACAAACAAACTTAGTTTCACATTTATAATATTATAGTATGACTAGATGACCCGGAAAACGTTGTTCTGCCATATAAATTAAACTATGTTCTTCTCCAAGGTACAATCTATCTCTGTTACCGAAATTCATCAAAATGAAAACATAACAGACAGAGTTACATTCAAGTTTATAATAGATGACCCGGTGAACTTCGATCTTCTTCTTCATCTAAGCATTGTAGCCCGGTCGCAACCTAAACTTCTGTTTCAGTGCCCGGGGTCCGCTTTACGACTTTTTCTACTCGCAGATGGCAGAAATATATGAATATATGTATAAATATATGTATAGAATCTGTCCCATTTCCGGAAACGAATAAATGCAGAGGCTCTGGTAGCGGTACCAATGGCATCAACCAAACCTGCTAAAGAAGTTTTCACTCCAAAAATTATATTATGTATTAACATTGTATTCTTCTTTATATCAAGCCAATCAAAACAGTCTATTAAACCTACCAAAATCTCCATATTTAATTGAACTTTCAATATTAGGCGTGATTGCTCTTAACTTATCGTGATGAATAAACACTTCTCAAAAACTCACTGTATAATTGAAATGAATCTACACGAAATGACAAATTAATTATTTATCAACGTATCCATCTATTAAACGATATTTGCAGGCATTCCGTCAATCGCTGACAGTTATTTCAAATAATTGACAGCTATGTCAAAAAACTTACAGTTATGTAAAATTAATATGGTCGTTAATTTTTATTAAATTTTCTTGAATTTGATAATGTTCCGCTCAACTTTCTTAATTTTTTCTTCCATAGGAACCTTCTCCTGACATTAATAAATACAAAAAATAAAGAATTAGCGAAATTGTTCCATTCGTTCACGCGTGATGCGATGACCAAGGGAAATAGAGATTCATTTTTATATACAGGATGACTTTGACAAACCCGTCCAAATTCACACAGAAGAATCTTTAGTAAAAGTTATGTGAAACATGTATTTTAGTTTTGTATCACATAGTACAAAAATGTTGAGTAATCAGCATCACAAAGTCATTCAAAGAACTCGCAATTTACGTAATACGGCGCGAAAGTGCAATGACCTCTCCATCTGACCTAGTAAAAGGCCGAGGACGGCGGCATTGAACCGGGCGAGCGAATACGCACTACTCATTTACGCGGGTGTGACAGAGACAGGTTAACGACGCTGTTTGCACCATATGATTATTCTGTACGATTGAATTAATGATCCTATATGAAATATTTTATGGTGAAAATTCAACATACAATTTTTTTGCAAAAATGGGTTCCATAAATGATGTTTAGTGCGTAAAAAAAATTTGGACGGGTTTGTCAAAGTCACCCTGTATATAGATATAGATCAGTTAGGATTTTCCATTTAATTTACTCGATAATTTGTTACATTGATATAGGAGTATTTAAGCCGATTATTGAAATGTTGTAAGAATTTTACAGCACTGTTATTTAACATTTTGTCAAATTCATCTTAAATTGTGTATTTTATGGCTTTGCATGAATAACATGAAATTAGTAACTCAAGCGCAGATTAAAGAGGTTCGTTGTATTGTGTGACATATATATGTATACACACACACATATACATATATGTGCATCTCGACGTAAATATTAATACACTACGCCGTACATTGCAATTACATAACTGCACGAGCTAAGACAATACAAGCCAACGTTACCAATATAGCGAGCTCGAGCCGTGAGCCGTACTTGACTTCCGTTCTTCACGTGAATACTTAAATACCTAAGTTTCTATTCAGCTATTCTACAGTATATTCTAGTATAGTTTTCAGCACTTTGTGTAATTTAGTGGTTACTTATAAAATGTACGGGAAAAATAACTGAAATATTGAAATAAGCTAACGATATATATATTATTAACTAGATGTGCCCGCGACTCCATCCGCGTGGAACAGTGACTATGGGCAGCATTTTTTGGATATAGCTTTTAGTTTATTTTGGATTACAAACCCTATAATATAAATAAATGAAATATGCAAACAGTCAGTGTTATCGAATGCAACTGTTACGCCATGCGTCTCCGAAATACGTGCGCTCGCTGCGAATAATTGAATGCTACAGGCGGCCGGTTTTTTTTCCTTAAAGCTAAAGCTGTTTTTATCTCAGACGACTTGGCAG
The DNA here is from genome assembly GCA_963693495.1 of Malacosoma neustria. Lineage (NCBI taxonomy): Eukaryota > Metazoa > Arthropoda > Insecta > Lepidoptera > Lasiocampidae > Malacosoma > Malacosoma neustria. The sequence goes on from OY856379.1 coordinate 12,179,564, forward strand.
CAACTACGGACGTCAAAGCATTCCAACCCTGTGGGAGCGGGTCGATCAGCCGTGCTCGGAGTCGCGCCTCCTGTGAGGTGCGCTTCCGACTCGACCACTGCATGGGGAGTAATGGACAACCGCCACAAATGGCAAGAGTTCTTTTTTATTTGAGGTCTATCGACTTCACCGGTGAAGCCGATCCTATTATAATCTACTACCGTTTCGGAGTGCTTATATCTGGGGGAGAAGAAACAGCGAAAGAAAATTCCCCGCAACATATCTATTCTACGTGTAAATTTTGTATTGTGTGAATTGTGTATCTATAGGCTATGGGGGGCAGAAGGCATCCCTAAACCTATTCCGTCGGGCTGCGGCTCTCGGCGCACTTTATATACCCGCACTTTATATACCAGCCTAAGCTAAACCCTATTTCATATGATCGATAATATAAATCTGAGGTCAAGTTAAATTGGATATATATTTCCGAAAAAACTTTAACTAAAACTATTTTTCTTTTCTAAAATAAAAGTAGCCTAAGTTACTCCTTGTTACATCAGCTACCTGCCAGTGAAAGTCCCGCCAAAATCGGTGCAGCCATTTCAGAGATTAGCCGGAACAAACAGACAGACAGACAGACAAATATTGTATAAATGTTATTTTGGTATATGTACAGTGTATCCATTCGAATGCACTTAGTAAAAAGCGATTATTTTAATATTACAAACAGACACTCCAATTTTATTTATTTGTATAGATAACTGTTATTTGGAAGTAAAATAGATGAGAAGTTTAAGTTTTATGGGAAGTTTGTGTTCTGATCACAAAATGTGCTAAATTTCACTATTTTTGCATAAAACTAATTTTCACAGGCATGAACGAACATAAAGAAACTGACATTTATTTCAATCTCGGGAAGCAGACATATACTTGGTGATTTTACTAGGTGTAACAGCGACGTGCGTTTTTTTTGTCAACTGTGGAGGCGCACGGGCGCAGACCCCGCAAGCAGCGTGCATCAAACATTTTCACATCAAGTACAAAAAAAAACATAGAGCCAGCTTTTAACTTATCGATCCGTCCCACTGAAGTTATGAAATATTTATACAAATACGAAACCCCAAGTGGCACCCAAGTTGCTAACAATACGAGTATTATGAGTAGAATAAAAAGAAAACTCAATAAAGGCCGGGTTTAATTGATTTAAAAATATCCAACGACCCTTTTATCCCAAAGTTGGCGAAGAATTTAAAGTTTGTTTTGGCCGAGACAGTATTTACTGTCACAATTATTTAGGTATCGCTTGTAAGGGAATGTGAAAGTAATTTCAATACAGACTGAAGTTTTATGCCCATTTCAATATGTACGTACATTATATTGAAATTGGAAAGTGTATTGGGTAGTATTCCTGGGGATATAAATTGGTGTAGCTCGAAAGATAACTTGGCAGTTATGGAATTTAATGGTCATAATATTTGCTTGATATTTTAGTACAAAATAATGCAGACAAATATAATGGTGCGTAGCGTAGTATAGTGAAATGAATAAATACGAGTATTAATAATAAATACTATCGACGTGCCATTTATTCCCAAAGTAAGCACCAGAGCGCTTGTGTAATTTCTGAAAAAAATAGGGCCAGACCTGTGTCTGAAGTAGAGAACTCTCTAAATAGAGTCTCTGAATGGAAACGACAAAACCTTGCCCAGTTCAACCCCTCGAAGACGCAAGTCTGCGTATTCTCTGCCAAGAAAATCACGTCAACACCAGTTCCAAGAAACTTCTCTTTCCATCTCAAGCAGTAATGGAGTCCTTGGTGTCGACATCACGAATAATGTGCAGTTTAGGGGACAATCGGAGGGCAAAGCTAAGTTTGTCTCCAAAAAGCTGGGTGTGCTAAACCAGTCCAAGCAGTATTTTACTCCAAGGCAATGGCTTGTGCTATACAAAGTACTACAGGTCAGGCCGCATATGGAGCACTGCTCACGTTTATGGGTTGGAGCACCCGCCTGTCAACTCAATCCCCTAGACTCCATCGAACGGCGCGCAGTACGTGTTGTCGACGATCCTATACTCACAGACAGACTAGACACGCTTGAACTTCAGAGAGACTTTGCGTCTCTTGGCGTATTCTACCGTCTGTACAACGGGGAGTGTTCTGAGGAGCTATTTAGAATGATGCCCTCGTCGTCTTTCACCACACTGCCTGCCATCGGCTGGGTATTCGTCCCCATTTCTTGGAGACTCCTCTTTCTTGTACGAAACGGTTCTCAAGCAACTTTCATATTGTGTACTTTTAGGATTGGGAATGCGAACACGTTACTATATGGGGTTCTTTAAAAAAAGCGATATAAAATTTCTTAGAAGTCGGCAGCGCGTTGGTAATACCTTTGGTGTTGCAAACGTCCATAGGCAACGATGATCACCTCCCAAAATGGGCCGTTTACATGTCTGCTGAACTCTAGCTATAAAAAAAATAATACCCTCATACTTTTCTGTTTGCAAATAAGTACATAAACACCATAGTCTGAACAGGAATCACCAAAACCCCCGTAGGCGTTCTGATGGGCGAAAGTTGTGACACGAATGTTTTCAAAATCAATATATTCTATATACCTCTCATCTTGATGGCAAAAGACGTGCATGAACTTTGCTATATGATAATACTAGCTGACCCGGTAAACGTTGTTCTGCCAAAAACAAAACATTTTCGCGACAAAAAGTAGCCTATGTTTTTCTCCAAAGTCCAATCTATCTCTATACCGAAATTCATCAAAATTGGTTCAGAGGTTTAGGAGTGAAAACGTAATATACAGACAGTTACTTTCATATTTATAATATTACTAGCTGTGCCCGCGACTCCGTCCGCGTGGAATAGTGACTTTGGACAGAATTTTTTTGGATATATCTTATGGTTTATTTTGGATTACAAACTCTATAAACCCTATAAATGTGAGCAGTGCTCAATATGCGGTCTGACCTGTGCTTTGTATAGCACAAGTCGTTGCCTTGGACTGAAGTACTGCTTGGACCGGTTTAGCACACCTAGCTTTATTAATACATTATTAATATTTATGCAATTTTATAGGACGTACATATATCAATGGGAACATAAGGCATATAATAGATTACCCACATACACATGACCGTGTTTATAGTAAACTAGCTGTGCCCGCAACTCCGTCCGCGTCGAATAGTGACTTTGGGCAGAATTTTTTGGATATATCTTATGGTTTATTTTGGATTACAAACCCTATAAACCCTAAAATATAAATAAAAGAAATATGCAAACAGTCAGTATTATCGAATGCAACTGTTACGCCATGCGCCTCCGAAATACGTATGTTCGAACTTACAAAGTCCAGCCTAAGCTAAACCCTAATTCATATGATTGATGATATAAATCTGAGGTCAACTTAAATTGGAATATAAAATTTCCGAAACTTATTATTTTTAACAAAAACTATTTTTTTCTAAAATAAAAATAGCCTAAGTTACTCCTTGATACATCAGCTATCTGCCAGTGAAAGTCCCGTCAAAATCGGTGAAGCCATTTCAGAGATAAGCCGGAACAAACAAACAGACAGACAGACAAAAATTGTAAAAAATGTTGTTTTGGTATATGTACCGTGTATACGTCCGAATGCACTTAGTAAAAAGCGGTTATTTTAATATTACAAACAGACCCTCCAATTTTATTTATTTGCATAGATAGATGACTCGGTTAACTTCGTATCACCAATATATATTTGTGCAAAATGTAGTCAAAACTTAAACCGAACAAAATGAATTAATAGGGTTAAACTACATAAAAATCAAGTGAAGCACAAATTAACATCAAAACGGAAATTCGTCACTTCATCAATCTCGAATGGAGTAAATTTTCTAAGAAGATATAGTTAGAAGAATTGTTACTGCCAAATGTGCATTAGAAATAAATTATCAATTTTTATTGTATTTATGGTTCACTATTTTGGCGATAATGGCTTACACATAAAATATATATGCTGTTGGACTTTTTGTAGGACTATTTAAGATAAACATTTCCATAATACATTATATACATGTAACTCTAACGGTTTTTGCAGCGCACGCCAGAATAGCTCGCAGATGGCAGAATTTTTTCCTACTTACTTGGCCCTTATCGTTATATTTTGGACAATTCACACAATATCTTTATAAATTATAGCCTATGTGTTATTCTGATATATAAGCTATATTATTGTAAAGTTTCATTAAAATACATTCAGTAATTTTTGCATGAAAGAGTAACAAACATACATTCTTACACACTTTCGCGTTTATAATATTAGTAGGATTCAATAAAGTTCCTCTGGTTTTGATATGAACGCGTTGTTTGCAAGCAAGTTAAAAACAGCATTAACGAGAATGTTTTAAACTTTAAACTATTTCAGATTAAATATAAACAAAATACGGATTGACATATACTTTATATGTTACCCTTAATCCTAAGTTTAAATGTGATGTTTTATTTTAGTACAACCCTCATACATTCAGCCCACTTAAAGGTAAGTAGTCATGTAATTCATACAAGATGTTTTCTTAAACTAAATATGGTTTTATTCTAAAAGTTCATAAAATAAGCAATATAAATGTAATTCATGATTTGATGTGTATTTCCAGTGCAAAGGATCTTTAAATAATTTTATATTCTTAAAGCATACTATCAATTAAGTGACTCTTCTTAAACCCATACTCTTCAACACACGAAAAGCTTAGCAACATTCTACGCTATACGCCAATCCGGAGTATAAACCAGTCTTATTAATAAGGCTTAGTAATTTTAGGAGCTTATATAATTCTTATCTTTGTTTTTTCATGAAAGCAGCTTCGGTAAACCAAGGTGCTCTCGAGTGTGAGTGACGTTATCGGAGTGACTTGCAGGTTGGACGTGGGCGCAGGCGACGTGCCCCAAATAATTTATCTGTCTACAACCATCTGCTCACAGAGGATTTAATTACGCCAATTTACGCGCTTCACTTTGCCCTAATTAATAAAGTATTATCAATGTTTAACATTTTTAATGGTCACTCATAAACGCATCCTTTATTTCTTTGTATATTTCGTATTACATCCGCTTTCTGCTATTTTATTATATGTATTGTATTACGCGACAATCATTTCTAACACTCGTTCAATTTATGTATCCCTTTTGAGGCAACTTTTAAATTTGATGCAAAAAACATTTTGTTATTTGGATTTAACTGTACATGTACAAGAACATGTAGTGTCCCGAAAGAATCGAAACAAAAAACTGAACATACATCAGAAGCTAAAGGTCTAATTCCTAGTGTTGCATTTCTCTAAATATCAACTATATTATTAACTTTTTTTTATTACTGTAGTACAGCAGACAGGCTGATGCCCACTTGGAATTTAGCAGTTATTACCGTTGCCTGTGGGTGTTTGCAACGCTAGTGACATCGCGAACATGCTTCTGTTCCATAAGGGTACAGGAACTTGGGTCACTAATGCCGGAACACAACACACAGTTATTATGGCGGCATACTAAAGACTAAAGGTGGTTGGCATCCAGACGGGCTTCGGGCCCTACCACATAGAAATACAATTTTAAGTTTTAAAAATATGAGTTCTTGTGCATTATCTTTCATTAAAAGTAAAATGTCAAATATATATTTGACTCGCTGACCCGACAAACGTTGTTCTGCCATATAAATTAAAAACATACTTTTCGGACTTCAGTAAAATCCGTTCTTAGTGAGCGTTTACAAAACGAAAGTCGAAAGGGTTTTGTCACATTTTACGACAGGCCGACCCCGGCCGAAGAGGTCAGTATTCTTTCTCCGCACCTGCACAGATGGAAACTGTAGTTATTATTTCTCTAGTAGCGTTCGTAATTACATGATTTTAAAATATTTGTCGTACTGAATGAAATCAAATCCCTAAAATTATAAAAATGTAAAAAATGTCAGAGATATATTGAGTGTGACGTAAAGTTTGAATGTAACTTCTAAATGATTTGTTGCTTGTAAATTTATCGGTTAGAAAAGCTTCGAGGCACAGACTAATTTTCTTTTGAAAACCATCACCATCATAACATAATACAAAGTTTGGTATTGACAAAGTCTGTATCAAATACCTAACAATTGGCGACGCTTTGTGAGTCACGTACCGTGTAGACGTAGCACACAAACATTTAATTAACAATGAATCACTTCATTTCGTGTTTACAGGGTTTCCATAAAAGAAGAAAGTATTACAAACGTGTTCTTAAACTAATTTCCACGTTATGTGGAGTCGATATAAGGTATCCGCTACATTCTTAGAGTTCTCGGCTTTTACATTTTTTGTCATCGTAACATTTTTCTCGCAATCTTTTCTGTAGATTTTCTCTACTCTTACTTACTCTCGTACGCGCTACTTTTAAACTTATTTAACACTCATTCCTGATTTTATTCATTTTCGTTGATACTCAATATAAAATTAAATAATAAAATACATTTTCGAAAATTTTTAGTTCTTTTATATTAATATTTTATAAAATGTTATTATATTTATAATTTTAGATATATATTATTAATAATTATCTGATTTCATCTCTCTATATTTACTTGAATTAGAAATACTTGTCGTCGCTTTTTTACATGTCATTTGATTTTCACACCCCAGAAGAAAAAAACTAAAAAGGCGTGCGCTCTTTCTAGAAGATTTTGAGTATATAAGTACACTTTTATATTATAATTTAATATCTGTATCACACGAGTAAAATAATGAAATGACATATAACATATAACCAAAGCTTCGCCGTAAACATCTAAGCAAAAAATATTACTCTTTAATTGAAAAGCGAAAGCAAGCAACCCTATTCTCAATGAATAGTGAAATAAGAGGCGTCTGCTCAGGACACCCCAAGATCTCTCTTATTTGCGCTATCCCGGCTTATAACTAATACAAGCCAGTTTGGGTATCAGCCTAATTAATAAACTCCAACACACAATCACGTATTTAGGTTAAGTTAATGTTGCGGGATTAAGTGCGTCTTAAATACAATATTTCCCTGTTTTAGTAAAATTAATAAGTAAAATTAATAATATTTACGACAATAATTCAAATTCATTTAAATTATATTCTTAGAATAGCTTATGCTATTATAGTTCCCTAAGCGTGCCATAATAGCTCGGCAATGTTCACGTATCACACTAGTCCGTGGCTTTCGTGTCTTGACAGTGACATCTTCACAAATATATGTACATAGACAAACGAGACCGCGTAGGTATGACTAGATCGCATACTATAGCTATGCAGGCTATAAAATAAGGACCAAAATCTTACTTATTATACAATATAAACACAGGCTTTGGTCTGCTCTCAGCCTCTTTCCGTCTCCATAGATGGCCTATGGAACCTAATGTGTTTATGTGTGAAGCTACTAGACGGACTTTTATGCCAAAACTGTAAACTCAAAACAGAAAACTTTTCATACATATCACATATGATACATACATATGTATGTCTTTGAACAGGCAGACAATTAGGCGCAATGATACATATAAGTTTGAAACTTATTGTTATTCTGAATTTTATTATGTTATTATGCAAGTAGTCTATCTACTGGTCCAATTTTACGGTAAAAGGACACACTGAAACCTCAAATAACTGGAATAAAGCAAAAAACAAACGGGAACTTGTTTACAATATTTGTTTAATCTTCATTTCCAGTCTTATTAATACGACATAATTTTTCAGAAATATCGATATTTAAAATTCCACTAACCTTTGAATTTAAATGCAAAAGTTTATATGGTATTATGGCTGCTAAAGCATGGCTTTAAATAAGTTCATCACAATAGATAAAGAGTATGTATGTATGTATGTATGTATGGAGTATCTCCATGCTGAAGAGTAAATCTCTAATATTTCGTTGTTTTGATCTGATTGATGGCAATCCCCTCTCATTCCTAATCCAATTTTGTCCCTTTCCTCTCTTCTTTTTTTACCACCACCCCTGTACATTAACTAAGCCGTAAAAAAGTTAACCGTATTGATTCCTTCTTCTAAAACATAATAATCTATACAAATAAATAAAATTGGAGGGTATGTTTGTAATATTAAAATAACCGCTTTTTACTAAGTTCATTTGGACGTATACACGGTACATATACCAAAACAACATTTTTTACAATTTTTGTCTGTCTGTCTGTTTGTTCCGGCTAATCTCTGAAACGGCTGGACCGATTTTGACGGGACTTTCACTGGCAGATAGCTGATGTAACAAGGAGTAACTTAGGCTACTTTTATTTTAGAAAAAAAATGGTTTTAGTTAAAAGTGATTAGTTTCGGATTTTTATTAATCCAATTTAAGTTGACCTCAGATTTATATAATCAATGATATAAAATAGGGCTCAGCTTAGGCTGGAGTTCAGGTTCGAACGCAGTTTGTATATTTCATTTATTTATATTTTAGAGTTTATAGGGTTCGTAATCCAAAATAAACCATAAGATATATCCAAAAAATGCTGCCCAAAGTCACTATTCCACGCGGACGGAGTTGCGGGCACAGGTAGTATATAATATATTCAATGCTCCAAACCTTTTGCGTAAGATGTTCTTTTTTGCTTATACATTTAGTTACCCCTCATAAAAAAAATCTCCATGCAAGGGCGGACTCAGATTACTAACCCCTGCGACTGGGGTCGGCCTGTCGTAAAAGATGACGAAACAACCCTAGATACGGGGAAGGGCTCCAGGCCCGTCTGGATAGCAACCACTCTTGGTCTTAAGTATGCCACCATAATAATCTTATATTGTGTTCCGGCATAAATGACCTAGGTTCCTGTACCCCTATGGAACAGCAGCGTGTTCACGGTGCCTCTGGCTTCACAAACATCAATAGGCGACGGTAATTGCTAAACTCTAAATGCACCGTCTGTGTGCGCCTGTCTACTGTTCCTCAGCAATAAAAAAAACATGCGGGGCAGTCTTTGGGGACTGCCGATAGAAGGGAAAACTACTAGATTATTATTTTCGGTTCATAAAAAAATGTTTATGATCAAGCATTAAAGTTTAAATTGGTCATTAACACTTCTTTACAAACCAAAAATTGTTCACCCAAAAAATGCTCAACACGCCTAAAGAAGTTTTTACTTCAAAAACTCAACTGTATTTCATTGTAATAAAGTCGCAATTCGAATAGATATGTATAAGTAAAGCAATGCAATCATTTAAAAGTTACAGAAGTTTTCACTTCAAAAAAATTTGTGTATGAAACATATTACACATATTATATCACACAAAATTTGAAATATAAATAACGTATTTGTTTGTAATAAGATTGTACGCTTATTATGCAAACACATAGACATGTCAGACCCGTAGGCTGTTAGTACGTCAATCACTTTTGAACGTGAGTGCGAAAATAATTCTCAATTTCAATAAATTACAATAAATTATTGACACGATGTTGTTCTCACAAGCTGAGAACAAAGTTTATAATGTTGGTGGATTTGGATTGTATATAGAAAATACCAAATATATATTATCAGTTACGTAATTGACTAATAAATAAATATAATTGTAAAATATAACATATATCTTGATATATAGCGATATCTTGTCCCAAAGTAAGCAGTAGCCGTGTTATGGGTACCATACAACTAATATACTCCTTATAAACATTTCTTTCATAATTACACATAACTATATATTTAGACTCATGACGGTAAACCAATCGATCGATCGATATCGATTTAAGTAAGATGCCACGAAGGTCGTCAATGCATTTTAGTTATTTTCTAGATTAGATATGGTTAAACTAAAACTGGAGTTGCAAATAGATCTCCTGATAGCAAGTAGTCTACGTCGCCTATAGACTTTTGCAAGGCCAGAAGCATTGTCAGTGCGATGCCGACCTGGAATTTTTAATAGCGTTTCTTTTTTAATCGTACAGCGTATCGTACAGCAATGGAAAAGCTGAAAGGATCCCGGATTGTTGGGTAGCATTTAACACATTTTTTAAACAATTTTATTCGTTACACGTAAAATGTAAATCGTAAAAAATAAATCAAATCCACAGTCTACTAAAAGATAAATCAATTACGCAGTTACTGCTCACTTACATTTTATATAATACAAGGAACTAAAACGAAGAATAAAACTACAGTGAAATAAAACATCGTGAGGAAACTTGCTCCCAAAAATGATCCGTGTAACTCTTCTACCTTCGATAATATAGGGTATGCTAGTTTTTTTTATTGTGGAGTACATACTGCTTATTCTCTTTGAAACGAAAATAATTTATCTACTATTAATAATTTGTTTATTTTATATAGCATATTCATATATATGGAAAAAATGTTCAACCACGCCATCTCTGCCGGGCCCCGGACGGTGGCGTACACCCAAAAAGCTTGACATTTTAAAGGGTGATGTGTGCTAATGGAATACTGGAGATGCTGAAGATACTGCGAAGTGGAGAAGAAAAAGTTGGAAATTGGACCCCGGGAACCGAAGCAGAAGTTTGGTTTGCAACCGGAATTTAAGATGAGATTATGATGATTTAGCATAGCATTTGCATAAAAATATAGTGTTTTTCTTATGCGGATATGTACGATGATGTTCATATTCGTAAATTATCATAGTTATTTTCTTGTAATTTCTTAATTCGGCACGATTTTAAAATATTATTTAATTACGGCGACTCTCACTACTTATTGATCACAGCTAGAGATCATCTTGTCTACCTAAGAAAGCATTTTGTAAGGTGTAAGGCAACTTTGATCACAATATAAAGTTAAGTTAAATTCCGATGTGTTTTTATAGTTTTATTAATATAGTTTTTGTAGTTAAATATTTATCTAAACATATTTAAATCTGAACAAATTATAAAATCAGCGAAACTTTTTGGATTACAGTAAAAACCAAAGCAAAAAGGTGTCTTTAATGTTTTCCCTTTTAAAAAGAAATGAAACCAAATGCTTATCTATAATATAAAAGTAAAACCTAAGTTACTTAAGCCTTTTTATATGATTCATTAAGGAGGTATTCTAGTCTAGACGCCTGAATTTCGGGCGTTTTTTGACGCTTGATAAAAAAAACAGTGAATATTTTTAGTATCCATATTTTTATCATTTGTTATTAATATAATTTTTTATTAATTATTTTTATTAAACACATAAAAAAATTCAGTAACTTATGTGCCTTGAAGTAGAGGGGGGGAAAACGTGACCTCGTTGTCACGATTACCACACTAAAAAAAATCAATAAATTCTTGATTAGTAGAAACGTCAAAATGGTATGAAACTTGAAAAATTAAAATAAAAAAATTTCTCCCAAAATCCCCCAGCTACTCAATAGGGTCGATTTTTCCACTCATTTTCTAACGTTTACAAATTTTTGTAAAATATTAAATACTTGAATTTTTAAGTTTTTAGAGGTTCATATTGAAGAGGGACATATAAAGAATATTCATATCAAATTTCAAGTCAATCAGTCGATTAGGACTTGAGATTTTGTGACGACCGTTTTGAAAAAACTAGTTTCGAGAAAAACGCGTATGAACTTTTACGTTAAGTTTCAGGCGGTGTAATTGATAGAACAGTACATATAACTTACATTTTCTTAATGAGCCATTCCAGCTTCATACTTCAAGCCTTCTTCTACTTCATATACATTCATATACATAGTATACTGAAAGTATAATGGAAAAAAGTAGAGTGGTATTCATGTTCAGGTAGTCGGCGCCTTTAGTCACCTATTGTTAGATAGATTCGTTCCGCTCAAACCGGCCGAGTTGCCATGTCACTAAAAGAGCTATAACTTTTTAAACAATTCAAATTTAAAAAAAATCATTTTACGAAGTTCTTTTTGAATATTTAAACTATCGAAAAAAAAGAAAAAATTGATTTTTTTTTAAATTTTCTAGACTACAATTATTAACTGCCAACAGTTTAAAAATGTATATTATTTTCATTCATACATAGTAATATAACGTTGTTAACGCCGAACCATTTTATTTTATCCAATGTAATGTTCAGTTATATAGTTATTATATACACACGTAAAACAGACGAGTATAATCATCTGGAGTAGTCTAGAGTCACCGAGCCGTGAATGGGGTATGATTACGCACAGCAGAAACTTGCCCCGAAAGCTTTTAACTTTAATCCACAGAGCGCACATATAGAAAAATGTTTGTATATAAATGTATTAAATTATGAACTTCATGTAAATTTATACGCCTGAAAATATACCGTTAATTATAATATTTTGTGATATTTTGTCATAGTAACCATACTGATTATTCTAATATAGTTTTATATCCCTGTCACCTCAAATTTCAATTTTATTTTAATTGGGTTGGCATTTTCGCTTTTGTGCAACACAAATGCTAGTTAGTGATTATATATGTAGATATATTAATGTAAACAGACATATACAGCACTTAACTTGATTAAAATATTTAAAATAGTTAAAGTGCGATGAAATATCAATTTTCCCAAAAACGTATTTCTTTATACCACGTTGATACCAATGTGGTACCTTTTTTTGGGAGGTGGAAATGCATGACGCATAAATCAAGGACTAGTGCCACTGGTAACGCCTGCAGAGGTCCTGAATTGTCTTCGCCGCATGAAGAATCGGAAAGTGCGGTAACTACCGCGGTAGTAAGGTCATGCCCACACCATGAAGCTGTTCGAAAGGTTATCGACTCTCAGATTCCACAGGAGTGTACTATCTCGGAATATCAATCACCTGCACGAACCATAAGCATTTGCTCTTTGCGCACAGTGATCAATGGAATTGACGTCACGAGTGTTTTATTTATACAACCATCGCCCATTAGCATTTCAAATATAGATTTTAAACTAAAATATAGTAATTGCATCATCAGTTAACATCACATACATCATGTCATTCGTGTTGATATTATATGTTGTTATGTATTGAAAGGCCGTTAGTCGGTTAGCAACCGCTTTATTTCTTATAGGTACCTACTAATACATATTAACTATACAAATATCTTAAACCGTGCAGGGGCGGAGAAAGAATACTAACCTCTGCGGCCGGGGTCGTCCTGTCGTAAAAGGCGACAAAACAACCCACCCTAGCTACGTGGTAGGGCCTCAAGCCCGTCTGGATGGCGATCACCTTTGGTCTTAAGTATGCCGCCATAATAACCTTGTGTTGTGTTCCGGCATTAGTGACCCAAGTTCCTGTACCCTTATGGGACAGCAGCGTGTTCGCGATGCCACTGGCGTTGCAAACACCTATAGGCGACGGTAACTGCTAAATTCTAAGCGGGCTGTCAGCCTGTCTGCTGTCCTACGCAATAAAAAAAAAAAAAACATATGTAGGTTTCAAAAAACTTTTCTAGCCATTTATATAAAGAATTTCTAGTAATTGTTAAATAATCCCCTTAGTACATTCAATATCATAAGTTTTAAGAGCATAATAATAAAAACACAACATTAAAATAATATTTCAGTTTAAACGTCATTTTTTATTGCTGAGAAACTGCAGACAGGCTGACAACCCACTTAATAGTAAGCAGTTACCGTCGTCTATATGTTTGCGACCCTAGGGGTACTGTGAACACGCTGGTGTCCGCATAGAGGTATTGTAACCTAGGTCACTAATGCCGGAACACAATACAAGGTTATTATAGCGGCATACTTTAGACCAAGGATGATTGCCATCCAGACAGGCTTGGCACTTAGCTAAAGCTATTTTGTTGCTTTTTACGACAGGCCGACCCCAGCCGCAGGGCTCAGTATTCGTACTCCACCTCTGCACGGAGATAAATGTAATAATACATCATAATGATTCTGTAATAAAATTAAAACAGCTATCACCGCTGTTTAAATATTAAAAATTTTTAAAAATTCAATGAAGCTAAGAAATTCAAAATTTAAGAGGTACAATATAAAAATACTTATATTACTTGTAGTAAACAATAAACAAAGAGATGGAAAATATACGAGATAAGTTGAACACAGTCTTATTATTTATTAGTATGTGGCGACCGCATTTCGTATGTTGTATAATATCATGTATCCCAATTTATCGCCTCGAGACCTCTCAACGCTTCAGCCACGACTCGTATGAATGGGTTGTAATTATCAACCGCATGCAAACTTCTATGTCAAACTAGTTGCCCTAATATACTCTGAAGAATTGTAGAATAGTGAAGCATTTAGTTGAAATAATTTGATCAAATGGACTGAATCATCAATTTAGAATTTACTAACATATATCTATTCGATTGATTGTATATAAACAATTTAATTCTGACTTTACTATTTTACTTTAATAACTTATTTTTATTAAAGTGTATACGTTTTCAATAAAAAAAACTTATCTAAATAATGAATATTACCATAACAATACTAGTACAGTTTAAAAAAGGAACATTTTTAATTAATAATACACAACAGACACAGTTTTAATTCCAAAACAATTAGTAGGTATATGTAAATACCAAAATGAAACTTTTTCTCATTCTCCTTCGTTATTGAAAATTTAATAAAGTCTCACTTAACACCGACACCTCACAAAATAATGGAGCAGACGATATACAAGTATAGATATTCGTACACGTTATTAACAAGTAGTGTTGATTCGGTTTTTTTAATGTCACAAACTGCCTTGTCAAACGCTAGCGAAATGGCCGCTAGCGTAAAAATAATGTCAAAGTAGTTAAAATTCTGCCACGCAACGAGAGAAGAAACTTCAAAATCCCAGCTCTCAATTCTGTCTTTACTGGCGAATCCATTGCCCTCCTAGAAGCAATCTTATACTTAGAGTCCCATCTCATTAGAAAAGCCATAGTTTTCACCGACTCTCTGAGTTGTCTTCAGTATAGTAAATAGAAGAAAATAACCTTGTAGATATAAAGTTAATAAACAAAATTCGTAAACAGTAATCTTCAACAAAATAATTAAAAAGTCTTGTTCTCCCCTGATGCCGGGATACTATCTTACCTTGTTCTATTCATACGAAAATGAAAGAGATTTTAATCAACTTTATTTCAATCAACCTAAAATGGATGTAAATAAAAGACTATAATATATAATTAACGTTTATTATATAATTCCATACCAGTATTTGATATGATTTCACTTGGTTCATAGATATGGCCAATGGCCTGTCATTAATGGGCTTTCATTATAATTTTAAAACTTTATGGGCATAATTTTAAAAATGCCGATAAAATTTTAACTTTCGACCTTCAGAACTCCAAATTTTCCTTTGAGTCATTCTTACAAATAAATTTAGGAAAAACAGTTACAAAATTTCTCATATACGGGAAAGTATAAAATACGACTAATGTTGAAAAATAACAAATATAATATGATGATTGCTATTACTATTTAATAGTGGACACCTATCTCAAGTTTTGAATGCTACCAAGAGTATGACTTCGATGATGATGCCGGATAGCAAACCAAGGGGCATTTTTTCTTTTGAGGTTGGATAAGTAAGCATGTAGCTTTAAACGCGTTAAACTTTTCTCCGTGCAGAGGCGGAATAACAACACTGGCCCCTGCGGCCGGGGTCGGCCTGTGCTTTAGCAATAAGACAAAGCTAGCTAGGTGATAAGGCGTCAAGCCCGTCTCGATGGCAACCACCTCCAGACTATAAGTATGCCGACTTAACAACCTTGTATTGTGTTCTGGTGAATCAGGTTCCAGTATCCCTACGCAGACAGCGGCGTATTCGTGATACCCCCAGCGTCGCAAACATCAATAAGCTACAGGAATTGTTTACTATTATGTGTGTGTCAGCTTGTTTGCTGGTCCACAGGTATAAAGAAGCTTTTTTATCCGTGCAGGGGCTGAGAAAGAATACTAACCTCTGCGACTGGGGTCGGACCGTCGTAAAAGGCGAAAAAACAACCCAACCTAGCTACGTGGTAGAGCCTCAAGCCCGTCTGGATAGCGACCACCTTTGGTCTTAAGTATGCCGCCATAATAACCTTGTGTTGTGTTCCAGCATTAGTGACCCAAGTTCCTGTACCCTTATAGGACAGCAGCGTGTTCGCGATGCCACGGGCGTTGCAAACATCCATAGGCGACGGTAACTGCTAAATTCTAAGCGGGCCGTCAGCCTGTCTGCTGTCCTACAGCAATAAAAAAAAACTACATATATATTTTCCCTTTGTAAATAAATACATATTATACATAAACACCCAGACGCGAGATGGGAATCGAACCCGTGACCTCCGTAAGGGTGACATATTGTGTTAGCCGTTACGCCACGTACGACGACTGCCACGACTGGCAAGAGAGGGCTCATCTAATGATTTTATGGGTCCAGAACCATGTGTAGGCATTCCGACTAGTCTCGTGAAAGCCACATTCAGGGATTTTGCAGATCGCAGTCAACAACAACACTGGCTGACTAGAATCGGTCTGGAACACTCCAAAAATTTTTGGGATCCACGTACAAAGCACGAGGATCCATCTGGAACATGAGCAGGGGCAAATACGCTACTTGCTTGGGGCTTTTTCTGGGCACTTTGGAACCAACAACATGCTCATGAAGATGGGTCTAACCGCGACACCTATGTGCAGGTTGTGTGGGGAACATACAGAACGCATGGAACACCTACTGTGTACATGCGATGCATTGGCCAGGAAGCGAATGAATCTTTTGGGGGTAGGATATCTGACACCGGAAGACTACAGGCTCCTATCTCCATATCTCATTGTTAGGCTCATGAAGCAAATCTTCAATGAGATTGGAAAGGAGTGATTGCTATCTAGGGGAACACAAAAGATCCCATTGGGTCGAAGTGTCCGACATAACTCTCGGCCCCAAAATAAGATAAGATAGATACGCCACGTAGGCAGTGGCGTAGGTATCGGAGGGCTAGGCGGTGCCGTGCACCGGGGCCCTCAAGCTCAGGGGGCCCGTAATTGCAATAACAATTGCAGCTTTAATATGTCACGAGCTTAATAAAGGCTCAAAAATATTTTGACATATGTAACCATGAATGTTAAACCTTTTACATAGCAAAATCTATAAAAGTTATTTATTATTTGTGTAATGTTAGGTAAGAAGTACGAGATAAAAACCAATCGTCGACTCAGAGCTTGTAGGCTTAAACCAAGATAATGGGCCCAGATCTGCCCCTCCCGGGCCTGATAAGTGCCATGGTCGGAAACAAATGGGTCAGGGTCGCCACCGTCTCCTTTAGCGAAATTGTCCTGCCGCAAAGGAGGTGTAGAGCGGGATAGAGAGCGCTGCAGTGACGCCCCTTCACACCAAGGCCGGCGGTGATGCTACGGTAAGCTACACACACCCCAGCTAATACATAATCTCTTATGTATATATACATAGTCACCATGGAGTGCCTTAGGCCGGCTTCTATTCGAGAATTGGACACTAGAGGAACACTAGGTTTGTTTCAATGGGTATACCAGGGACGTGAATCCCCATGTCAAATATAGGAGTGTACAGGAGTACTACGATACCCCGTGGTAATCCCCCAAGTGGTGGGATGTGTATCAAAAGTATACAAATAAAAGCAGATTTAAAGCAAGGTATATATTAGTATTTGAATACTAGGTATTTTCTATTTTCGAGCAATCGTTAGTTGATCGGTTGCAACGACTATATATGTTAATGATATTATATAGTATTCAGTAATATGATATAAATTAACCATTTAATACATAAAAGGATAATCTTTTAATTAATTTTAATCACGATAGGCCATATGATCCCGGACAAACATAATAAACAATAAGGCTGCCCAAAAACTTTCCAAGGGCAAGGGACATTCGACTTGTTTTATTTGTCTTGTAAGTCTACTAATAGATTTAGTTTACAGACAGCAAAGAAAGAACGCCGTTTGAGGTTTGATAAAGAAACAAAGTCACTCCGAGGTATCGACGAAAAAAGGCTCTCTAAAGTTTTGCGCTGTGATTTTTCATACGTAAATTAGTTGAAAATACTGTCTAGAAATTATGATATATGCCGTGAAAGGAATCGAATATGTGATCTCTAGGTTGCCTTGGGCGTGACACCACAAATACGTTTCGACTACGTTATAGCTGATCTAAACCTGCTGTAAGTATTGAAGCATTTAAGTTTAGAACCACTAGAATATTATATTTCTTGATCAATTTTAAGATAAAGCCCATAAAAACTTCGTAACCATCTTTTACAGTATAGCAGATTATTAGATTAGATAGTAGACTCATGACAAAATTATACCTAATAAGTAAAAAATTTAATTTACTGTTTATTAACAAATAAATGTAAGTAATTAATAAAACTGGTAATTGGCAATATATCAATCAAAATAATAATAATAATAAGCTGTAGATTTAATAATATAACAAAAGGATGTAGAGAATTTATAAATGTTTCTTTCTTACCTTTTAATTGCATAATGTATATGAATGTCCTTACCTATACGTGTATATTATTAATATACAATACAAACTACTTTAAATTTCATAAAAAAATTGTTATATATTTATTTAGAATAGAATTATTTCAACTCTATTGTTTTAATTATCGCGAGAAAAGCTGCAACACAAACTCTTATAATATTAATTAGTAAACGCTAACTGTGTACTTTAGGGTCTAAATATTTGACCTATAGTAAATATAATTCTGATCATATATCTTTAATTTTATGAATCCTTGGGAAAATATTATAAAAATAAATATATTAAAAATAAAACACACACCTAAAAACGCAAGGCTACGCGGAGCCCTCCAAATTTTTTTCTTCGAACCGTGAAAGTGTACTAAGTAAACGAAGCCTACCGAAAGCCGCCCAACCCAGCTGAATCCTCCTATTAGCTTCCCCCTCGAAGTGTCAATTCCCTCAAGGGGGTGACTGAGCCCAGCAGGATGACGTTATGTTCTGTTATTATTATTTTTTACATAAGTATAATCCCCCCACGCGTGTTATAGTATAAATTTTAAAACTAGCCAAATAAATACTTCTTCCAAGCGTATAATCCTAGTGGCATCAGTTTTTAACACAGGTCCAGAACAAAATACCTTTACGACCTTGGCATTGATACCCTACCGTGACATTACCTTTTCTTGAGTAAAGAGCAATAAATGAAATCTGGAATCTTTCAAAATTTTATAACATTGACACAAATCTGCTAAAAACTATTGGTAATTTCATATATTTTTAAAATGTCTTATAAGTTTAACATCTAGTTCTGATATACACCATATGTCTGCTTCGAAATAATAGAAAATTGTACTTACCCATATCATCAATAAGTGGTGCCATGCGAAGAGTCACTCCAACCAACAGTAAACACAAGAATAACAATAAGCATGCCGTCACCATGATTGTATAGCGAGCACGTCTAGGCAGTTCATCGGGGTCCAGTACCTTCAAGAGAAAGAACTGATAAATTGCTTTAAATATTAATTATTGAAGCAAAGCTTCTATATTGACGTTCGGGCCGCTCGCTTATAGGCGCTCGTCGTGCAGCCAGTCTATCCATGCTAAGCGACAGATTTTTACCCTTACACAAAATCGTCAGATTTAGTACTGTTACACGAGTTGCGGCGCTCGCGTGGCTGCTATCTCTCCACCTCAGTGTGCGTCGCCTTCACCTTTTGAAATTGTTTTCGTCATTAACAAGTATTATACATGTTTACAACAAACAGACGTTAAAAACTGTTTATCGAATGGTTCTATGGGTAAATTAGTATACATTGAATACGATGAAAATAATGAAATTAATAGAGTTTGGTTAGAATTAGTGGAAGATAAAGTTAGAAAAAAAATAAAGTTAAAAAGTCCAGCAGATACAGATGCATTGAATCTTAGCAGGACAGCTTTGCCGATTAAAAAGACAAATTGTACTATAACATTAAATACAATATTTATATACATATACATTAAGTACAATATTTATGGTAAAATCAATATTGCAAGATCACTAATGATTTATTCAGAATATGGAACAAAATTTACGAGAAGTAATGAACAACTATGCCAATTATTTTAGGTACAGATTTTAATTGCAATTTCAAAGATGAAAAATCTAAGCCATTGGTTGATTTCCTTTAAAAAAAATTTAATACAAGGATGAATAATGATCCAAACTGTTCGACAACTAAAACAGGAACAACTATCGATGCAGTATTTACTAGATTTGTTGAAAAAATTTAATCAAAAACGTTTGTATCATATTTTAGTTACCATCAACTAATATTTACTTTCGTACAAATAAGAATGAGAATAGTGGTGTGCAAATAACTGAATGTACTTCTGATGAACAAACAGATAATAATGCTTTGTGAATGATTCCATAATTGTATGTTAAAATTTTATGGTAAAACTTTGTACATATAAGACTATTTATGAATGAACAATTATTTTATGAATGCAATAAATCTTATTAGGCAAAAATTGCAGGATTCAAATTATTTTCATACTTTTTATACGCTTCCTTCAAATCCTATTACTGAAAAATAAGGTCATAGGACTTTTATTTAGATCTTGCACTGCCATCTATCAGTCAAAATTGTAAATAAGTGTATTCAAATATGAACCTTTCATCCACGAGTATTGGAAAGTAAACAAAAGATAGCGCTTTTCAATAAACAAGTATAATAAATATAATAAGGATAATTTTACATTTACATATTTTTGTTTTTTAAATCAGTACGAAATTGTATCAATAGCGAATTTTTAAAATTATTAACTATCGATTAACAACAACTCATTTGTAAATGTGGCCCATAATAATACGTTTTCTGTGTCAGATAAAAAATAATTGTATAATATTTGAGATGTATTCTATATGAATAATCAATCATGCAACAACAAACTTTGCGGGAAACCTTATGGGACCATACTCTACTTATTTATTTTTTCAAGAATTAAAAATTAATTATAGCATTTATTAAATAATAATTCAAAAATAATGTATATTTTCAACACAGTTATCTGCGCTAGATACCGAAGAGCTTTTTACTTTTTCCGGTATAAAAAAGAATAAATGTGGTGGTCAATTTAGTTTTTCAGAGATGACTATCATCGTCATAGGACAACAGTAACATATGATAATCCGTATGTTGCTGATGGTAGGCTGCCTGTATGGTAGCTGAAGGAGAAGTAAATTAATTTTTGGGACTATTTTCATTTCGTTTGCAGCCTGTACCAGATGTTTACGCGAATACATATTTCTACACCCGGGCATCAGGCAGTACAGAAACACTAGAATAGTTTTAGCGGATAACCAGTGACGAGGGTCTTCTTGTCAACGGGGGAGTTCAGAAGCGCAGTACAGGAAAGCATGTACAGGAGTGCCACATGACCTTACCACGAATCTTCAAATGTTGACATGTGCATCAAGCATTTCTACCCCAAAAAAGAGGGGTCACTCACATAATCTTGTACATGGTTGTATTTAGGCTGGCTTATAATATTTATTTATTATTATAAAACTCATATATACTATTAGCAAATATTTATATCGAAATTAAATTATACTGACATGAATAACTTTAGCCTGTTCATCAATAGCGGACACGAGCAGCGTGCGGTGTTTACGTGGCTTGTGGGTGTGGTTGTGAGGACTGCGCCTGCGCCGGCGTCGACGCCGCTCCAGCTCCAACAGTTCAGGACTGCGCAAGTCCCTGAGAAAAATATAATTCATTTTTTATTTTTTCACAACAAAGAGCATAACCATCTTGCGTAAACACGTTTATCCGTGCTGAGGCGTAGAAAGAAAATTGACTCTGCGACTGGGGTCGGCCTGTCATAAAAGGCAACTAAACAACCCAAGCTAGGTGGTAGAGCTCCAATCCCGTCTGCATGGCAGCCAACCCAGGTTTTTAAATCTACCGCCATAATAACCTTGTATTATGTTTCGGCATTAGTGCCCAGGTTCCACTACTTCGTTCAAAAAATCACGCGGTAATTGTCGCATACGAACGTTCACAACACCGTACTTAGTTCGTTTCTGTTCAGCGTGGTATTAGACATATTGTTAGATAGTATATATACATATAGCGATAGATAGAGACTCACACGAGCAGCCCCCGTGGTTGCTTATGTATGCTGATGATATCGCGCTGGCACATTCGGACAGGGGTAGCCTGGTGTGACGCGTGAAGGCGTGGAAGGAGTCGCTTGAGATCGGTGGTCTGAAGCTCAATGTGGCGAAGACCGAGTACTTGGCCTGTAACTCCATCGATTCCACACCCGTACGTATATGCGGCGACACGATCGAGCGCACGGACCAAGTGAAACACCTGGGATCTGTATTTCACGCATCTGGTGACATCGATTGTGACGTCAAGGCACGCATTGCTGCCGCGTGGGCCAAATGGCGTGAATTAACTGGTGTCATTTGTGACCTCAAATTGCCGGTAAAGTTGAAGGGATAGGTCTATAAGACCATCATAAGACCTGTCCTTTTATACGGCTGTGAAGCATGGCCGGTGTTAGAGCGACACAAGCAAGAACTGCGTGTCACAGAGATGAATGTGCTGCGTTGGATGTGTGGAGTAACGCGGAAGGACCGCGTTAGGAACTCCCGCATTCGCGGCAGTCTTCATGTCCGTGACATTGTGAATAAATTGCAGGAGTGTCGGCTCCGTTGGTACGGCAACCAGATGCTTACGTGGGAAACAAATGGCTGGCCATGCCACCTCCGCCCGGCCCCGGCAAGAGGTGTAGACCCAAAAAGTGCGGACTTGATGTCGTAAAGGGTGATATGTGTGCCAATAGGCTCACTACCAAGGATGCTGAAAACCGTGAGAAGTGGAGTAGAAAAAGTTGGAAAGCGGACCCCGGGCACCGAAACGGAAGTTTAGGTTGCAACCGGGATACAACGCTGGGATGATGATGATGATAATGATGAACGTTCACAACACCATGGGCATTGAAAAGATGTAGCTGAGGGTGGGAGAAAGAGGTAGAAATAGAGGACCAGAAATAAACTAATAAAGGAGAAAAAAAATAGAACATTAGAATTAAAACATTAGAACTGTGAAACATTACAACAGGAACTATTTCGGTCCGTCTTACTGTGATATTGTGATATCACATCGGTCGAAGTTCACCGTCAAACAGAGGTTAAAAAACTCTAAACCTACAGTCTGTCGAGTCAGTAAATAGGTTTATTATATACATTAATGCATAATGCAAAATTATCAAAAACGAAATATTACCCTGGCTATTCCTGTGTTATCTTATTTATTTTTTGGGGATATTGGCTATATTTGCACCAGTGTTGCTTCGTCCAACAGTATACTACTGCAACAACTAGATATAACTATAGCTTACTGGCAAAATCTACGGCGCTCAAATAACTCAGGACCCCTTTGTCAGGTGCAACACGCACCTCATCCAGTATAAGGTTATACTAACTTCGAATTCCCAGAATAAGGTCACTTTTATCCATCAGAGGAAAACAATAACAACAGTTAGAATAACAAAACCTGAATACTTTACTATCCCTAATCTAGTCTTAAGGTATTTGCCATATTGGGGCCAAATACCAAGTTAAAACCCTCATTTAGATTTAAACTAGTTGTTATTTAGTAATAGACCTTAAACCATAAATTTAGGGTTGTAAGTTTTATCTAGCACTTTATAGTTGGTATAAATGGAATGGTTTAAGACTGGATTTTTCCTAGACATAAGAATTTCACTTGTGTTTTATTTTATTTATTCCCTTTGGCCTACATATAAAACAGTTATTATATGAACATTATAATTTTTGAATTTTTATCATTAGTTGAGTTCACAAAGTTAGGCACTTAAGATGTTTAGTGAAAATCCTTACTTTCGATGTGTTTGTAACTTCAGTTTCTTGCGCTTGTGCCTGTTGATCTCATGCTCACACCAGTGAGAAGGCAACTCCTCGCCAGGACTGCCTATAATTGACGCTTCCTCTGGAACAAAAAAATAGCACCTTCTTTTAAATCTATATATTTCAATATTCTCACATCGCATGTATAAATTTTTCACTATTATGAGTAGGTACGTCATGTCAAAGTATGTCTGGTAAAATAGATTTATTGGAGAGAAGAAAAGAGGCCTCGCCGATGCGACTTCGCCAACGTTTAAATTAGTCCACGCTATGCCATTCAAAGTTAATATTTTTCATAATAAATAAAATTGAAAATATTGAATTTTTCCAATAAAATTTGGGCTGGTTTATTTTTATATATCAGTTGGCAATGATGGTGCTAAACTTACAATAAACAATTTGGATTGGCAAGTTCTCTTTATATGTATAAGGTGAACTTTAAACATTTCTCAAAAGTTTTAATTTTAAGTTCTTTCTCATTAGACACATCTTACTTTTCTGTCTATACTTTTGTTAAGGGATATTTTGTAAAGGGAAGATAGACATTTTATCCGTGCAGGGGCGGAGAAAGAATACTAACCCCTGTGGCCGGGGTCGGCCTGTCGTAAAAGGCGACAAAACAACCCACCCTATTTACGTGGTAGGGCCCCAAGCCCGTCTGGATGGCGACCACCTTTGGTCTTAAGTATGCTGCCATAATAACCTTGTGTTGTGTTCCGGCATCAGTGACCCAAGTTCCAGTACCCTTATGGGACAGCAGCGTGTTCGCGATGCCACTGGCGTTGCAAGCACCTATAGGCGACGGTAACTGCTAAATCCTAAGCAGGCCGTTAGCCTGTCTGCTGTCCTACAGCAATAAAAAAAAGACAAGGAACACAAATTACCGTCGGGCAAGCGACTTCTTAGCAGAAGCAGCAGTGGGTGAGTGCGCGCGCGTCGCCGTGCCTGTTCCGCGTGCAAGGCGCGCGCCTTGCGCTCTACTAGCGCCACTAGCACTGCCTCCAGGCGCGCCGCGCCGCTCTCCTCCGTACATACTGCTTTGTCTACGGTCTGAAATTAATATCAAAAGTATTATAAATTACGTACGAGTGCTTTATTTTAAAATATATACCTCTAATCGATTACATGCCGAGTTCAGTTCAAAATCCGGAACCAATTTTTGAAGTGAAAACTTCTTTAGGCTCGTTGAGCACTTTTTGGGTGAATAATTTTTGGTTTGTAAAAAAGTGTTTGTGATCAATTTAAACTTTAATGCTTGATCATAAACAATTTTTTATAAACCGAAAATAATAATCTAATAGCTCGACGATACAATTCACAAGTTATTTAGTTTTTAGTTTTTACTTCTATCGGCAGTCTCCAAAGATTGTCCCGCATATTTTTTTTTATTTTATTTAGAAGTACTATATTATGTATTTGCGCCTGAATTTATTTTGTAAACAACGTCAAATAATTAATTATAACACTAGATGACGCTTATGACAATACTTGCTCGCAAGTTGTGGTTTCATTTCGCCAACATTTGGAAATCCGAACCACTATCCGGATTCATAATTGTTGAAATTGCCTCGTGGAACACGGCGTACATAAAATATCTTTCAAATCCAATAAACGTAATTAAATTTTTATAGTCTACACTGCTATTATACACTGAATATTTTATTGTCATTATAAAATATTATTTTGTAACCTAAGTGTTTGTTTGAGAATATTATTATTTACTTTGTTGGCAAGTAGGCGCAGTTCGGCAATTTTTTTATGATTGTCCCCGAAGTTACGTTACAAATAATTTTGAATAAATTTAAGGAATTTCAAGTGTTTCGAAATTTAAATATTTAATTTTAGGTAGCGAGTTAACGAGATATTTAATAATAATATGAAATAATAACTTATTTGAAATCTATATTACGAAGGTCAATAGCCTAATATTATGGCATACGTTATATCTTATATTTTTATACATGATAATGATGCAAAGGTTTTAAATGGCTTTGTGATGATGCTGACACTTACATCGGTGGAGGGCTGCCGCATGTTGAGCTTGCGGCCGGCCCGCGTGGACGATCATCGCCAGGCGCCGGATTCTACCGACCACTTCACACCTGCGAAAAACATAATCAGTTTTATTTCTCAAAAAATATAATCAGCATTTATTTCTTAATCAAATACTATCAAATTTTGATCTTTGTGATCAAACTGAGAAAACTTCTTTTAATTTTTAAACTTTAATTCGAAGGCAATAAAGAGGTTATGTTGTATAATATAAATGTATAGTGCCAAATTTCACCTTTACTTGATTATTCCAAAACACAGACTGTGAAAAAGAGTCCTTAGTAAAAAATGGTTATTTTAATATTACAAACAGACACTGCAATTTTATTTATTTTTATAGAGTATAGATGTATATGCAAAATTATTCGATACATCCATAATATTAAAACAAGGATTTTAATTTCACAAATTACATAAATTATTACGATCAACTGTCACGGCAATAAATGAAATTCATTGGAATTATAGTGGCGCCATCTGTCAAAGATTGGTCGTATCAGCTCAGAAACCTTTGTGGGCTCATGCACAACGCTTTGCTGAAGATCATGACATGATCAAATGCATAGTTTACGATTCTGTAAAGGACATACAGACAAACATTCATTTATATATATATATATATATATATATATATATATATATATATATATATATATATATATATATATATATATATATATATAGTAGATTATACAATTTTTGAATATTATTTAATAACTTAAAATCTAGGGCGGTTATTAGAGTTTTTATGAATTAGAAGAATAAAGAATGAATTAATTGTAATTGATAAATAATGACATTTCGGAATATAATTTGTAATAGCAATCCATCGGTTTTTTTTTACGACTTCGACGTCACAATCAGAAAAAAACAAAAGTATCCTTTCTGAAAATGTATGTTTGTTATAAGGTGTACAAATAAAATGAAACAACATGTATCTATAAAATTGCCAAAACAACCTCATATGGAAATGAGCACGTCGTCCTAAATACGTTTATCCATATCCTCGCGTCATTGAATTTGCTCTGTCATTGCTATCTAATAATAGCTTGCAGGTGAATATTTTATTTTAATTCGATACGACACGGCTTTTCATTGGTTTGTACTTAAATCGATCGTGGAGAATTGGTATATACAGAGTTATTGATAATTCGACGTATTCCCGTTACGTGGTGATAGAAGCGACTATTTGCGATAATTTTAACCCTCATATGGATTATGCAAAAGTGAACCATTTCTGAGTTATCAAGTTTGTTAGCTTTTTTCAAAATAAATCAAAAATGCAACATCAAAAATGTATTTAAAAAAAAGTATTAATATAAATTTAATTTTATCTTCTGATTTATAAAAACGATTGAACATCGGTTATTTATTTATATTAAAACAACAGTTATTGGTCCAAATTTAAAAATGGGCGAAGAAAAACGATATTATTTCAATATTTTTTTGATATTTTTTAAGTGACTACTAATACAAAATTAAAGATATTGGTGAAATTTAGTATAGTAATAACAAGAGATCCTTAAATAAGTTTTAGGTGCTTATGATGTACAAAAGCGTTAGTCAGAACTACGTTGTAAAAAAGTGTTATTTAATTTTGGAAAAAAAAAAGAAGTTTAGTACGAACTAATTGAAGGAGACTATTGATATATACAGGGCAAGGACATATACACAGGACAAGGTACGTCAAAAGTTTGCGTGATATATTTTGGACAATGGAAAACAGTGGAACCTCTGTCTAAGCTACTAAAAATATGCCTAAGTGTAAACGAGTTATAGAGGAATTTTTTTTTACTTAAAAATCCATCTATACTAATATTAATATTATAAATGTCAAAGTAACTATGTCATCTGTCTGTTACATACATGCCTAAATCGAACTAAATTTAATGAATTTCAATATAGAGATAGACTAGACCTTAGACTTAGAGAAGGTCATAGGCAGATATATATATATATATATATATATATATATATATATATATATATATATATATATATATATATATATATATATATATATATATATATATATATATATATATATATATATATATATATATATATATATATATATATAGTATTTTATTTTTTCTTCGTTACATTCTGCCTTATTCAATGCTGGAAATTATCTAGAGCACGAAACTAGGCTGAGAGCTTATCTTAAAATTACTTATTTTCTCAACTCGCAATCTACTGCTGGGTGGTGGTAAAGTTAGAAGAAATTATTCAGAATACCTACGAATACAATCCATAAAGATTATTACGATTTATGTACTTTTCATTAGCTAACAGATTCCATACAAAGGTTACATTATTGCATGCAGCATCCTCCAATTTCCATGCTAATGAATCGTGCAACTGACATGGCCCGATTGAATATCAGATAGAGTCAAACTAGTAACATTTTTGTTACTAAATAGTTATTTCATCCCGGTATGAAATATTGGTAAAAGACATTTCCTTCAATATAAAAATAAATTATCCAACTACTATCGGAAGACAAATCCTTGTATATTGTAAGGGATACTTTGAAAAATAAAAAACCTTTATAATATTTTGATGTAAACTGATAAGCAACCGTTATTAAATCAAGAGATTTAATAACGGTTGCTTATCAGCTTACATCAAAATATTATAAAGGTTTTTTATTAAATAAATATTGTTTGTTACACTTCGAACACATCACAAATTTAAGGTATGTGATGTGTTCGAAGTGTAACAAACAATATTTATTTGCGCCACTCCATGACAGACGATTATCAACATTTTTAGGTGTGTGTAGTATATATATATATATATATATATATATATATATATATATATATATATATATATATATATATATATATATATATATATATATATATATATATATATATATATATATATATACCTAGTCAGGTCATAAGTATTGTCACACAGTAAAAACTTTTCTTTTAGAATGCTGGCCACAAAAAAGTTTATTGAATTAGAATTTCGAATTGTTCATGAAAATAAAAATGTATAACTTTTAGAAATTTACTCATTTTTAAACATGGAGTGGACGCTTAAAGAAGACCGTGTTGCAGTTATTGCGTTGCATCGTTGCGGTTACGCGCCAATTCAAATTTTTAACATACTGAAAAATTTGAATATTACCAAAAGATTCGTTTATCGTACCATCAAACGATACAATGAAGACTCTAGTGTAGATGACAGGTCAAGAAGTGGTCGCCCTCGGTCTGTTAGGACTCCAGCAGTGATAAAAGCTGTGAAGGCACGAATTCAAAGAAATCCCAAACGTAAGCAGAAACTGTTGGCCCTTCAGATGGGGTTAAGCAGAACCACGGTGAAAAGGGTGTTAAATGAAGACTTAGGGCTTCGGGCATATCGAAGAAAAACAGGACATCGTTTGAATGCTTGTCTAATGGACCTGAGACTGAAGAGATGCCGCGCTTTGTTGAAGCGGTACGCGGGAAAAAAATATCGGGAAATTCTTTTTCGGATGAAAAAATGTTTACCGTAGAAGAGAGCTACAACAAATAAAATGATAAGGTGTACGCACACAGTAGTGAAAAAGCGAGCAACCGTATTCCGCGTGTCCAACGAGGTCATTTTCCATCCGCGCTCATGGTATGGTTGGGACTTTCTTATTGGGGCTTAACAGAGGTACATTTTTGTGAGAAAGGTGTAAAAACGAATGCTGTTGTGTATCAAAATACAGTCCTGACGAACCTTGTGGAACCTGTTTCTCATACCATGTTCAATAACAGGCACTGGGTATTCCAACAAGATTCGGCGCCAGCTCATAGAGCGAAGAGCACACAAGACTGGCTGGCGGCGCGTGAAATCGACTTCATCCGGCACGAAGACTGGCCCTCCTCCAGTCCAGATTTGAATCCGTTAGATTACAAGATATGGCAACACTTGGAGGAAAAGGCGTGCTCAAAGCCTCATCCCAATTTGGAGTCACTCAAGACATCCTTGATTAAGGCAGCCGCCGATATTGACATGGACCTCGTTCGTGCTGCGATAGACAACTGGCCGCGCAGATTGAAGGCTTGTATTCAAAATCACGGAGGTCATTTTGAATAAACTTTAATGTCATAAGAATCTATGTTTTGTTAAGTTCATTTTGGTATATGAATGGTTACATAATTAATAAACTTGTTACAATTATTTTACACTAGCAGCCCGTCCCAGCTTCGCACGGGTATTTAACAAAAAATTAAAAATTAAACCCTTCTATTTTTTTCGGTCTCGGGGAAAAACTTCTCTTGACGGGGGGACCGAGGGATATAAGGGACTCCGGAAAAGATGTTCGACCATCCGACTACCCACTAAAAAACCCCGCTGTTCTCCTATCGCCTACGCCCGGGCCCACGGATATATGGCCTGCCGATCTCGTGGCCCGGGCCGGCGCCGGCCCACGCTTTATCTTAAAGCGGGCCCCTTCTAAAGTGCTGGCGCCAGGGGGTCATGGTTTCGTCCCCCCAGCGCTCTCTTGTAACAACTCTAGGAGTTGAGGGGGCTGTGGAACAGCACGCGGCCTTCTCCCTCGCGGCAATAGTGCGGGCGGTGGATCATCCCCCGAGGGGCCGCCCGCGGCCGCTTTCTACGGCGGCCGTAGATCGTTGCCCGCCCTCCGGGGCCGACGACGCGGCCTACGTTGGCGGGAGGGGACTCCCGCTCCCGTTCCGCCGCCTCCCTTGCAGACACTACTGCCTCGCAAAAGGAGGCAACGGCCGTCCATCCAGGATCGCCCCCGACCATGGACAGAACCAGGGCCGGGAGCGACAGGTCCGCGGCTAATTCCGGACGGGACTCGCATCCCCGTCGCGTGCTAGTCAGGCGTTAGCACGACTACCAGACGACACTCTAGAAAAAGCAGAGTCACCTGACGTCGTAGTCGGCCCAGCAAGACCAACCGACAGCGAGGATGGAATTCCCGCCCCGGGAACACTCTCTGTGCAGGCGCAGTCGAAATAGGCATGGTTTCGACTACCAAATCAGGTCCCAGGGTAGAACCCGGGACCCCAATCAGTATTCGCAACCATCCCACCGGGGACCACGCCACGAACAGAGAACTAAGTTAGAAAGGATGTAAGAGGTAGACGGAAAGAAAGGTAGGACTCTGTCGCCTCGAACGGAGAGGGGAGTGAAGCGACGGATGCTCGGGCACCTCGGGTACGCACACCCGTGCACTCCTCGGACAGAGGAGCGCCCCTGAGGGCAAACCCTTCTATTTGCGTCAGGTTACTAAAAAAATAAAATTATAAAGAAAGTTTGAATATTATTATTTCCATGAGTTTTTATTTTAATGATTTTTTTGTTATTACTTTTTATTTATTTTCGTTATTTTTTAATAAGTATTCTAATTTTTGTAAAAACCCCAGTGACGCACGCCTACATTGCATAAAGTGATGCCTAGCTAGCCGAACAGGGTGAGCGGCTACCACGCAACATTTTTCTAATACTTACATTTTTAAACTCGTGATATCTTTCGAATGGAATATCCGAATTGAATAATTCAAAAAGTTATATAAAGGTATTGAAACAGTTTTGAATATGAAGTAATTTATTTTGATAAGGATTAATACCAAGATCCAATTAAAGAGCCTTATCTAGGGGCGGCATTTTAATTAAATTTTTAAAATAAAAGAATACTTATTGTGGCATAACTATAATAGTTAGACATATGCTGTCGCGACACTTTTTGTAAATAATGATGTGTTCTGCAAAGTTGTAGTACATTATTTTATTCTATCATCAATAGTTTTCGCAACGCACGCGATTTAAATAATATTTTAGGTAATTTTTTTACACTTTGAGTTACATTATTGGAGTTTTAGTAAGGATCCCTAATTTTTTTGAAAATATAATATAGCCTATGTCACCCGGGGATAGTGTAGCTTCCCAACAATGAAAGAATTTTTTAAATCGGGTCAGTAGTTTCGGAGCCTATTCAAAGCAAACAAACAAACAAACAATCAAATCTTTCCTCTTTATAATAGTAGTATAGATTAAACATGTGACAGAATTTATGACCTGACTAGGTATATATATATATAATATTTAGATATTAACTGTTAGCATCCAATAATTTCGGTATAGTTCTATATAACAACGCGTTGTGAGACAAAATAGCGTCCGTGATACTTTTTAACAAAACAATTTAAATAAATCACATCCCTAGAAAATATTTATGATGTAAAGAATTTTTTTATTTATTATTATACTGAGTCTTTAAGTACTCATAGAATAATTCAACAGAGTTCATACTTATATTATAATACATATATTATTAGAGAACGATAGAATCTTAAAGTCATAGATAATATTTTTAACAATTACTTTTTCTACATCGAAGCGATGTAATTATTATCAACATGTTGAGTAGCGTAAATCTGATCAGTGCCATTAGTTTAAGCTGTTTTGTAGTAAATTATGAAGCCTGCGCCTCAGGTGTTTATTCGCTATTATATAATGTTCTTTTGTTACGTTAAGCCGAAGATTCTGATGCTATTATAATATTGTAAAACTGTCTAGACAGCTAATCTTATTTCTTAAATTTCAACTCTGTTTTAATTATTAATTAAGTTATTCGAGGGATAAATCTCGGTTGCAAAGCTTTTACGGAGTTTCGAGTTTCTAACTCGAGGTGCATTGATAAATATGGGCGCGTCGTTCACCTCAGAATCGTCACAGAATGAGCGTCCTTATCCTGAACAAGGAGTCTTAAGATAATAAATGAAGTAAAAATTGGTACACTCAATAGCCGGTTACGACGCCCAAGATAAATAATGGGGTTGACTAAAATTTTTTAAATATAATTTAGTAAAAGAAAATATATTTATATTTCGTTTTAAATCTCTTTCATAATTCATACAATGGTAGTAGTATCATACTACTACTATTACATACATATTACTCATAATAATACTACTATAACAGTCTATAGTTTATTTAAGCCTTAAACAATCAATGCTGGAGTACCACAAAGCAGTGTTTTAGGCTCAGTCCTGTTTCTTATAATAACAGGTCAGGGGCGTTACCACAGTGCTAGGCTTGGGCTCCTTTTGGAGTTATTTATACGCTTGACACTAATAAAAACTATATACTAAATATGTACTAAACTATATAGTTTATACATTGAGCTTATACAATGTATATACATTGAGCCTCTTTTCATAGTTGTAAATAAATAGCAATAGAAAAGTACAAGAGCCGTGATTACGATTCACAATTCAACGGAAAAGTGGGGAACAAATTGAATTATTTTTGTAAAGCGAGAACTTTCGACGAATCCTTACTTTAATAACATTCACTGTCTTTGTTCAATCAGCGCTTTGAAAAAGTGTTGATTATGTAATGTTGTTATGTAGTGCCATGCATTATGATCTTCTAATCTTACATTAATTGTGTATAAGTGGCTGAATCGTTTTATATATTAGATGGGCTGAAAATTTCGTAGGCTAACATAGAAAAAAATATTTTTTTATACAATTTGATTTGATTATTCAATATAGTTGCCTTCGAGAGCGATACAACGATTATAGCGGTCATACAATCTTTCGATACCATTTTTATAGTACGATTTGTCTTTAGCCTCAAAATAGGCTTCAGTTTCAGCGATTACCTCTTCATCAACGCAAAATTTCTGTCCAGCGAGCATTTTCTTAAGGTCTGAGAACAGGAAACAGTCGCTGGGGGCCAAATCTGGAGAATACGGCAGATGCGGATGCAATTCGAAGCCCAATTCATGAAATTTTGCCATCGTTTGCATTAATTTGTGACAGAGTGCATTGTCATGATGAAACAGCACTTTCATCTTCTTCAAATGGGACCGTTTTTCCGCGATTTTGTCCTTCAAACGCTCCAATAACGCTACGTAATAGACGCTGTTGACGGTTTTTCTATATTTTAAGACAGTCGATGAATATTATACCATGCGTATCCCAAAATATTGATGCCATAACCTTGACAGCCGACTTTTGCGTCTTTCCACGTTTCGGAGTCAGTTCATCACTCGGCTGACTGTCGATTGGACTCCAGTGTGAAATGATGGAGCCATGTTTCATCATTGTCATATATCAATGCAAAAATTTGGATTTATTACGATTGAACAGCTTCAAACACTGATCAGAATCATCAATTCGTTGTTGTTTTTGATCGATTGTGAGCTCGAGCGGCACCCACTTTGAACAGAGCTTTCGCATATCCAAATATTCATCTAGGATATGTCCAACACGTTCCTTTGATATCTTTCGGGTCTCAGCTATCTTAATCATCTTCACGTTTCGGTTATTCAAAATTATTTTGTGGACTTTTTTGTTGTTTTCGTCGGTATCAGCCTCTTTGGGTCGTCCACAGCGTGCATCGTGCTTGGTGCTCATTTGCTCTTGTTTAAACTTAGCAAACCACTTCTCAACAGTTGATTTTTCTGGTGCAGAGTCCGAATAATGTTTATCAAGCCAAGCCTTGACTTTATTAACACACAAAATTCCTTTTGTCTATTTTTTAAACAAACAAAAGTTTCTTCACTCAAAATACTATATCTCACAAACTAATAGTATGATAGTTGTCAAATTTATTCACGTGTCTTTTGAAGGTTAGGGCTAACTAAAAATCGTATTAATTTAATACTAGTAGCGCCATCTATGTGTCAGCATACGAACTTTTTAGTCCACCTGTTATACTTATTTTAATGGCAGTATTGTAAGTGCCCATAAAATAAATCCTATAATAAAAAAACCCTGTCTTATTATAAATATAACTTAGATTCGATTTGAGTTAGTTTTTACATTCTCAGAAATTCAAGTGAAATGTTTAATGGGTTATAATAGATAATAAAAGCCTATATTATTATACACCGGCGTAGGTGGAGTATTCCAGTTTACTCCGCAGAATATTATAAAGTATGGTATTTCAATTGAAATTTCGATTTAGTCATTTCACTAAGAGCATCAAACTCATTTTAAATAGTTTTGTGTCAGGCATAACATGAATGTTAGCATACTGACAGTTTTTGATTTTTGAGTGAAATATTTTATACTAGGATTACTAGCGGTAGGCAAATATTAGTTAAATGTACGTTACCGATTGTTACGTTTAATTTATTCATAAAATCTTAACAAATTTCATCAAGGTCTAGGTAACTAGATAGTAACTTTACTGCTACCTACAAAGTTACTTCTTTTGTTGGTAACAAATCTAGTCGAGTATTGTCACAACTTGATTTCACTATGATTGCTGTCTCAAATATGATTTATAATTAGTCAATATCAAACACAATAACTGGATGTAAACAATTCACATCATATAGAGACATAATATAGAGATAATAGAGAATTGGTGATATTTGGTGTTGGTTCTTCATTATTTTGATAGTATTTCTTGGGGCAGGTGTAAAGAAGTATACGAAGTCAAAACCAGCTGATCTTCTTTGCGCCGTTAATTATACCTATATTTATTACTAGCAGCCCGTCCCAGCTTCGCACGGGTATTTAACAAAAAATCAAAAATTAAACCTTTCTATTTTTTTCGGTCTCGGGGAAAAACCTCTCTTGACGGGTTCCCCCGGCCCGGGGGGACCGAGGGATATAAGGGACTCCGGAAAAGATGTTCGACCCACTAAAAAGCCCGCTGTTCTCCTATCGCCTACGCTCGGGCCCATGGATATATGGTCTGCCGATCTCGTGGCCCGGGCCGGTTTCGGCCCACACTTTGTCTTAAAGCGGGCCCCTTCTAAAGTGCTGGCGCCAGGGGGTCAGGGTTTCGTCCCCCCCGGCGCTCTCTTGTAACAACTCTAGGAGTTGAGGGGGGCTGCGGAACAGCACGCGGCCTTCTCCCTCGCGGCAATAGTGCGGGCGGCGGATCCTCCCCCGAGGGGCCGCCCGCGGCCACTTTCTACGGCAACCGGAGATCGTTGCCCGCCCTCCGGTGCCGACGACGCGGCCTACGTTGGCAGGAGGTGAGTGCGGTGGCGGACTCCCGCTCCCGTTCCGCCGCCTCCCTTGTAGACACTACTGCCTCGCAAAAGGAGGCGACGGCCGTCCATCTAGGATTGCCCCCGACCATGGACTCGCATCCCCGTCGCGTGCTAGTCAGGCGTGGGTACGACTACCAGACGACACTCCAGAAAAAGCAGAGTCGCCTGACGTCGTAGCCGGCCCAGCAAGACCAACCGACAGCGAGGATGCAATTCCCGCCCCGGGAACACTCTCTGTGCAGGCGCAGTCGAAATAAGCATGGTTTTGACTACCAAATCAGGTCCCAGGGTAGAACCCGGGACCCAATCAGTATTCGCAACCATCCCATCGGGGACCACGCCACGAACAGAGAGCTAAGTTGGAAAGGATGTAAGAGGTAGACGGAAAGAAAGGTAGGACTCTATCGCCTCGAACGGAGAGGGGAGTGAAGCGACGGATGCTCGGGCACCTCGGGTACGCACACCCGTGCACTCCTCGGACAGAGGAGCGCCCCTGAGGGCAAACCCTTCTATTTGCGTCAGGTTACTAAAAAAATAAAATTATAAAGAAAGTTTGAATATTATTATTTCTATGAGCTTTTATTTTAATGATTTTTTTGTTATTACTTTTTATTTATTTTTCGCTATTTTTTAATAAGTATTCTAATTTTTGTAAAAACCCCAGTGACGCACGCCTACATTGCATAAGGTGCTGCCTAGCTAGCCGAACAGGGTGAGCGGCTACCACGCAACATTTTTCTAATACTTACATTTTTAAACTCGAGATATCTTTCGAATGGAATATCCGAATTGAATAATTCAAAAAGTTATATAAAGGTATTGAAACAGTTTTGAATATGAAGTAATTTATTTTGATAAGGATTAATACCAAGATCCAAATAAAGAGCCTTTTCTAGGGGCGGCATTTCAATTAAATTTTTAAAATAAAAAAACACTTATTGTGGCATAACTATAATAGTTAGACATATGCTGTCGCGACACTTTTTGTAACCAATGATGTGTTCTGCAAAGTTGTAGTACATTATTTTATTCTATCATCAATAGTTTTCGCAACGCACGCGATTTCAATAATATTTTAGGTAATTTTTTTACACTTTGGGTTACATTATTGGAGTTTTAGTAAGGATCCCTAATTTTTTTGAAAATATAATATAGCCTATGTCACCCGGGGATAGTGTAGCTTCCCAACAATGAAAGAATTTTTTAAATCGGGTCAGTAGTTTCGGAGCCTATTCAAAGCAAACAAACAAACAAACAAACAAACAAACAAACAAACAAACAAACAATCAAATCTTTCCTCTTTATAATAGTAGTATAGATTACAGCCGTTCATGTAATAAATTTCGTACAAAATGTAGTAAAGGATTTTTTTTTATTGCTATAGAACAGCAGACAGGCTGACGGCCCGCTTAGGATTTAGCAGTTACCGTCGCCTATAGGTGTATGCAACGCCAGTGGCATCGCGAACACGCTGCTGTCCCATAAGGGTACAGGAACTTGGGTCACTAATGCCGGAACACAACACAAGGTTATTATGGCGGCATACTTAAGACCAAAGGTGGTCGCCATCCAGACGGACTTGAGGCCCTACCACGTAGCTAGGGTGGGTTGTTTTGTCGCCTTTTACGACAGGCCGACCCCGGCCACAGAGGTTAGTATTCTTTCTCTGCCCCTGCACGGATAAATCTATACGTTACGGCTATGCCATATTTAGCTTCCATAAGTGTACATTGAAATCGCCAAAAAATAGAGTATTAATTACAAAGTTTATTGACAAAGTATTTTTATATTATAATATTAGACAAGAATTCCATTATTACTTATTATTTAAAAAAACCTAATTTAAGATTATATTCAAAATTGTTATAGTCGTAAGCTTAGTACAAAACCTTTGTTTTAATATTGATACCGAACTCCTGTGAAAAAGTGATTCCACTTCATTTCAAGGAAATAGTGTTACTAAAACGGTGTAATAAGAAAAAATTACTGTTTTGTGCTTATTCATAAATTCAATAGCAAATTCGACCCTATTCATGTCTGAATCCATTTTACGGGATTGATAATATTGTTAAGGCTTTGGTTGGAAAAATCTATACGTTACGGCTATGCCATATTTAGCTTCCATAAGTGTACATTGAAATCGCCAAAAAATAGAGTATTAATTACAAAGTTTATAAGGATATAATATTTTAGGTAATTTCACTAAGTAATTATCCCAGACACTGTTCAGAAACTCGCGGCTTTTGGCTTTGACTCCTAGGCCATGGTTCTTCCACAAAATATTTAGTTCAGGCACGCATTACTTATTATCTATAATTATTTCCGTAATAATGTCTCCTACTAAAGCAAAGCATATGCTGAAAAAATGGCTGTTTGAATCAATTTCAAATGTGTATATTTATATTTGGCTCTTTTGGATAACCACGGGTTTAGACAATCCGATGCACCATGAAGGTCTTGTATTGTAAACCTCCATTTTGCATCGGCTTGTGCATGTTGAAACGTACATAAACTTCTACATGGGAGACACGATTTCAATTCTCTTCCCGAGTATGTATGTGTATTTACTCGTATAATATCTATTTATTTCCAAAATAAAGTATTTAGTATAGCATTCGTCTAGTATCCATGACACAAAAGCTGCATACTGTGTGAATTTTCACAAGGTATATCTTTATCTAATTAAATAAGTTATTGATAAAAAAACTAAAAAACATGCTTTTATCATTAATCAAACTAAAGAGTAAAAAATAATTCTTAACACAAGAATAAAATTACTGACGAGAAAATGAATGTCACTTTTCTAAACAATGTGAATGCCCGATTTCAATCGTTATAATTTTTTACCAGTTTCAATCCGAAATGCAGAGTTTAAAAATATTGTACAAAGTACCGCACGCTGTGATAACAGTCACATTAATTTTCTCATCAGTAATTTTATTTTTATGTCAAGAATAATTTTTACTTTTTAGTTTGATTAATTGTACAATCGTGCTTTTTAGTTTTTTTTTAAACCATAATTTATTATAAATTCTTTTTAGTTAGAATAATTATAAAAGCGTTTTTTAGTTTTCTTATACTATAACTTATTTGTTGTCAATTCCCAATCGGTAAATGTATTTATTAATTTAACGCCATATTCCGGCAGAAGGAAAATAAAGTATTAATTCTGATGATCCTGACTGAAAAGTGTGAAAAGTGTGCGAAATTTTGAATTCTTTTTATAGTTCAAAGTGAGGGAAATATTGAGGCCGAAAATTCCGTTACATAGATTCATAGTTACATAGCTACATATATACATCGGTACATATATACATACAAGTCAAGTTAATAAAAGCGTGGTAAAACGTGGTAACAGGAAATCTAAAGGATAAACCTATCGGAATATCTTGTCACAGAAATTATTATTTACTAATTAAAGTATTTAATTATTTTGTTGTCAATAG
The DNA here is from genome assembly GCA_963693495.1 of Malacosoma neustria. Taxonomy (NCBI): domain Eukaryota; kingdom Metazoa; phylum Arthropoda; class Insecta; order Lepidoptera; family Lasiocampidae; genus Malacosoma; species Malacosoma neustria. Next base: position 12,218,809 of record OY856379.1, read on the forward strand.
CCGTGGACAAGTTAATAGATGTTAGTATTTATAAACAACAAAAAAGTATTTACCAACTAGAAGTAGTATTTAATTTACTAATATACAAGTATCGAAAACAAAACAAAAGACATCTAATGTGGTTAACTGATTTCAGTTATATACAGTATAATATTTATTACTACAACTAACTTACTGAATAAACACATTCTGCCACAAGTGCCAAGTCTTTAATAATACAGCTATGTAACACATTGGAAATGGAACAAATCGTATGAACGGCGGAATCAAGTGGATATGTTATCGACGGGCCGCTCCCTTGAGATGAAAAACTTAAGCCATTCGAGAGATGAGGTTCGATAAAAATTCTTCGTAAGTAAACATTACTATAATCTATTGGCTTACTTTTACAAGTTTGTTGACAAAAACATCTCGGTTTTATGTCTGTATCATTAGCAGACAAATATTTTTTTTACGAAAACATAACTATAAAATTCCTTGGATGGATTAACATTTCAAGAATATATAAAAATAATATAGGCAGACAGCTATTAAAAATATAAATTACTACACATATGGTAAAAATAGTAGAACCTCTGTAAGTCGAACTTACGGAGAGACGCCAAAAAATTCGAGTTATAGAGTTTCGACTTAAGCGAATTTTGTAAGGAAACATTCGACTAGTAGGGGTTAAGATTTATTTCAACAAATTTTGAGTTAGAGGTATAATTAAAAGTCCTAGTTATAACATATTGTACATGATAGGTATATTCTTAAAGTCAGTTTTCAAATAATTGAGCTGTAAAGGTTGTAAAATCAAACATCATTTGTTTGAGATACAGAGACGCAATTTATTTTTTCGAGATGTAAAGGGTAAATAAGCACTGAATTTGCTGACTAATTATGTCGACTTATAGAGTTCAGATTTGGATTAACGAAGATTTAGAGTTTATTTATTTTTATTTATTTATTTATTCTTTATTGTACAAAAATTTACAGATATAATTACATATATTTTAAAATAGTACATTGTACAAGTGGCGGCCTGATCACTTGAAGCGATCTCTTCCAGGCGACCTTTGCATGGACAGGAGTGATTAATAAAATAAATAAAAATGTATGTAATGTGTGGGAAGGTTTGCAAATATTGCTTATTACAGACGTTTTCCTATGATAGAAAGAAATCACTATCATCTTTTACAATATAGAAACTTTTACAAGAACAAAGTAGTATAATACTTTCCATTCAGCATTACATTTTATCAAAAGCTATTCCGTGATTTACCGGATTACAAAAAACTGCTACTCAAATATCATTACTACAAATGTATTGTTATAATTATCATGATCATCAAGTAATTTAAGAGATAAGCGATGCGAAACTAAGCAAATAATGCAAAGGGATATGTTTTAGAACCCAAACACGGCCACTCGTGCTGCAAGTTCCGGAGTTCTGGTAAATTAACCATTAAACTGTGGATAACAAAGGAGCACTAAGTACATAGCAGGGTCCCTGTTATGTAAGCATATATATTCTCAGTCATAATTAGGTAAAGCCGTACCGCTTCGCTCGCAAACACTCAAATCCACATCTTATTATCATGAGTTTCAGACTCATGTGAATTGCAGGATGCCTAGAGACTAAACTTGTCTTTAAGTATAGGTATATGTATATTTCTGTATGTTTTACTAAATTTAATTATCCTAAAATATCAATCAACTACTGTCATTTATAATCATCTCAGCGCATTCCTACTTTATCTACTCTACTTTGTATAATCTTCGGCATCCCTGGAAGTTAGCCTTTTACCACCTCAAGACAGCACTTCTAAGCCTTCCTATTCTAGCCACGCCCCATGTCATTTTGGAATAACAAAGGACACCAGTCACCAGTCGTTTGCTAATTCGACAGAAACGCTTGCCTTGACATATCAATCAGTATCCGACGCATGAAATTGGATCCCAGAAATTAAACCTAGATTGCGCTCTCAACCATGTCATCACCTACGCATACACATATAGGTACTATAGTTGTAGTCAAAAAACTAGGACTTAAATAAATTAATGAAAACTCTTTACTGCTCCACCGAAAACACAAAATAATAGACAGAGAAAAAACAAAAAGCTCTAGAAAAACAAGCGGCCTTGTCGCTCAAAGCAATCTCTTCCAGGTAACTCTAAATAAATTAAAGGAAATATTACTTAAAGACTTGGTCTTTTCTAAATATCTACAATTAAAAAACAAAGCTAAAACAAAACTTATTTAACTTAGAACAATGTCAGTCAATACTATTATGCTAATTTACACATGCGCTTGCACACGGACTGAGTTAAAAGTTAGATTGACGTAAGAACAAACTCTTCAAACTATGAAGCATGAGAGAAATCCCTTCATTAACAGCAGTACGCTTATGTTTTTATTGCTGTCGAATAGCAGACAGGCTAGCGACCCACTTAAGAGTAAGCGGTTACCGTAGCCTATGGATGTGTGTGACGCTAGAGGCACCGCTAACACGCTATCTTCCACGTAGGGAAACTTGAACTTGGGTCACTGCAGGAATAAAACACAAAGCTATTATGGCGGCATACTTAGAAATCAGGAGAGGTTGCCATCCAGACGGGCTTGGAGCCTTACCACTTAGTAATGGTTATTACCAGGTGTTGCTATGTCGCTTTTTTCGATAGGCCACACCCATGGTATGGATTACAATTATTCAAGTATGACAGCGATCTATATACATATCTAAAAGACTTCAACCACAGCATAACCAGATTTGAATGTACCAAGCTGAAACAAAAAGTATAGCGAAAACGAATGCTTCACTGAAATTTTTCATTCGGATTCACCGCAATTCCATGTTTTCTGTTTTTCCGGTGACCTAGGTCAGCGGCGGTCCACTGAGAGCTGACGCGTGATCAAATACACCTGTTATATACGGACAAAGGACATCGTGAACCGATTCGTTTTTATTCATTGATGACTTGCTTAATACTTACGCAAGCAGTATTGCACGCACATGCAGGTTCGATAAAATAAAAGGATATTATACAAATGTTTTTACCTGATCTTGGTTAACATGACCGTGAAAATAATATTAAGGTTACTCGCATCTTAACATTGACGACTTCTGTGGCATAACGACTAACTTGCGGACGTCACGGATCTGATTCTCGTCGCGCGTCTGGGTGCTTATGTGTAATATATATTTATTTTTAAAAGATAAAATTATATGTGTAGTAGATTAGTTGTGTACAGTGGCGCAGCGTATTGGGGGCGGCAGGGGCGGCCCGCCCTGGGCGGCGCTTTTTAGGGAGCGGCGAAATTTCACAATAAATAATATAAATATTTAACCCATTTCATATTATTATGGCAACTGCAAATTCGGATCGATTGAAAAGAGCACGGAATTTTTCATTACTTATTCTGTGATGAATTCGGGGGAGTCTACTTTCTTTGAAAGATATTTTGTAGCGACTGCTGGCAACGCCGTCTATTCTGACTTACGGGGATTCCCCATAGTTTATTTTGTGCTTGAAATTTTACCCCCTACAAGGTCACAAATACACAAACTTTACCTCTTTATAATATTAGTACAGATATAGTAGCATTAAATTGAAATACCTAAATAAAAGGGCGGCAAAATTGTCTTCCGCCCCGGGCGACCGACACCCACGCTAAACCGCTGGTTGTGTAGTACCCATAATACAAGTTTACTATTTACTATGACACTGTGTTAATTATCCCAGTATATTTAATGTTTTATTTAAGGTCATATTTTATATAGACGACCTCCAAAGCTGCTTTCGCACAGAACACCTGCGGGGGTTACGAATACGATTCTTGTTCCGAATCTGAGTATATATAGTGTATAATTAGATTAGATTAAATATTTAGAAAAAAATATTTATTTAGAAAAGTATATAAGTAGTACATCAGTTATCTAGTAGCCCTAACACTTGCGCACGCGGAAGCATATCACAAAAACTGTTTACTGAGTATACAAGCTACGCGAGTCCCTCTTGTCGACTGTGGGGGCGTGCGAGTGCATTATACGGGAGTCCGCCGCGATCCTCCAAGCGGTGGGATGTATTGTCGAGCATTTCCACCACAAGAAATACACCTAACACTCACACATAAAGCTCACTTCTGCTTCTTTGGGAATAGATGGCGCTGTGTATTGTCATTACATTTTTATTTACATAACAACAATCAGTTATTGTAGGTCTAGAATAAGTAATATAAAACCTAAATAGATATAATAGTGTGCTTAAAATGGTAAAGTTTATTAGTTTAACGGAGCTTTTAACCACCATGAAAGTAAGCCACCGTGATTGCGTAAGATATTAAGGCAATAGTTATTACTCGGTAAATGGCTAATTGGCGAGAGGAAATCCCTATTTACGCAGTCGGTAACATGTTACTGCCTTTATCTTCTCATTATTAGGGGGTTAACTCGGAGTATCCAAGCAAATGGAGTAGTCAGTGATATAATAACAGCCCATTGCGTTCCACTGCTTGGTACGGGCTTCCCCCTAGAGGGCTCGGATAATAAATTATATCCGTCACGAATATCCGTGCAGGGACGGAGCAAGAATACTGACTACTGCGACCGGGGTCAGCCTATCGTAAAAGGCAACAAAAGAAACCACCCTAGCTACGTGGTAGAGCCCTAAGCCCATCTGGATGGCGACCACCTTTGGTATAAAGTATGCCGCCGTAATAACTTTATGTTGTATTCCGGCATTAGTGACCCAAGTTCCTGTACCTTTATTGGACAGCAGTGTGTTTGCGATGCCATTGGCGTTGCAAACACCCATAGGTGACGGTAACTGCTAAATTCTAAGTGGGCCATCAGCATTTCTGCTGTCCTACAGCAATAAAAAAAAGAATGATATGCGTGTTGAAACTTGTGTTGTCTTGTTGAATCGGTCGGTACAGAAATGAAAGAATATTGGATCGAATTGTGATATATGACGCAAAGTGTATTCTTCACAATAACTGTAAGTGAAAAATGCAATGGCTAACCCCGGATTAAACGCCACAAAAGTGCCCTAAAGCAAAGCTTACCAATAAAAACATAATGGTAACTGTTTGGTGGTCTCTTCATGGTGTTATTCACTACAGCTTTCTCAGGTCCGATCAAGCAATAACAGCGAATGTTTATTGTGCTGAACTTCGAACAATGATAGCGAAAATGGCAGTGAAACAGCCCCGACTCGTGAATCGATCTTCACCATTATTACTCCATGACAACGCAATACCTCACATGATGAACCGTTGTAACTCTACAGCAGCTGGAGTTAAAACCTTACGTTATCCACTTTACTCGCCAGACTTTGTTCCACCAGACTACCATTTTCTACGTGATAAAAATTTTTCTTCCCAGGAGGCAGTACAAAACGCTTTCACACAGTTTGTCGAATTTGGATTCTCATAGTTCTATCGTAAAGGCATAAATTAACTTCTGTATAGATGGCAACAATGTATAGATAATGATGGTAAATAATTTGATTAAATAAATATGTAGAAAAAAACAAGTTTCAATTTTACAATACAAATCGGCAATTTCATACTTTAACCCCTAATATTAAATCATAATCTTTATTTATTAACTCAATTCTCTTCAACTCTAAACTACAATATTAATAATATTACATAACAACCTAAATTGGTTAGATATGTTTTAATACATTGAATAACCAGAATCAAGTACCAAACATGACCCGAAATAGTTGATAGCTGCAAACTATCCAGCTATAAAGGTCTAACGACGTAAGTTGTTCGCCCTATAATGTAAAGTCGATATTTCAACCCTTTTCCAATAACGAATGTAATCGATTTTCCTCAAAACCTTTATTTAAGTAATCACAATTTTACAATGTAATCTACTTTTGTCATTTTGATCATAATAATAACCAAACCATTTGAATAGAAATATGTGGTTGTGAATAATATATGGAGTATATGTACATTGTACATATACTCAATATATTATTATTATGTATATGTCAAAAACTATAAAATCATTATTAACTTTGTTTTAAATCATAACAGCCCATAGGGTCGCACTACTTAGCCTCCCCCTAGAGGGAACAAACAATACCTATGTTCGCCTCGCTTATCCGTGGCGGATTTGCGAGTTAACATACACTTATAAACATACACTTATACCAGTAATCTCAGTATGCAAGTGTCATCACGATTTTATCCTTCAATGTAGGTAAATGACATTTATGTCATTAAATATTAGGGTGGGTCAAAAAATCGGCTATTTTTTTACTTTATACTGAATAATAGGTTACTAGACACCTCTAGAAAATTCTTTCCAAATATGAGCTCTTGAATTTAAGTGAAAAATGCTCCGCCTTAAAGTTATCCATTTTTTTTTTTTCAGTAACTATTGGAAAAAAATCATATCTCTCTATCAAATGTGCATTAAATATATTTGATCTCATGTAGGAAATTGAACGCGCTACAAACAAGCTATTTTATAATTTTTTCTTAAACCTTACCGTTTAAAAGATATAAAAGGTTGATTTGTTTTGGTTTTGGTTTGATTATTTTATGTCAAATTTCTTTTTTTTTTTCTTGTCTTCAAATTAGAGAATTTTCTAGATATGTCTAATAACCTATTTTTCAGAGTACCAACAAAAAAAATAATCGATGTTATGACGCACCCTATTAAATATTCATTATTAGGCGAGAAAAATTGCTTAAACGGTGCATGCCACCGCGGAATTCAAACCCGGGACCTCTAGATTAGTGTCCGAGTATAAATACCACTGAGCTACCAAGTAATGTACTTAGTAGCTTTATTTAACTCAGTTATACTATATGATAATAACGACATTCATTTTAAGACATTTCCCTGCGCTAATTGAAAACCTGTATCGTATGGCATTTTTCATAAACAATATTCACGGATATATACCATACATCTAGACTATAACAAAATATTTGCACAGAAGATATATTTTGTCTTTTGTAGACATCGCACCTATAAACAAGATCATTTATGTTGCCACTCAGTAGCTTCAAAGTAGGATTCAACACTTAGTCACCATACCTGCATTTTCAAATATTATATATTATACTTATACATCTTTTTTATTGCTGTAGGCTGACTTTACAGGAAGCGGTTACTGTTGCCTATGAATGTTTGGAACCTGGATCACTTATGCCGGAATATATCACAAGGTTATTATGGCGGCATATTTAGATATTTAGATAGGGTTCTAGATGAGACTGGGGTTCTACCACCTAGTTAGGGTTACAACCCAAATTGACAATACATTGTCACCTTTTACGACAGCCACAGGGTATCCTCACTCGGCCCCTGTACAGAAAAACACTGTTTAGCAACTTTTATACAACCTCTATTTATAATTGCAAATAAATATTTAATTTCATAAAAACTCTTCAATTTCTTTAAAGTATGGAAAATTTAATGGGATCAGATAACAAAAGTAACTGGAAAGCTTAAGATATAAAAAGTCCGACGAATTTAGATTCCAATTTCAGAGAAGGAAATCAATTTAAATTACAAAGACGACGGAGTTTGAGTGTGACGTTATTTAAGATGAATCGTCCAAGGTGCTTTTATTAGCTATTTTCGTAATTATTTTACTGGATGCTGAAAACGAAATGTAAATAAATATATTGTAATTAAATTTGTGATATTGTTTATTATTGAATATTAATAAAATATGTAATTTAATATCGTAATAAGATTCGACTAAACACTATCAGGAAGTAATAAAGAAATTTGAACGTTGAAAAAAAATTTTTTTTAAATACAGTATGCATGATATTATAGGTTTAGATTATATGTCATAAAGCTTTAATATTAATAATAAAATAATCTTCTTCTTTCTCCTGCCACATTATATGGGATCGGCACAACATGTTGTAATAGTTTTTACACCGGCCGCCTGCCTGACGTTAACTTAAAAATCTGTCATCCTTTTTATTTAAATATTTTTTCTCGTTTCACATTGAAAGTAGCACACGAAATTTCGATATCTATCAATCATCTAATATATCCTCAAGCGACACTTTTATGGGTTCTAATACTAATTATTTAAATAATTTCTTTTTTATAATAACTGTTTAACTTTTCTATTTCATTTTTATAGCTAAGATAGTCACTTATACTCGTATATGAATAGAATATTATAACCTTTATAGAATGTAATATAATTTATTACGCTCAAATTTCATTTTATAATTCATATAAAATTTATTAAAAAAACACTAAATATACAGTAGTACTAACTATACCATTATATGTTAAAATTCAATTAAAAGCTTTTAAAAGTATTTGGTCTTGTAATAACATAGCAACGCGTTTAATTAACATTAATAAAATAAACAACAATACATGCTTGTTTTCAGTTAAAAGACAATGCATGAAGGTTTATTTAAAGTATGTATCTCAATGTACTTTACAAATACTATTATTAATTTCTTAACAGTAGAATATTAATAATACTAAACGGCCAAAGTAGACGTAAGTGAAGAATATGTTATTCATAGTGAAGCTAAAGACATTCCTTTTTTCGGTAAATAATGTACTTGTTTACTACAACCTTCCCATAATTTATCTTATATGTATTGGAAGAGTGAATTACTGTAATAAATTAGACTAATGGATATCTCTATTAACATTTTGCGTATAATATGCAAAAAATACAAATTCAGCAATAGATTATTATCGTGTAACGTTTTGACGTATTGTTTTGACGTAGAAATTTTGATGCCTCGAATTCCCACATGGTAGTGGTGGTGGTGTATTCCATCCCTTCGGGTCTCGCGGCAGGATAGAGTGGGACTTCTATGCAGTCCACCTGTGCGCCCCTGCTTTTTGGTGAGGGGATGCTTCTTCGGACGCTTCGCTGGTCTTAATAAGTATGCAACAGTGGACCTCGGGGTTCTTCGTAAAACGCTACTGAGCTCAACCCCTAGAGTGCTGATGAAGTGAATATTTATTAATGAACCGTCCTTTGTAATAACAATTCTAAAGAATATAAAGAATTCAACGTTAACCTTTCCAATGTGCTGAAAAGACTATTTCTGAAATATTAATTTTATTACGAAAGTTAAAGTTGCGCTCAATTTATTTTATTTCTTAAGCGCCTCATTACTTGACCAAGTTAAACTAAAAATTAAACGATCAAGACATATAAATTTTTTTCCTTCTGACTATTCAAAGGTATTCAAAGGTGAAGCCCGGACTGCAAAGCTTAAGGATTAGTGATTTCGTTGAAAAGATGCAATAAGACAGGTTTTGGGAAAACTGTTTTACTCTTACAGATGCTTACACATCAATAGCAAGAGTTAATTACAAAGGAGGAGTTAATCAAAATTGATAAACAGTAAAATCTGATTCACAATTATTAATTAGGTTCTGAATTTTCCTAAAAGCAATTTTATGGCTGTAGAATAGCAGATTCCATTTAATAGTATTTAATCAACTAACAATACCTATTAATGTTTGCGATGCCAAGGGCACGATGCCGTCCGTGTAGGAAAATTGGAACTTGGGTCACTTATGCCTGAACATAAGTGACCCAACTTAAGATTATTATGGAGGCATATTTAAAGACCTGGGGTGGTTGCCAGCCAGACGGAGTTGCGGCCCGCCCTACTATCTAGCTAGAGTTGTTTTGTCACCTTTTACGACAGGCCGCCCCCGGCCGCAGGAGTCAGTTTTTTTACGCCGTTCTTGCTTATAAAAAACGTATCATGAAATATAACTATAATATAATAAAACTAGATATTCAATGTTAATTTTCTTACTTTTAACTAACTAACTATGCACGTTGTTTGCTATTAAAGTGAAATCATTGATAGGCAAATATTCTCGTACAAAAATAGCAGTAATCTCGTACTATCGATCCATAACTAATCTACCAATAACCAAATATAATGTTTTATATACGAAAGCGGAATTTCGGTTAAGATAATGGATATTTTTTACATATACGTTATAGTTATAGTGAATTTTAAATCATATTCTTAAATCTTAACTGTAATTTATACTCGTAATATGCGTAGCTGTTTTAGCGACCGGCTACATTTAAGCTGCTACATCATAATTATTTAAATTCATTTTAATTTTGTAGCTGTAACAGCCAGTGTAGCTATTTGAAAACAAGCGTAGCTGTAGATTGCTACTAACTTTTCTCTGCGAATATAGGTAAGCTACGTATATAATTTAAGAGCGAGTACACATTAGGCGCTCAGCGTTGCGTTGGGCGCGCGCTTGTAGCATACATACAGCGCGCTTAGCACGGCGTTTAATGAGCGTTACCAAGGTGTTCATACAATAGTAGAAATTTTGCGAACTGAGCTAATAAGCTCAGTTTGGAAAATTTCTACTATTTCCTCCCAATTGCGTTTTTTTAATATTTTATTTTTATAATCTGGATTTTACATGTCCCATATAGCTGGACGCTTTTGGATTTCATCTATAAATAAACCTGTATCGAAGTGTTCGATCTCCATAATACACGTGCACCCTACCCTACACGAAAGCGCACGATCAAATGTACAGCAAAACGGCAGCGCATGTATCTACAAACGCGCAGCAAACGCCCGCGCAACGCGCGTTCCAACGGAATTCTGAGAGCGCGTGTCAGACGCGCGCTTGATCAAAAGCGCGCGTTTGCATGTGTACACTTCAATAAGAACTTTTGGATATCAAAACGTGCGTTAATAAATCGCGCGTTTCAAAGCGCTTGATATTTTTAAAATAGATAATTTGTGACGGAAACTGAAAGCGAATGATGTTTTTAAAAGGAAATGAATTAATTTTTAATATTAAAAATCCGATAAAAGTTTGATTGGCATTTCTATTTTACGTCAGATTAAGGGGATTACTACTAGTGGAATATGTTTATATAAGTATTATGTATAAGTCTTGTCAAATCTCAGGTAATTTCAAAAGAAAACAATTTAAATTAATTTTTAATATAGTTTTTATAGTTGCTAAAATCCATTGTTAGTTCACACATAAAATATTTTACTAGCTTTTGTATAAAAGTTGTTTTCTCGGAACAGTTAGTTTAACCTAAACTATATGTCATAAGATTGTACTAAGTATGTGATTTCACGAATACCATGCTACGAGCAAACGAAGAGATGGCCCATAAGATACATATTTGTAAATCGTAGCAGTAGCCGCCTGCGTAGCGATATGCCGGCGTAGCTGGTGTAGATTGTTATTAGCTTCCCGCATCGTACTAAGGAATGTAATGAAATAAAAATTTTCGTATATATCATACCATTTTATGCTGCGAGAACCTTTATGCAGTGATATCTTAACAATATTCGGGTGTAAGTTATAACAAATAGTTTTTATAAAAGCTTTGAATACAATCAAGACAAATATTAATGACGAGCCAACAATAAATCATACTAAATAACATGTATTCTAGGACGTACATATACATATGATACAATGATTGAAGACTTTTAGTATTACATATTTCAAAATATTACTTGAATAATTAAACATTTATTTGCATATTATAATCTTTTCCTTAGAGGTGCGGAGTAAGAATGCTGACCCCTGCGGCTGGGGTCGGCCTGTCGTAAAATGGCTAACCTAAACTTAGCTACGTGGTAGAACCCCAAGTCCGAATGGAAACCACCCTTAGTCTATAAGTATGCCACAATAATAACCTTGTGTTGCGTTCTGACATTAATAACCCAAGTTCCTGTACCTCTATAGGACAGCAGCATGTTTGCGTTGGCCCTAAAGTCGCAAACATCCGTAGGCGACGGTAACTGCTCACTATTAAGTAGGCCATCAGCCTGGCTTGCTGTTCCTTAGCAATAAAAAAAATTACTCTTGATACACAAATTCCGTCGCTTTTGATGTAAGTAAAACAATCGTTTTCAGTGTTCATCTAGGTAAAAAACTTAGTCGTTTTAAAAAGTGAGAACTTATTTAATAAAAACATTTTTTATAGCTAGAGTTCAGCAGACAGGCAGACGGGCCACCCTGGCAGGTGTTCACCATCGCCTATGGACGTTTGCAGCACCAGAGGCAATACCAACGCGCTGCCGGCCTCGAAGAAATTTTATAATGCCTTTTTGAAGAACCCCATATCATACCGTGCTGAGAAAACCTCAGCCGGAAGCTCATTCCAGATCCTGAAAGTACGCAGTATGAACTTTCTAGAGAACCGTTTCGTACAAGAAAGAATAGGCTACAAGAAATGGGGATGAATACCCACCCAATGGTGGGCAGTGCGGTGGTAGAAAGACGACAAGGGCACCATTCTGAATAGTTCTTCAGAACACTCCCCGTTGTACAGACGGTAGAATACGCAAAGAGACGCAAAGTCTCTCCGAAGTCGAAGCGTATCTAGACCATCTGTGAGTATGGGATCGCCGACAACAAGAACTGTGCGCCGTTGGATCGAGTCTAAGGGATTGAGCTGACAGGCGGATGCTCCAGCCCATAAATGTGAGCAGTAATCCATATGCGGTCTGACCTGTGCTTTGTATAGCACAAGCCGTTGCCTTGGACTGAAGTACTGCTTGGACCGGTTTAGCACACCTAGCTTTATTAATATATCTATACTACTATTATAAAGAGGAAAGATTTGATTGTTTGTTTGTTTGTTTGTTTGCTTTGAATAGGCTCCGAAACTACTGACCCGATTTAAAAAATTCTTTCATTGTTGGGAAGCTACACTATCCCCGGGTGACATAGGCTATATTATATTTTCAAAAAAATTAGGGATCCTTACTAAAACTCCAATAATGTAACCCAAAGTGTAAGAAAATTACCTAAAATATTATTTAAATCGCGTGCGTTGCGAAAACTATTGATGATAGAATAAAATAATGTACTACAACTTTGCAGAACACATCATTATTTACAAAAAGTGTCGCGACAGCATATGTCTAACTAATATAGTTATGCCACAATAAGTGTTCTTTTATTTTAAAAAATTAATTGAAATGCCGCCCCTAGAAAAGGCTCTTTATTTGGATCTTGGTATTAATCCTTATCAAAATAAATTACTTCATATTCAAAACTGTTTCAATGCCTTTATATAACTTTTTCAATTATTCAATTCGGATATTCCATTCGAAAGATATCACGAGTTTAAAAATGTAAGTATTATAAAAATGTTGCGTGGTAGCCGCTCACCCTGTCCGGCTAGCTAGGCAGCACCTTATGCAATGTAAGCGTGCGTCACTGGGGTTTTTACAAAAATTAGAATACTTATTAAAAAATAACGAAAAATAAATAAAAAGTAATAACAAAAAATCATTAAAATAAAAGCTCATAAAAATAATAATATTCAAACTTTCTTTATAATTTTATTTTTTTAGTAACCTGACGCAAATAGAAGGGTTTGCCCTCAGGGGCGCTCCTCTGTCCGAGGAGTGCACGGGTGTGCGTACCCGAGGTGCCCGAGCATCCGTCGCTTCACTCCCCTCTCCGTTCGAGGCGACAGAGTCCTACCTTTTTTTCCGTCTACCTCTTACATCCTTTCCAACTTAGCTCTCTGTTCGTGGCGTGGTCCCCGGTAGGATGGTTACGAATACTGATTGGGGTCCCGGGTTCTACCCTGGGACCTGATTTGGTAGTCGAAACCATGCCTATTTCGACTGCGCCTGCACAGGGAGTGTTCCCGGGGCGGGAATTGCATCCTCGCTATCGGTTGGTCTTGCTGGGCCGGCTACGATGTCAGGCGACTCTGCTTTTTCTGGAGTGTCGTCTGGTAGTCGTACCCACGCCTGACTAGCACGCGACGGGGATGCGAGTCCCGTCCGGAATTGGCCGCGGACCTGTCGCTCCCGGCCCTGGTTCTATCCATGGTCGGGGGCGATCCTGGATGGACGGCCGTCGCCTCCTTTTGCGAGGCAGGAGTGTCTGCAAGGGAGGCGGCGGAACGGGAGCGGGAGTCCGCCACCGCACTCCCCTCCCGCCAATGTAGGCCGCGTCGACGGCGCCGGAGGGCGGGCAACGATCTCCGGCCGCCGTAGAAAGCGGCCGCGGGCGGAACCTCGGGGGAGGATCCGCCGCCCGCACTATTGCCGCGAGGGAGAAGGCCGCGTGCTGTTCCGCAGCCCCCCTCAACTCCTAGAGTTGTTACAAGAGAGCGCCGGGGGGACGAAACCCTGACCCCCTGGCACCAGCACTTTAGAAGGGGCCCGCTTTAAGACAAAGCGTGGGCCGGCGCCGGCCCGGGCCACGAGATCGGCAGGCCATATATCCGTGGGCCCGGGTGTAGGCGATAGGAGAACAGCGGGGTTTTTTAGTGGGTAGTCGGATGGTCGAACATCTTTTCCGGAGTCCCTTATATCCCTCGGTCCCCCCGGGCCGGGGGAACCCGTCAAGAGAGGTTTTTCCCCGAGACCGAAAAAAAATAGAAGGGTTTAACTTTTAATTTTTTGTTAAATACCCATGGGAAGCTGGGACGGGCCGCTAGTTATTAATATTTATGCAATTTTATAGGACGTACATATATCAATGGGAACATAAGGCATATAATAGATTACCCACATATACATGACCGTGTCTATAGTAAACTAGCTGTGCCCGCGACTCCATCCGCGTCGAATAGTGACTTTGGGCAGAATTTTTTGGATATATCTTATGGTTTATTTTGGATTACAAACCCTATAAACCCTAAAATATAAATAAAAGAAATATGCAAACAGTCAGTATTATCGAATGCAACTGTTACGCCATGCGTCTCCGAAATACGTATGTTCGAACTTACAAGGTCCAGCCTAAGCTAAACCCTAATTCATATGATTGATGATATAAATCTGAGGTCAACTTAAATTGGAATATAAAATTTCCGAAACTTATTATTTTTAACAAAAACTATTTTTTTCTAAAATAAAAATAGCCTAAGTTCCGTCCCGTTAAAATCGGTGCAGCCATTTCAGAGATTAGCCGGAACAAACAGACAGACAAAAATTGTAACAAATGTTGTTTTGGTATATGTACCGTGTATACGTCCTAATGCACTTAGTAAAAAGCGGTTATTTTAATATTACAAACAGACCCTCCAATTTTATTTATTTCTATCTATAGATTAAATATATTATAGGGATCAATCAAATTGCTGAATGGAATCAGAAGTATTAAGGTGAATATCTAATTATTTACAAAAAGATAATATAAGTTTTCCAGTACCCATAACAATGTTTGCAACTTCCTTTCTCTACTAGTATTGTTTTGGAACAGCAGACAAGCTTCAGCTTCAGCTGAAGCGGCCCATTTAATAATAAGCAATTAACGTCGTCCATGGATATTTGCGATGTCAGGGGCATCGCTAACATGCTACCGTATGTGTAGAAAAACTGGAGCCTGGGTCACTTATGCTGGAACACAACACAAGGTTATTATGGCGGCCATATTTAGAGACCAGGGGTGGTTGCCATCTGACGAGCTTGGGGCCCTGCGATGTTTTGTCGCCTTTTACGACAGGTCAACCCCGCCCGGGGAAAAATATAATACTTTGGGACTAGATAGCACAGAGTGAGTTTTCATAGTGTATTTATTAAATATATATTTTATCTTCATCGTCTTTTAAACTAGTCTATTTAAAGATAATTGAACGCTTGATAATAATTTAAATGGCTATATAAGACACCGAAAGTAATTCAGAACATGAGGACACGAAATAGTCCCTCAAAAACAATTAAAGTTCCTCTAACGTCCAAAAAACAAAATATTTCTGATGAACTTATTGACAGAATGGTAATTACAAACTGGTTAACAATTAGAATCTTATAAGGAATAAACAAACGAGCAAAGTGCTCAGCACAGGGGTTCGTTAGACGAGCGCTTTGCAAAGCTTTGTATAGTGTTCTGCCCGCTGTTGGTCATTTAACTTTACCTGGTGCAATCTAGGATTGGTTTAAGTTGTTTTGTTTTAAATAATTGTATATTATATCATTCTCTAATCTATACATATTTATTTTTTATGATATTTCTATAACTTACAGATATGAACAATATGAAATAATTACTAATCACTACTTTTTTGTGTAGTTATGGTGAACAATAAGCTTTATTAAGCTTAACTTAACAATAGTTTTGGAGCCTAGGGATTGCTACTGAATGTCATCACAGACTGATTATCGCTCGTTTGTCTGATTTCATGTGTTTTTGTGCTTTCTCGACCTGTACATCAATGACAGAAATTTGGAAGTGCAAATTTATCTAAATATGATTTTGGATGGCAACTATCTGACCCCTACTCTTAAAAGAAAAATACCCATGGTGTTTTTTCTTTACTGTCTACAAATTAAAAAGTAGTTAACCATTTGTGGCATTTTATGATTCCTTAAGAAAATGATGTAGCCACCGGAGAAAGGTTTACACGGCCATAGATAACATCGTTGATATTCAGAGTAAATAGCATCAACTATAGCACACAAGTCTGAGATACACCAGAATTGATGGACTTTACACTGGAGCGGTAACAACCACGCTGATGCTGTGCCCAGCAAGAAACATGCATAGCTAACTGTCAAGGGTTTCTGGTATCCCGTGAGATGGAAGCTTGACACGAACAGCCCTATACCAGATCCGATTGAATATCTTAGTGATATATAGATAGAACTTCTGCTTTGCTCTCAACGGCTTAAGCCTAACGGTGGGTTACGTAAACTAGAAGATCTCCAGCGGATCGACCTTGTCAGAAGCCGTATTGTATACCCTAGGCTCTGACACCCAGTGGGATACCGGAATTAGACTCTAATTCTGGAGTTGCGGTGACCGGGATAGAGGCGACTCTGATGATTGCGTCTACGGAAGGTTTATTTCAAGATCTAGGAGGTATCGACGTTAAAAAATCCTAAAATGAAGCCTGGGGTACAACATTTGAATGCAACCGTTATTAATTACGTCGGCAATGAGTAATTTTGCTTCTAAAATAAATTCAAAAAGTATTAACCGGCACAAAGACAAATAGTGACACAAACAAAACGATCGAAAGTAATCATAGACTACGGTATATTTACTTTTAGTACTATCAAGTTCCATAAAAATAAATCGTAAATAAACAACATCGAACAAACACTGCCATTGGACAGAAACTATAAACGAGTATTCTTGAACTTTGTTTGTATAGAAATTTAACGTTATGCAACCAGATGTATAATACTGGGGTTCCAGATAGAAATAATAATGGGACCCCATCATTTCACTAGGGAGTACTACTGGCTGGCGTTCGGGTTTTACTTTTATTGTTGGGTTTTAATTTTTCCGTATTTGCGACACTGCAAAATTATTTATGACCCTACTCATCAGTCCCCATAAAGCAGGAGGACCACGTCATATTGTAACCCAAGGCCATTGGCCTTGCATCTAAGAAATAACATAAAGCAGAAACTACACCGGAACGTAAATTCTGTTGGGAGTTATGGAGTATGGGAGTATTTTATTTATTTACGAGTATTTACTTTATTTGGAAAACGAACAATCAATATAATTTATAAAATATTTCAAATATAAAAATACATACCTGAAGTAAGTTTCAACTAATAAATAGTGAACTATTAAACAAAGAAAAATAAAATTTAGTATAAGTTAAATTAATAAATACTTTTATATTTGATAGATAAGAATATATGTAATTTGTCATAATTACAAATTTTATCCGTGCAGGGGTGAAGAAAGAATACTGAATTCTACGGCCGGGATCGGCCTGTCGCAAAAGACGACTAAACAATCCAAACTAGGTAGGGCTCCAACCCTGTCTGGGACGCAACCATCCCTGGTTTCTAAAAATATTGCCATAATAACCATGCGTTCTGTTCCGGCATTAGTGACCAAGTTCTAATGTCACTACGTGGCGTTAAAACACCCATAGGCGACGGTAACTGCTAACTACTAAGTGAACCGTACTGCTGTCCTACAACAATAAAATAATTAATTGAAAATCTATTGATGTAATTTTATTTCTTATTTCAGTAATATCAGTCTACACACATAACTAATCTAAATTCAGTCAGTCGTAAATTTTTTTATTCACATTCACGATCTTTAGAAATACGTTTTACCGTCATTTTATATTCTTCCCAATGCGAATGGTTGTAAAATATTTGAGCATCTCCACATTATAAACCTAAGTAAATGCTGTAAACACGGTTTTAACTGCTGAGGTTCGTACATAATATTTATATGGTACAATCTGATGAGTCCGTATTCAGAAAGTAGGACGGAGTTACTTAGATTTTATAAAGTTGACGAGTATCACGAACACGTTGCTGAAACGTGTGGAATACCCATTAAAGCACATTCGAGCTTCAGCTGTTTTCGTTTCTACTTTAAAAGTCACGTATCTGTGAGGCGATTTCACCAAAAGAATACATTTTAACCATTTTGGTAAAGTATGTGCTCACTTTGATAATATACGTAGATAACTGGAAGACTCTTTATTGTTCTCCACAGAGTCATAAAATACATACATTAAAGGCCATTATACACAATTAAAATAAATATACAGCGCCACCTAGTCCCAACATAGCACTTGTGTTATGTATTACTTATATACTTTTCTTTTGTAAATACATATTATAAATAAAAACCCAAATGTGAGACGGGGTTCGAACCTGTGACCTCCGCAAGCGTACCGAAGTGCGTTAATCTTTAGACCACGGAGGTCACCAGGTGGTCAAAATATTAACAAAAAGAAATTTGGTGGTGGTTTATATAATATATGATTAAGAATATTAATGGGAGGTAGATATTACATTGTCGCTAACTATGGCCTCGTCTCCTTGGTCTGGCGACGTGCGAAGAAACACAGGGGTGGCTTAATGCATCCTGCAAGCCTCCAAAATCAAACACATTTATCCCGCGCAGGGGCGAAGTAAGAATATTAACCTCTGCGCTCGGAGTCGACATGTCGTAATATAATAAGAGTACATGACATTACATTTAACATTGCTAAAAACAATTTTACTTTCAACATTTACATTTTTTACAATTTTACTTTTTTATTTACGGAGCTGTGGTGTAGAGCTGGTCCACCAATTTAAAGTCACTCAGCGAGATATGGAGAGAGCCATGCTCGGGGTTTCTCTGAAGAATTGCGTCAGAGAACCAAAGAGACCGACATCGCTTCTCGAGTGAGTCAGCAGCAACGGACCGGCCATATATGTCGCAGAACCAATGGGGTAAACAAGTTCTCGATTGGAGACCGTGTCTCGGCTAACGTAGCTTAGGACGGGACGCCCAACAGCGAGGTGGGGTGACGACTGGCGAAAAATGGCTGGCACGAACTTGATGTATCAAGCCGGAAATAAGGTTTATGGCATGCCTTAGGAGATGCCTATGTCTAGCAGTGGAGTTCTATAAGTTGGCAATGATGATTATACAAAATTTTATTGGAATCATTATATCAATAGAATAGAACATAATTCAATTATAATGCCTTACTTTTAACAATCTCAATGAGAGTAAATGGTCTAGAAAAACATTAAAAATAAAGAATAGCAAACTAGTCGCAGATGAAAGTAATATTCCTTAATGGATATATGTATGTTACGATACGAAATTGATAGAAACTGCAACAGACAGCTACATGTGACAATGTGCTCGGATTCCCCTGAGATCTCTTCCGCTCGACTCGAAACTCGGCCACACTCGCCGGAAATGCGACCGGCCGAACACCACTCGTGACATACGCTAGCGCTGAGCTACTGTATTATACGTAACATACTCGTATATTATCTATCATACTTTGATCAATAACTTTATAATAATAAATTCTTTTATCATCATCCATACTAATATTATAAATGCGAAAGTAACTCTGTCTGTCTGTCTGTCTGTCTGTCTGTTCCTCTTTCACGCCTAAACGGCTGAACGGATTTTGATGAAATTTGGTATGGTGATAGATGATAACCTAGAAATGGTCATAGGCTATAAATAATCACGCCATCGTTCTTAGGGGGTAGGCAGTAGGCAGATAACTAAATTGAGTTAGTGATTTTTTGTGCTTATCCGGTATCTATGAGAATCGGCCAACATCTATTTTTCATCCCCCTAAATGTTAGGGGTGACCCAACCCCAAAAAATTTTTTTAATTTTTTGACATTTTATTATTTATATGGAACGTTTGCCGGGTCAGCTAGTAATATTATAAATGCGAAAGTGAGTTTGTTTGTTACGCTTTCGTGTCTAAACTGCTGAACCAATTTTAATGAATTTCGATATAGTCATAGATTGGGCCTTGGAGAAGGACATAGGCTATTAAATATACTGGGACAATTCAGATAGCGACATCTGGTTCCAAAGTGAGTAACGTAGCACTTGTGTTATTAGACAACTAATACGCTACATTTCATTTGTAAATATATACATATTATGCATAAGCACCCAGACGCGAGACGGGAATCGAACCCGGAACATCCGCAATTACACCGAAGTACGTTAACTGTTACGCCACGGTGATCATAAAATATTCTTTCTTTATTAAAAAGGAAGAATATAAAATATTTATTGTGTAACTTATTCAACTATTTTTATATATGATTAAATGCTGCAACTTAAAACAATTATGTCACAAGGGTAAACTTATACATAAGCTTTCATAGTTGTCAAAAAATTTATTTTTTAATTAAATTTTGATTTTTAAATGATCTCAAAAGTTCCAAAGCGATGTATTCTAACATTTAGATGACGTTTATCATTTAATGCCGATTTATATTTGTTATGTTCTCTTACAGAAGATGACCGTTTTGTTTACCAATACGTTAAAATCCGTGGTCTGTTTAAGTGAAAACTTTCCGTATCTAACTTTGGCACCATTAGAACGCTCATCATTATAAGAGACAGTGAAACAAATCTATGGAGATACAATATAATTAACAACATAATAATGTTCGGCTGTGTTTTAAACATCATGATATTTCTTAATTACTTAAATATTTAAAATAAGAAAGAGCCAGAACATTGTTTATATAAAAAATAAAATCTCTGCAAACAGTAAACAAAACATCGAGACTAAACAAGCAATGAGTTTCAAGTGTATCCATGATTTATAAGCGTACAAGTCAGCTACACGGTATAAGAAAATCTTTTCATAGCTGCATGGACGTGAAAGCCTGGCTTAAGTACTGAATGACGAACGTCTTTTTACTGTCTGCATTCCACTGTACTTTTATGATATACCCAATGGAAAAGTAACGAGAATCCTTCTTGTTTCCATTCTTGATTTGTGAATTGATATACATTTTATGAGGTCGTATTTTAGCAGCTGTATAAAGAGTCTACAAAAATTTAAATTTACATTTTATTTCTGTTTTTATATATAATTTGGATATAGCTGCGATTTACTAATACGTAGTATACTATAAGTATATAATTTATTGTAAATTGACTGATAAAAGTCGTTATTTTTAAATGTAATTTTGTATTTGTTTTATATTTATCAAAACTATATGTAATACTAGCTTTACGGAGTAAAATCTAAACATTGGTTAATAATGTGACTGCAGTTTTAACGTATAATATTCGAGTACTGGACTAAATTTAATTATGAAGACTTTTTTTAACAAAACATACATATGAGGTTTAAATTATTCTGGCTAGTAGTTTTAGAATGCTGTGGGATTAAATCTCACAAAGAAGTCTAATGTAATGCTGGAATTCAGTAGACAGATTAACGACCCTCGCGGTAGCAGGTGGTTACCGTCCCTTATGGACGTTTGTAACACCAGAGGTATTACCCACGACCTCGATGTATTTTAATAACGTTTTTTTTAAAAAAAATCCTATATCGTACTGTACAGAGGAAACCTCAGTCGGAAGCTCATTCCAAATCTGGAGAGTACATAACATCTTGTTCTTGAACGTTCTGGTACGTTATATATGAAATTTTTTTACCAGCATTTGATTGGTCCCTGATACAATATATTATTATTAATATAATTAAAGAATTTTATCATAAAATTATAGAAAATAGTATATCGATCCCAACCGTGATACAACGCTGGGATTACGTTGATGATGATGTAGAAAATAGTATCTATTGACATCCTGGCCAATATTAAAAATATTTCAAGTCTAAGATTTCCAAGTTTGGTATCATTATTTCATGTTCTTGTATATTTAAGGTGAACAATAAAGAGTTTTCATTCATTCATTCATTGCGTTGAGAAAATTGTCGAGTAATATTAAACTTTTACTCCAAACTCTTGAAACAGTGAATCCTAAATAAATCGAAACTTTTGTACGTGTTTGGAATTTATGTATCTCATAAACAATCTGGTGTTTGAGAAAGAATGGACAATTTTGTTACTCTTATAAACATCCCATTCAATTTTATTATCTACACCCTTAGTTGCCTAAGTGGTTCAGGTGGTCCAGGGGTCCACGGGCGACTCGATGGAGCTCTACTTTGGCGTGACAAAAAAATGGAGGTTCACAATTAGTAAGCGGGGGTCCACGAAAATTTATTTGCTTTCGATAGTGAAAAACTAAAATGTTGGCTTGACTTCACCTATCAATGTTAGCAGATAATATTTTAAGAAGCTCAGCGAATGTTACTTGTAAAAACTTGCATATTCCATATTCAGTATAACGTGTCGAAAATGATGAAGACTTCCAACGATTACTCTTACAAACTAAAGTACGCTGGTTGTCGAAAGGTGCATGTTTAACAAGATTTTACTCAATTTTTAATCAGTTTTAAAGTTTCTGAAAAGTAAAGATCCAGATTTAAAAGAAAACCTGATCAATTTGAAAGTAGACATCGCGTATTTGACAGATTTGTTTAAAAAATTTAATGACATTAACTTACAATTACAAGGGGACAGCCTCAATTTAATAAAAACAAAGGGTGTAATTTCAGCTTTTCTTGGAAAATAGAAATTTATGAAGCAAAATATTAAACAGTGCGAATTTTCCCAGTTTTCAAACATGTCACAGGTAGAATGCCTTGATGAAACATATGTTAAACATTTAATTGCCAAGCATGATGACTTCAAAATCAAATTTGATGATATTCTGACGATGGAAATACCACCATGGATCATAAATCCATTTGATGAAACGGAAGTGGAGAATGTAACAACCACGATAATGATAATGTAACGTTTGTATATCGTACTGTGATGGGAAAACGTCAGTCGGAAGCTCATTTCAAATCTGGAGAGTACGCAACAAAAACTTCTTGAGAACCGTTTCGTACAAGAAAGAAGAGGCTCCAGGAAATGGGGATGAACACCCAGTCGAAGACGGGCAGTGTGTTGGTAGAAATACGAAGAAGGCACCATACTAAACAGTTCATCAGAACACTTTCCGTTGTACAGACGGTAGAATACGCAAAGAGACGCAAAATCTCTCTGAAGACCAAGCGTGTCTAAACTGTCTGTGAGTATGGGATCGGTGACAAAACGAACTGCGCGCCGTTAGATGGAGTCCAGGGGATTTAGCTGACAGGCCAGTGCTCCAGTCCATAAATGTGAGTAGAACTCCATGTGTGGCCTGGCTTATGCTTTGTATAGCACAAGCCGTTGGTTTGGTGTGAAATACTGCTTGGACGGGTTTAGCACACCCAGCTTTTTGGAGGTAATCTTAGCTTTGCCCTCCAGTTGTTCCCTAAACTGCACATCGTTCGTAATGTCAACACCAAGGGTCCCAATACTCTCTGAGATGATAGGAGTTCCTTGAATCTGTAGCGCAGATACGAATGGGGTGTTCTTGGCAGAGAATACGCACACTTGAGTCTGTAAGGGGTTCAATTGGACAAGGTTTTGTCGTCCCTATTCAGACTCTCTCTAGAGAGTTCTCTACTTCAGACACAAATCTGTCGGCACTTCTCTACTTCAGACACAAGTCGGATCGACTATCTTCCAAAACTGCAGCAGCGAGGTTTCCACGACCAGTACCGTGCGTCGCCTGTTCTATCATCTGCATAGCAATGAATGCCATCTATGCATAACATATCATTAATATGCAGAGTAAATAGCGTCGATGATAGCGTTGTGCTATGCCCTGGGGCACACCAGCATTGGTGGACTACACACTGGAGCAGCAACCGTCGACTACGACCTTAATGCTGCACCCAGCGAGAAAGCTGGATAACCAACCATATATGTATGTATGTATGTGTTTTATTATTTTTTTTTTTCTACTTCTCTTTTAATGGTATTTATATTTTACTAGATTAATCGTATAGTATTTATTAAATGTAATATCATTTGCACATCACCGCTATGTATTTTGTTACAATTTCCATACTTCGGGTTGCCTGGAAGAGATCGCTTTAAGCGATAAGGCCGCCCTTTGTCATACAGTATTATATTTTTGTATACATATTTTAAGTTAGTTTTAAGTATCTGTATGCAATAAAGAGTTTTTCATTCATTCATTCATTCAATGGGATACCTAGATCTCTCTTCGCGAGAATAGCCCTATACCAAGCCTTTGAAATAGTGTTTGTTATTTTTCAGATATTCTTGCATACGTGAGAACAATCACGGCTTGACATCGTAAAAGATTACTTGTAAGCAAATCATCTCGTTATGAGGTATGCTAAAGACCATGCGAAGTATGAAAGCAAAGGACTCCGAAGTAAAATTTCAGATGCGGTATAAGATCTAATGCTAAGATAATAATGACTGTTAATAAAATAATGTTATATTCCGATATCGATATGTTTAAAATAGATAGATATTACTTATATTATTTTCGTGATTACTAACAAATGAGAGTGGTAAAGGATGTGATATAGTTCAAACGCCACATAATGCGGGATAGGTGTAGACAGACAAATAAAAAAAAATTACGATCCTCATTATACAGTAAAATATACTTGTACGAAAAAATAAAACATTAAAGATATGGAAAAAGTATCATTAAGCTTGATATGTTTAACGAATAACCAAGAAATGTGCTTCGTTATTGTCAATCGGGTAAATAGAGTTCTGTATCTGTTGAAACAATAATGAAGTTGAGCTTTAATGCCCAAACGATCCATCAAATCGTCCCAGAATCGTGAGATTGGGATGGAAACATCAGCCGCCGTCACGCTGCGAGATATCTACCTTGTAATTTATTTATAACACGGCCTGTATGTGAATTTCATATTCTGTTTCACGAAATTTTGAGATTCTCAATTTCTCTTTACTCGTATGAATGTTTTTGTTATAATACTTAATAGATAGTATTATATGACAAGATGTCAAGTCAAAGAAGATAGAGCTCATCTAGGTAAGTAATTATTTTTTGAAGTTATGCATTTCGCGCTTCTCATGATATACCTTTTTCTGTCGTTCTTCTAGGAATTCACTTCAGTTACATCAAAAGTTTGCTTTTCAGAACCCGATGTATACTACTTACTGTCTATGAGTTAAACTTCAGTACGCCTATTAAGTACTTGATATTTCTATTTTACTGAGCTTCAAGATGAAATAAATGTTATTTAAATTGGCTTTTACAGGGGCAACTCCACTTTAATTCTCTCATCCCGTAAAGGAAAAACGAACCTAGGCATTATTTAGAAATCCATTTGTCGCTCTTACATATACTTCTCTGTAAGTGATGGGGTAACTAATATCGTCACTTCATTAATCTATATATATACATACATACATGTATATATATACATATATATATATATATATATATATATATATATATATATATATATATATATATATATATATATATATATATAATTGAAATACTATTCATCACGAGATCTTTACGACTATATAGGTACACCCTATTGACTTGAAATTTAGCATGGTTATACATACCGTCACGAGTTTTGACTAGCGCTAGCCTTGAATGCGCAGTTGTCATCTTTTGGGTCTGTTTGGCGGGGGGAGCGGACCAGCGCCGCCGCCGTATTTTTTTTTGTCTCGGGGAAAAACCTCTCTTGACGGGTTCCCCCAGCCCGGGGGGACCGAGGGATATGTGGGACTCCGGGGAAGATGTTCAGCCATCCGACTACCCACTAAAAAACCCCGCTGTTCTCCTATCGCCTACGCCCAGGCCTACGGATATGTGGCCTGCCGATCTCGTGGCCCGGGCCGGCGCCGGCCCGCCCTTTGTCTCAAGGCGGGCCTCTTCTGAAGTGTTGGCGCTAGGGGGTCAGGGTTTCGTCCCCCAGGCGCTCTCCTGTATTGTAGGAGTTGAGGGGGCCCCGGAACAGCACGCGGCCCTCACCCTCGCGGCAATAGTGTGGGCGGTGGATCCTCCCCCGAGGGGTCGCCCGCCGCCGCTTTCTACGGTGGCCGGAGATCATTGCTCGTCCTCCGGCGCCGACGACGTGGCCTGCGTTGGCGGGAGGGGAGTGTGGTGGTGGACTCCCGCTCCCGCTCCGCCGCCTCCTTTGCGGACATGACTGCCTCGCAAAAGGAGGCGATGGCCATCCATCCAGGAGCCGCCGCCGTATTGGTTTATCTCTATTTTTCAGTCGCTTGCCGCTCCCGCGTACCATCCGCACGTCTGCGTTGTAATAATATGATTTGTAATAATTATGAGCGCGACGGTACACGTGCGCAAGTCTCCCCACTACTTTCGCCGAGCGCTCAAAACTCGTGACGGTATGTATACTCATTACGCAATGTAGACGCTCACTAAGAATGAAGATCACGGATATTTTATCTGCCGGGTCATCTAGTACTTTAAAAAACATAACATTCATAACAAATACTGATATAGTACATAAGGTTGTAAAGTGACTATTGCGTTGTGAATTTGATTAACGAATTTTTTATATCATCGTTCAAGTATTATGGCGTATGAAAAATTTTCATTATCATATGATAACTAGAATTTTTATAATGGAAAGGTAATAACATGAGTTATTCAGTAAATATAGACCCAAAATATAAATTTAATCAATAATAATGTAATGATATTTTGCTCACGTGCGAGGCATATTATAAAAGATAAAGCTTAATAGGCAAAAATAAAGCCGATGTAGCTAAGTCCTTGGAACAGGTGTTTGAGTTAAATGGAGCAGATAATTCACTGTCAAATTAAGCTTAATGCACGATAGCATTATGGCATTATTGATAAAGAATCGGTGTCACGAGAAAAACGTAATATGCGAGATAAGTAGGTTCATAAAACATCGTGAAGCTAATCTGCGAAGTTACTCAATTTTAAGCACAAATTTAGGAAATAATTAACGCAAAAAACATTAAAGATATTTCTATGATCTAAATGTGTATAGACTTTTTTTTGGTCTCGGGTAAAACCTCTCTTGACAGGTTCCCCCGGCCCGGGGGGACCGAGGGATATGCGGGACTCCGGGAAAGATGTTCGACCATCCGACTACCCACTGAAAACCCTGCTATACTCCTATCACCTACGCCCTGGCCCACGGATATATGGCCTGCCAATCTCGTGGCCCGGGCCGAAATGTGTATAGACTTAATATAACATTGTATAAATCAAAAGTGTTTTTTTATGTTGTTATGTTAAAAACGTAAGATAACTATAAAAATTATTATTAAATAAAAATAGAATGGCTTATCGCGGATGAAAATGATACTACTATTAGTATGAAAACGAATGAAACTAATAGAAAATTAATGGTGTTTATTTTTCTGACAGTCTTTTAGTGCATTCCGGGCAAACAAATATTTTTTCTTTCGAGATATAAAGTTAAACAATTTCATAAGTCTTGATGAATAGTTTTAAACCCCAACTTAGTCTACGTGGGTACAAAACATCTTTATCTTTTTTAATTTCATCTTTAAATAAATAACAGTAAAAACCGAAATGCGGTTTCATAAATAATAATAAAATAAATATAATCGAACAATTCACACAGTATCATCTAGTTCCAAACTAAGTACAGATTGCGGCATCTAAGTTGAACCAAAATGGCGGTCGTCCGCGCTGGTGGTACAATTAGGCACAAAAAAGTTAGGCCCGCGATTACCCGCGAAATTTAAAACTCTCCGTGAAAATATTAATTCAGATTAAAGATTCAAAACACAAACAAATTCACTTACAAATTTATATAATATTATTATAATTAACTATTAATAAATGAATAAGTAAGGATAAAACCGTTGATAAAATGCCGCTAACAAGAAATCACCGGTCTTCGTGCCTGACTTGAATGTTAACAAAACGTTTGGCACAAAACCATTCTCCGATCCAGCATATACTATCATAACGCGTTGCCCTATTGAAATAGTTTTTTTTAAAAAATCCCCGAGTGAACCCATCTGTCCAACTTTTCGGTATTGTATGCGTGGCATGAACATATGACTCATCTGTGTAAATAATTGGTCTGTTTTCTTGACGATATGTTCTTAGCTTTTGTAAGTAATATATTCTCAATAATCTTATGGCCATTGTTTCTATTAAAACTTTCCTGTTATTATCTGTGGCTTTCTGTTTGAACCCGAGTTCTTTAATGATTCGGCGAAGACTGTTTTCCGAACCTTGAAAATTTATATCTGAGCGTAATTTTGTACGAAGTTTGCCAATGGTCGGTAATTCGTTTTCAGTTTTATGAAAATTGTGAATGCATCGTTTTATTACTCCTTTGTCGAAATTATCTATGACTGTCACTGGTTTCATTCTTGTCTCTTTCTTATTGTCGTCTTTACCAGAGATCCTAAACGCAACTATTACTTCTGAACTTTTGCTTTCTCTTATAATTCTTTTAACTGTAGACTCAAATTATTTTGTAGTTTTGGCAGTTTTATTTACAGAAACAGTCAAGTATCATCTTTCTGGACTTTCTCTTTAAAGTTGGTTGGGGCCGAGACTTTGATAGTCTTAAGTGAAAAAAATGTGCGCGATTGTACACTAGGACCGCGAGGAGCGTACGCGGATGACGCAGGGCAGGGTGTCACTGCGCGGGAGCTAGTGTCTCTGCGTTGCTATGGATCCGCACGCCCCCTCACGTCTCACCCAGACTCAAACCTATTTGAGACCCAAAAATGTGACACTGCGCGTACAAAGTCATGGTTCAACTTATAGGCCGCGTTTTATAGCATCATAGCACTAGTTTTATGGCTGCATAACTGATATCAGTATATACTACTTAAATACCTTTTATGTAAATAAATACATATAATATATAGGACGATAGATAAGAGGATATTATATACGCCATGGAGATCGTAAATATAAAAAAAAAAACTTACATTCATGAAAAAGTGCTGTTTCTAAAGATTTAAACAGAGACAAATTAATATTTAGTTGCAATTTATCTCGAGATACTTGCCCTATTTCTTGAGCATAAATTACTATAAATTAAATTAGTTCAACAGCAGTTAGAGGCAGGCGGCGCGGTATTAAGGACTTATTGTTATGCTCTATTTGCTAGTGCAGAGTGGGCAATTATTCAATTATAAGGTACATGATTTTTATCCGTGTAGAGGCGGAGAAAAAATACTAACCTCTGCAGCCGGGGTCGTCTTGTCGTAAAAGGCGACAAAACAACCCACCCTAGCTATGTGGTAGGGCCTCAAGCCTGCCTGGATGGCTACCACATTTGGTCTTAAGTATGCCGCCATAATAACCTTGTGTTGTGTTCCGGCATTAGTGACCCAAGTTCCTGTACCGTTATGCGACAGCAGCGTATTCGCGATGCCACTGACGTTGCAAACACCCATAGGCGACGGTAACTGCTAAATTCTAAGCAGGCCATCAGCCTGTCTGCTGTCCTACAGCAATAAAAAAGGTAGCTAAGTGAAAGTACGTGACAACCAAGTGTCGGTTTACTTGTTCTTCAATGAAGTAAAATAACGTGAGGAAACATCACCAATATATGTAACCCGCCGATCCGCTTTGGACAAGTACGGTGAGTATACTGTCGGCTCCCACTAGGGGAAACCCAACAATGAGGAATTTCTGAGCTATTATTATAAAGTACACGAATCGTGCCCTTGCGTCCCAGCCAGAAATAGGGCTGTCCCATTAAGGTAATCACCCCTATGGAGTAGTAAAAGGCAATTAACAAATGACCCCTTTTGTTATTTCACATCAGTAAAAGTAAGACATCGGTTCAGTTTTTCCTTTATGCGTTCAGGGTCAATTACACCCCGTGACAATACTCAATAGCGTACTCCAGATCCCAAATGAAGTTCTCCTCAATCTTAGCCGCAAGATTGTGCAAATGCTGATGTGTTTTTCAGCTTCGTGGCTTGTTAGAGGTCATATGATGGTGTTAAAATTAAAAATGACATTCGAATCAAAGTAAATAAAGTATTAAACTTTAGTCACAACATTGAATACACTAAGTTAAAATTAATTACTAGAAATTTCGAAAAGAAGAACTGTAATTACTAAATGCTATATTTAATAGAGCTAAAGGATTATAGTCAATTAGTTCAACTTGGGTAGTTAAGCTACGCAACTTAATTACGGCCAAAGTTTTAATATAATTGCTTACCAGGTTGAAGAGATTATGAAGATCAGCACAGCAGTGCGAAACAAAAACCTTGTTTTTTATTATGTCCAATTAAATAATATATTTTATGTTAATGTTGAAGAATGCTTTTAACTTATGATTACTACAATCCAATCGGGGGAAACTTTATTCAGTTAATTATTACAGTATTTAATTTTTTGAAATGAATATCTATATTTATAACTAAATATATATATTAACTTAAAAAAATAAAAAATAGTTAAAAAACTGAACAACATGGTTTTAATAGAAAACTGAACCTAAAAACTAACAAAATTAAACTTCAATAAGTCTATAATGGAATTTGTGTTATTAAAAAAAATATTATTAAAATATGGAGTGCTTTTCATTATTTATAAATGTTGTGTATCACGTTAGCATAATATATTATAGATTATATAGGTAGTTATGAATAAAATTAGTTGTTGCTTTCATCTTTATAATGTAGTTTCTTTATTAGCGACATAGTAAAAAAATTTATGGACTAATAAAAAATGGCGTGTGATTTAACTAATCTATTTCCCGGACAATTTAATCCAAAAACCGATAAGTAGTGTAAATATGAGGAACGTTCATTGTGTGCATTAGATGTGGCGAGTATCAAAAATAAAACTTTAGATAAAACTAGGTCTATATTTTTGTCCTAGTGCGGAAAAAAACTTATTCATTAGGCCGAAGAGACCTACAGAAGTGCCTTTAGATGACATTCTCGGTGTATTGGATCGGTTTTATGAGCCGGAAGTACATGAAATACTACAAGCTGGAAAATTCCATGTTTTGAAACAAGCATATATGCAATTAAAAGTGGACGAAGAAACGACGCTTCTTCTAACAGTAAATACACCACTGGGACTTATTTTGAAATAACAGAAGCTCATTACCGGAAGCTCGGTGACAGAAAAATCATTGGAAATGTCCAAATTGTTAAAGCAGTCCATGTCCTATCTCATAATTATCTTCGCCGTAAGTACTTCAATTGGACATAATTAAAAGCCATTTAAGTGCTATAGCGTTACAACTAGCCCCAATACCAACTTTGATGGAAGATATTAAATCTATTAATCTGAAGTCTGCGATATTCACTAGTCATGGCTCACGATATGATGAACAATTTCTCAGAATCTGTTAAAATTGTGGAGCAGCGTGTATCAAAAATAGATCAGGTCACCAAAGATATTCCATCCATGCAAGCAGAATTCGATACTATAAAAGAGCAGTTTGACGAGAGGGATCAATGGGGATGTTCCAACAACGTTGAAATCCATCTAAAACTAATTATCCCATATAAAACTGATGAAAATTTATATAAATATATTTTGGATATCGGACAGGTTATTAATCTATATCTATAAAAATCTTGTGTCACGATGTATGGTGCCAATAAACTTCAAAACTACTGAACCGATTTCAATCCAATTTCACATGTACCCGTATTTCGGTCTAACTTACTGGATAGGATAGTTATCATCTCAATTATTCGCTTATGTCGTGAATGTAAACGAATAAAATGTATCAATCAATTGTTTCTTAAGCAAGTGTTTATTTACTGTTTAGTTTTATGAAGTTTTCATAGATGGCGGTGTACGTTGATTCATCGATAAAATTCTTCAATATTGTTTGACATCTAGGTTGCAAATACACCAATAGATGGCGCTGTGTTTTGTTTCTTAGAATATAAATTCTATTACTATATGGCGGTACGAAGTTCGCCAGGTCAGCTAGTATTAATATAAAGAAGGAGGACATAAACTATATTGCACGAGTTCCAACTAAAGCGCCGAATTCTGCTAAACCAATCATAGTTACCTTCAATAATAGATATAAGAAGGAAGAGTTCATAACCTTATCGCGTAAAGTATTATACAGAGCAAGATAGGTTTATCTGGAGATCAAGCAATTTTCGTTAACGTCCACCTAAATATACCTAACAATGCGTAACAAAAACCTTTTGAATAAAGCAGAAAGCTTGGCTAAAGATAAGAACTTTAAATATGTGTGGGTAAAGCACGCTAAAATTATGGCTTCGAAAAATGAAACTACACCAGCATTTTATATAAAATCGGAACGCGATCTCTTAAATATTTCTTAATCTCTATAATAGTTGTTTTGAAATATTTGGTGTATATTAATTATTTATTTTGGCGTTGATAATATTATATTATAAATATAATATTATCAACGCCATCGTTTTGTTATGACAAACGTTTGAGAACCATTTGCCTGTTGTGGGTCTTTTGTTTGTTGGCTTACTCATTAAGTTGCATAGAAATATCGCTCGTACACTTCGAACAGCTTAAGTGCTCAGTATTGTTTGTATACTTTTTACTGTGTCGGCTTTTTTTTCTATTACTTCGGGTTGATTTTTTTCTAGTTTCTGGCAATGTATTTTACAATTACTATTTAAAAACTACCATAAATAATATTTTTAACTTTATGAAAGAATTTACTTTAAAACAGCTCAAATAGTTATTATTTATAGATTATTTAAAAAAACTTTACAGTTATTTATATTTAAAAAACGCGTTGATTTCTTGTTATTATGTAAATATATCCATATATATTCTCTAATGTTTTTACGCAACTTTTTATTTAGTTACAATTTTATCCTTTTAAATACTTAATCTATATCATCAAAATTTCAGAACAAAATAATAATAATATTTCTTTATTGCACATACACAGTTCAGGACTAATTAATAGGTGCATAAATTTGTATGCTAAGTACAATAGGCGGTCTTATCGCTTGTAGCGATTTCTGCCAGACAACCTTTGGATGGACAGGATTTACAAAATAACTGTATTTAAAAGAAATATTTGCTTCAGTAATTATGATATTATTTTGATTGCAGAAACTTGGTTAGTATTCATGATTCGGAGTTGATAGATAACAGATACGTAACTTGGCGACGTGATAGGAATTATACTAGAACTAATGAAAAATACGTTGGTGAAGTATTAATGGCAGTCCATAGGGATCTGGTAGCTGTGGAACGGTCAGACTGGCATTCTTCAGCTGAAGATATATGGGTATCAATTAGTATTAAAAATGAAAATTATCGGATACACAACTGACATATATTTATGTTGTGAGAATTTAGGAAATACATTTTCCACGCAATTATCGAATTTTTCTGAAAATTTGTCTCTAATAATTTGGCTCATGTGCTAACAATGATAATTTTCTTATCATCAGCGATTTTAATCTAAGTAATGTTGGCTGATCACCAAGCTGGGGCGGCTATCTAGAACTAGGTTCTAGTAGTAAAAAATTTTTGCAACAAATAAGCGTTTTATTTTGCAACAAAATTTCCTTTTAGATCAAAATATTAAGTCCTTATCCTTCCCTATCCCGCATAATACGCTTTCTCGATTAAGACGCGTTTTTGGTTGGGTCCCTGGAAATCATCTTAAACGGGTTTTACTGTATTTAGCTATTTATTTAAATGTCAACTGTTTGATTTCGGAATAAAATAAAAAGAAGTAACTTCTTACTATTCATTTGGCTGTCAGCCTGTCAGCTGTATCTTAGCAATAAAAAAAACAGTGACACGTACGAGTACCCGACAATCTCCATATCCAAATAGGAGGTCAGGAGAGTTTAACAAATAAGCATAGATTATAGTGACGTAGGAGTTCCTATACCTTGCAAAGAGCCTTCTGGAAAGCAAATAACAAATATAATGAATCGATTATAACCAAAACATATTTATGTTGTAAGTGTTGATATGCGGTGCCAATGGACTCACTATCAGGGATGCCGAAGACCATGTCAAGGGGAGAAGAAAACGTTGGAAGGAGGACCCCGCGCACTAAACGGAAGTTTAGGATTGTACCTGGTATAACACTAAGATGATGATTAAAAAGAAGACCATAAAATATAAAGCCATGATCATACCGGCATATGATCATGGCTTTATATTTTCCCTAAGTTGATTATGGGGGTAAAATAATCATTTTGACAGAGTCAGCAAGGTTTTTGGTTTTCAGTGTACAGAAATGAAAAAATTGTTTGAGTGTAGCCAGTACTACATTCACGAGAGCGAATCGAGTGAACGCTACATCTCGCCACTCGTAGCGAGCCCTTGTAAGGGATACTTTTCCACAGGACTTTTTCTTCGAATAAAATTGATATTTTTTTATTTTTATTAATAAGCACATCGGAAAATGAGTAAATATGGTAAATTTTAAGTCATTTGGGTGCACATATACGACTTTTTTACGTTCGTAAATAGTGAACGGGTGTAAAACGTTAAAACTTAGCGATTTAAAGCAACTAATTTTGCAGCTTATTTTGTATATTAAATACCAATACTAATAATACATATGAAAGCCAGATGTTTTATGCTATATAAAATCTGAGAGTTTCTCTTTAAAACTCTGCAACAACTCTCGTCCCGCGCCTGTTTGTATAAACAATATACATAAGTATAATATAATATATACTTCTCATCAAAAATATCGAAACACTACTGCAAGTATTATACAGGCGCCATTTAAATGAAAAAGAGAAATGATATCATTTAATTGAAGTGAAAACTTCTTTAGGCGCGTTGAGCACTTTTTGGGAGAACAATTTTTGGTTTGTGAAGAAGCGTTAAAGACCAATTTAAACTTTAATCCTTGATATAAACACTTCTTTATAAACCAATGATAATAATCTAATAACTCGACGATACGATTCAAGTTACTTAGTTTTCACTTCTATCGGCAGTCCCTAAAGACTGTCCCGTATGTTTTTTATTTGAATAAATTATCGTTTTTTTTTTACTGAGCTCTGAGCTGAGCTGAGCGAGATTGTTAACTAAGCTCTGTAACATCCTACCAAAGATACCTTTTCCTAAAAAATATGGATACCTCGCCCACAGAAGCCGCCCAAGTCAGCGTATTTTGGCTGCATCTAAGCCTCTCTGCTGTCAATAGAGTATATCCGTGTTATCGGGAGAGTGATATATGTATTTACTCGCCGTCTAGGAGATCCTACCAGATAGTAGACATCAATTCACGTCTGAGCAAGATGACCAGTATATTGTATCATTTTCTCTAAGAAATCGTGCAACTCTATTCAACTGCAGCAGCAGCTCTGTGATATTCAAAGATTGACTGTAAGCGATCCTACCATAAGAAGAAAATTGGCAGAGCGTAGCCTGAAACCTCTTAAACCAACTAATGGCCAAAAATTGGCGGTAGACTACCGAAGAGCGCGCCTCAACTTTGCACTTGAGCTCTTAAATTAATCATAGCTTCAGTGGAGCAAAGTTCTCTTACAACAAGCTGTATGGTAATGACGGAAGAAATAAGGTGTATGAAAGAGAGGGAGAGCGTTTTGCACAGTGCTACATTGGAGAAAGAGTCAGTTACGGTGGCGATTCCTGGACGGTTTGGGGAGGCATAAGTGCCGATAGAAAAACCGAACTTGCGTTTATATCTGGACCTTGGTTACTCTCATTAAATGGGTCACGTTACATTAAAGAGTGTCTGGAGCCTCATGACCCTACGCAAATTTTATTGGCGAAGACTTCATTTTTATGCAGGACAATGCCAGGGCTCCTACCGCAGGCATTGCAAATAAATACCTGAGTGAAGTCGGCATTGCGGTTATGGGCTGGTCAGCAAAAAGCCCGGATATGAATCCCATAAAATACCTATAGGATGAGTTGAAGA
The DNA here is from genome assembly GCA_963693495.1 of Malacosoma neustria. Lineage (NCBI taxonomy): Eukaryota > Metazoa > Arthropoda > Insecta > Lepidoptera > Lasiocampidae > Malacosoma > Malacosoma neustria. The sequence goes on from OY856379.1 coordinate 12,254,839, forward strand.
GACGAGTCAGAGCGAGAGATCCTGCTCCGAAGACTCTTGGCCAGCTTAAAATAGCTATACAAGAAGAGTGGGATAACATCCCACAACACAAGATTGTAACGCGTATCCGTTCCATGAGTAATCGCATAGAAGCAGTGATTAAAGCCCTTGGTTTCTAATATTTAACAATTTCTTCTTAAAGGGATACAAAATACCTGTTGAACAAAATACAATAGCTAAGGAAATTTAGTTTTAATTTGAAACATTAATATTCGTTAAATGATACCTTACAATATCCAAAATTAACTGGCATAATTTATATTTTTGGTCAAATATAAAAAAAAAATTAAACTCATTTAAAACCAAACTTTAGTGTTTCGATTATTTTGATGAAAATTTATATTTATATACAAAAGAGGAGTATAAAAGTAGTATATACCTAGTCAGGTCATAAGTATTGTCACACAGTAAAAACTTTTCTTTTAGAATGCTGGCCACAAAAAAGTTTATTGAATTCGAATCTCGAATTGTTCATGAAAATAAAAATGTATACTTTTAGAATTTTACTCATTTTTTAAATATGGAGTGGACGTTTAAAGAAGACCGTGTTGCAGTTATTGCGTTGCATCGTTGCGGTTACGCGCCAATTCAAATTTTTAACATACTGAAAAATTTGAATATAACCAAAAGATTCATTTATCGTACCATCAAACGATACAATGAAGACTCTAGTGTAGATGACAGGTCAAGAAGTGGTCGCCCTCGGTCTGTTAGGACTCCAGCAGTGATAAAAGCTGTGAAGGCACGAATTCAAAGAAATCCCAAACGTAAGCAGAAACTGTTGGCCCTTCAGATGGGGTTAAGCAGAACCACGGTGAAAAGGGTGTTAAATGAAGACTTAGGGCTTCGGGCATATCGAAGAAAAACAGGACATCGTTTGAATGCTCGTCTAATGGACCTGAGACTGAAGAGATGCCGCGCTTTGTTGAAGCGGTACGCGGGAAAAAAATATCGGGAAATTCTTTTTTCGGATGAAAAAATGTTTACCGTAGAAGAGAGCTACAACAAACAAAATGATAAGGTGTACGCACACAGTAGTGAAGAAGCGAGCAACCGTATTCCGCGTGTCCAACGAGGTCATTTTCCATACTCGCTCATGGTATGGTTGGGAGTTTCTTATTGGGGCTTAACAGAGGTACATTTTTGTGAGAAAGGTGTAAAAACGAATGCTGTTGTGTATCAAAATACAGTCCTGACGAACATTGTGGAACCTGTTTCTCATACCATGTTCAATAACAGGCACTGGGTATTCCAACAAGATTCGGCGCCAGCTCATAGAGCGAAGAGCACACAAGACTGGCTGGCGGCGCGTGAAATCGACTTCATCCGGCACGAAGACTGGCCCTCCTCCAGTCCAGATTTGAATCCGTTAGATTACAAGATATGGCAACACTTGGAGGAAAAGGCGTGCTCAAAGCCTCATCCCAATTTGGAGTCACTCAAGACATCCTTGATTAAGGCAGCCGCCGATATTGACATGGACCTCGTTCGTGCTGCGATAGACGACTGGCCGCGCAGATTGAAGGCTTGTATTCAAAATCACGGAGGTTATTTTGAATAAACTTTAATGTCATAAGAATCTATGTTTTGTTAAGTTCATTTTGGTATATAAATGGTTACATAATGAATAAACTTGTTACAATTATTTTACATTAAACATGTGACAGAATTTATGACCTGACTAGGTATATCTTTTATCTAGTACACATAACGCAAGCGCTCTGCTTCTTTGAAACTAGATGGCGATGTGTAACTCAAAAACATCTTTAGTAGTAACTTGCGATAGAATATCAGTTTTTTTATTAAATTATTAATATCATTCTACAAATTAAAATCAAAACACATATACCAGTTACGGTTATGTGAGAGGTGACTGAGATAAATAAGAGAAAGAAATATAAAAACTTTACAACCCGTAAACTAGACATAATGAATTTTATACGACAGAAGGCAACACAGCATTTTATACTCCGGGGAACTATGCCGTACGCAACGTTCTTGTATTATTCAGTAAAGGACTTTATTTAAAACTTTAATATCTCTTTTTGAAGGTAAAATCCGTTTTTAACGACTACTCCCCAAAAGGCTTATTGTTGGAAGACATTTTGATAAATGGCTCTACTCGCTTCAAATTCAGTAATAAGTGGATAGGAAATACACTGCGAACAATTTTGGAATTGTATGTATTTATACACACATTCAAACCGTTATTATAACGACGACCTCTGTGGCGTAACGGCTAACGCACTTCGATACGCTTGCAAATGTCACAGGTTCGATTCCCATTCCACGTCTGAATGTTTATGTATAATATGTATTTATTTACTAAAGAAAAGTATATACGTAGTTTTGTACATTTTTAATTTATTATTTTATTTACCGTAGAATGCTCGGCATTAGCTGGACACAGAAAGTTCCAAATGTTAGAGTACTCCAACTTGTCGGTAGAGATCGCGAACTTTTGCCCATAATCAAGAAAAGTAAAGTGACGTACCTAGGCCACGTGTTGAGACATGAGCGATACCAGCTGCTCCAGCTCATTATGATGGGTAAAGTTTGCGGTAAACGGCGAGTTGGACGGAGGAAAAAGTCTTGGCTCCGCAACATCCGTGAGTGGACAAATATCTCAAGCGTAGAAGAACTGTTTCGCTTGGCCCAGGACAGGAAAGTATTCTCAGAGCTGACAGCTAACCTCCTGTAGGAGAGGCACTCACAACAACAACAACATTTACCGCATTCCCTAAAGTTTATTAGTTTTTAGACCCATAACCCAAGATATGCTCCTTACTTTATCGCGTTGTTAATTGTCCCATTATATATATATTTAATTGTCAGGAAAAGGATTTCCCTTCAGAGTTGGGGGTTCAAACAGCGTAGGTTTCATTCGCGCGGAATAAACCAAAGTTAGTGAAATATTTTCATTTATTTATAACTTAGACTGAGTATAACTTCTTAGAAACGTCCTAACATAAGAAATATCATATATATAAGTATCGTCTTATAATAAAAATTGCACCCCGTATTCTTAAACTCTTAGGCCAAATTCCAATCTGGACTCAGGGTATTTATGTATTTCATTTACAAAACAAAAGTAGGTATATGTATGAGTATATCAGCCTAGTACCTACAACATAGCGCTCTGCTTACTTTAAGACGTCACTGTGGTAATCGTCACTTTACTATTTATTTCCAAGAGGCCAACTTCCAGTTGTATCCGAAACTCAGCTTATTAATATATTTATAAGTCACTACCAACTTTCAAAAAATTGGTTAAAAATCACTACTTATCTTTAGTGTAACAGCAAAACATATATTTATTTATGTATTCTACAAATATAGATATTTAAGTATGTTTATCTATTTATTTATTATATTTTATATGTATTATTGAATTTTATGTATATTAGCTATTTATTATGTAAATAAAATATAATTATTATTTATTGCCATACCTCCCTTCCACATCAATATAACACCAATAATGTTCTATAGCCCGGGTTGCCTGGAAGAGATCGCTCTGTAGCGATAAGGCCGCCCATTGTAAGTCAAGTACATATTGATTGTGTAAATAAGTTTAATTGTTTTTGTAAAATTGGTTTACAATAAAGTGTTATCTATCTATCTATATTTTCGGCTTTTTCCAATTTGAAACATTATTCTATATTTACTCATGTTGCGAAGGAAACTTATTCTTGAGATTATTCAAGATGTTTAAATAGTAGGTTCACACCAGTCGTCCACTGTTCTGGACAGAATAGGTCCCTAAATTATTTAAAGTCAATAATATACTGGTTTTCTATTTTGCATAGTTAACTGCCTTCAAGCAGCTGTTAACGGATGCGGATAAAATGGAAACGCAAAAACTACCCTGTGCTAGCGATCCAAATGAGCTTTTCATAGCTTACATAATAAATTAATTTGAGAATACATTTCGTTCTCAAATTTTGTTATGAACTTGCTCAGGTTTACATATATAGTGCATTTAAAAGAGTTATTAGTTTAGAAACCTTGTTTTTTAAAAGTAAGTATAATCTTAGCTCTCTCATTTAGTTCTGGGATCACAAAGATTTCTCCTAACAGATGTCCGCTACTGGACGAAGGCCAATCCAAGTTTACGCTACACATTTCGATCTTGTCTCTTCCATTATTCTCCGAATGTTAAACTTTCTGCTGCCCTATTTAAGATATAACTGGAATTTGCCACTAAGGTAAAGTTTGCATATGATATAACGTTTTCTATTAATAATAATGTACACAATGTGTCCGTCCATTGTGTTTGTGAAAACGCCTTATTACCATATATTTACTTAATGCAGATAACTCGTGTATAAAAAAAAATTTTTTCATTGTATATAACAAATACAATCTTGACAAATAAAATCTTTAACTAACATAAAAAATAAACAACTCAAAAGAAACAAGTCAAACATTTGATAAGTCTTTTTATACAATTAATCTAATGCATTTTCATAATCAAACAAGCTTCAAGAGCAACAAAGGCTAAATTATATAAAGCCCCGATATTGAGGTCCCACTCATAATTACGGTCGGTTAGTTGTTTAAATAAACACGAACAAGGAGTTACAAGGCCCAAATACATTCACTTAATTTAGTTTCATCGGGGAAGTTAGCAAATGCGTCCGTCTTAATTATGGCAGTAAAGGTTCCGCTGGGAGAACCTACCACTTTACGGCAAATTAAACCTCGATAAGAGTTATAATGAAGTCAATTCATTGTTTTGTTAAAATCCGTTATACGGTAAAATCAAATTTTAGATTACTAGCTACATGTCGATTCTACCGAGTATTGGTAGTAAACTATTAAACGTGTTATTATTAAAGTTAGTTCTATAATAACAAATATATAAATATAATATATATATATATATATATATATATATATATATATATATATATATATATATATATATATATATATATATATATATATATATATATATATATATATATATATATACCTAGTCAGGTCATAAGTATTGTCACACAGTAAAAACTTTTCTTTTAGAATGCTGGCCACAAAAAAGTTTATTGAATTAGAATTTCGAATTGTTCATGAAAATAAAAATGTATAACTTTTAGAATTTTACTCATTTTTAAATATGGAGTGGACGCTTAAAGAAGACCGTGTTGCAGTTATTGCGTTGCATCGTTGCGGTTACGCGCCAATTCAAATTTTTAACATACTGAAAAATTTGAATATTACCAAAAGATTCGTTTATCGTACCATCAAACGATACAATGAAGACTCTAGTGTAGATGACAGGTCAAGAAGTGGTCGCCCTCGGTCTGTTAGGACTCCAGCAGTGATAAAAGCTGTGAAGGCACGAATTCAAAGAAATCCCAAACGTAAGCAGAAACTGTTGGCCCTTCAGATGGGGTTAAGCAGAACCACGGTGAAAAGGGTGTTAAATGAAGACTTAGGGCTTCGGGCATATCGAAGAAAAACAGGACATCGTTTGAATGCTCGTCTAATGGACCTGAGACTGAAGAGATGCCGCGCTTTGTTGAAGCGGTACGCGGGAAAAAAATATCGGGAAATTCTTTTTTCGGATTAAAAAATGTTTACCGTAGAAGAGAGCTACAACAAACAAAATGATAAGGTGTACGCACACAGTAGTGAAGAAGCGAGCAACCGTATTCCGCGTGTCCAACGAGGTCATTTTCCATCCTCGCTCATGGTATGGTTGGGAGTTTCTTATTGGGGCTTAACAGAGGTACATTTTTGTGAGAAAGGTGTAAAAACGAATGCTGTTGTGTATCAAAATACAGTCCTGACGAACCTTGTGGACCTGTTTCTCATACCACGTTCAATAACAGGCACTGGGTATTCCAACAAGATTCGGCGCCAGCTCATAGAGCGAAGAGCACACAAGACTGGCTGGCGGCGCGTGAAATCGACTTCATCCGACACGAAGACTGGCCCTCCTCCAGTCCAGATTTGAATCCGTTAGATTACAAGATATGGCAACACTTGGAGGAAAAGGCGTGCTCAAAGCCTCATCCCAATTTGGAGTCACTCAAGACATCCTTGATTAAGGCAGCCGCCGATATTGACATGGACCTCGTTCGTGCTGCGATAGACAACTGGCCGCGCAGATTGAAGGCTTGTATTCAAAATCACGGAGGTCATTTTGAATAAACTTTAATGTCATAAGAATCTATGTTTTGTTACGTTCATTTTGGTATATGAATGGTTACATAATTAATAAACTTGTTACAATTATTTTACAATAAACATGTGACAGAATTTATGACCTGACTAGGTATATATATATATATATATATATTTTAATGTCTTTAAAAGATATATTTTAGTAATTTAAGATAGCATGTGTGGGTCTAAGACACATATTTTGAAATATGGAGGTGAGCACTGAAAACCAGCGGTGTGTTGAGATTTCAACACAACACCATGCTTAGTGCTTAACCTTGTTGGCCGAGAAGAGACGTAAATGTTAATAGTTATATTTGTTGTAATTTAATTTGCAAATTTAATTGTACGCCATTCTTTGTCAATAAAATATTTTCTTTTTTCTTTTCTTTTTTTTCTTTTCCTTTCTTTTCTTTTCTTTTCAGTGTAAGAATTGAACTTACAAATACAACAGAACAAAATATAAAAAAGCTACGAACTCATTCCAACTTAATAAGTATATAATTTCATTTTAATATGGTCCGTCTCATTATAGTATTAATTAATAAAATCAACTAATTTGTTCGGCAGATTAGTTTCGACTTAAAGTAGTCAAAATGGGATACGTCTCAGGCAGTTTACGACCTATTATCCCTAAGCGAACCTAATTCGCGCCTCGCCGTTTACTTCCGTGACACTTCCATCGTTTGGGCTGACATTGCTTAAAAATTAATGGAATAGGACGAAAACCTGGCTAATATTGGAGCCTCTACTTCGTGGATTGTTCCAAGTGGAAATTACGTATTACCGAGATGAATATGCTGCGGTGGATGTGTGGAGTGACGCAATAAAACCGCGTTAGGACCTCCGGGAAGATGGGGGTGGACATGACCGTAACATTGCGGAAAAATTGTAACACAATCGCATTCGTTGATACGGGTATATTTTCCGGCAATTGACGACTTGAGTGGGCAAATAATGTCTAGTCATACCTAGGAATTGCTCGATTGATGTCATAAAAGGTTATATACCTTTAGAAAGAGTAGGAAAGTGAATCTGAATACAAAAACGGAAGAGACACTAAAAGGAGATACGGGACCTTGAATAGAAAAATCTAATTCTAAGTTAGAATTTATAATTGTATCCAGTTTTACTGAAAAGAACATGGAACAAACGTTATATATAAAAGAAATTTGCGAGGTAAAGTTTATTATTAATTGATTTTACAAGCTGCGTAAACTGGCAAGGGTCGGCGTAAATTAAAAACTTATGATAAAACTAAGTTATAAAGAATTATTTTATGGGTACATTTTCGTCCAAACTTTTCCTTTGATAAGGCAATATGACGTCACGGGTAACGCTTTCCCTAGGGATACACCCACATCGGATACCCGACAAATAGAACGAAACTGTATAGCTTTTATCGTGCCTTATTCGATATCCGAAACAAAACGGTCAGTATTGCCGCATGATCTGCAAAAAAAGATACCGATACGAAAGTTTGCGTTGTTCTTTTGGATGATAGAGAATGTTTACTAACACGCCTAATTAAGTATCTCGTGTTGCTTGCAGTAAATAAATATATTATATTATAATGTTATATTCAATTAACCAATCATAAATATTATATAAATAAAAAAATAATATGCGTGTCATCTACGCAATCCTAAACCATTGATTAGATTGTATTTAATGTTTTGATAGAATATTTTCAGGATGCCCGCGATGATTTCTGGTTCAAAAAATTATTATACAATAAGTTTACATTTTACGTTACATGGCATGGCACACGTATGCCGCGCACTTGCTAAGACTTCCTAAAATATTACTCTTTTCATATTCAGATAAAAAGGTTCATACTCATATTGACAATTATTAAATTTATAAACGCATAAAAAACTACATATGATGAAACTACATATAATTGAATACAGACGAAAAAATTTATAATATCATCTGCTTATTAATTGAACCTGGAGATCATGTAAGGTCATTTATACAGCCACTAGACTAGTGACATCATTAGTGTGTTAAACATATAATTATTGTTTATATGCAATTGTGTTTATTCTTCGAAGCCCAAGATGAATCTGCCGCCAGCAGATGAAGCTCATATGCAAAAACTTTTCATTGAAGTTAGGAGACAGAAGAAAATTTAACGACTTCTTATCTTTTTTTTAAGTAAGACACTACCGACTGCCATATTTTATAGGACAAAACTAGTGCACGTCTAGGATGGTCCTACTATTGAAAAATGATTAAAAATCCCGAACTCACCAATACGTTTCATATCTAATATTTTTGTGCTACGTTCTTCCCTTTGAAACACAGTAATTGCTTGTGAAAATACATTGAAGATACCTTTGAAGTTTCAAATCTATAACGGGCTTTATTGAATCGAAATGATCGCATTGAAAGACCTTCTTTCATCTTTCAGTATTGCACAAAAGACGATTATATTTAATACTAGACGCATATATAGTATTTATGTGCACGGGGAAGGTTCCTTTTAAGAAAAAGGAACCTTCGTTATTGCTGTGGAACAGCTTAAAGGCTGACAGCCCAGTTATAGTAAGCAGTTACCGTCGCCTATAGATGTTTGTAACACTAGGGGCACCGCTAACACCTTGCTGTCCGCGTAGGGTTACTGGAACTTGGGTCACTTACACAGGAATACAACACGAAGTTTTTATGGCAGAACCAGGGGTAGTTCCCATCCAGACAGGCTTGGAGCCCTAGCAAGATTTTTGGATCTTAAATTTTTTCTCAAACTTTTTTGATCTACAACTCTTTTTATTTCAATTTGAAAATCGAGTGAGACTCTGGCAATTGCTTTAATTTTCCAGGTTACCGTTGAATTTAGATTGGTAGTGTTATAAACGAAGATATAAATATTTACATTGTATATAATTTAGATCGCAATTGAGTTTCTCTGCTTAGAAACAATGACGACATCTTTATCTTCTAATATTTCTATCTGAAAACTGGATACAACGCTGCTTGCATTCTGTTAAGTTTTCAAATCCCTGTGTTCGGTATTAAATATTACAAAACATAATATGAACGCATTGTTTTGTATCACTGCAGATTTATCTAAAAAGCTTTATTTTTAGATAAGAATATTTTTGGGTTACAATATACCTTGATTTGGTTTTCAACGAGATGAATTCCGATTTCACAAGCCGAAAGAAAAACCAGATGGTGCATTTGCTGCTCGTAGACGAGCAAATGGAATTTGCTTTTTAAATATTCTAAGTACAAGATAGAATGGTTCTATATTACTCGCAAGCCATGGTTCAGGCCTCTTCCTTTTTGAAACGGACACATTTTGTTGACATCGGTCTGCAGTTTTCCTTCACCGGTACGTGGCAAATAAGCACATTGAGCGAGAAAAACAGCTTAAGCGATGCAGGCCATCGCGCCATAGAAGCGCGAAACTTCTTGGTCAGTCTCCGGGAATGAAATCACTTTGCTACCACATTCCTAGACGACAAGCGTGTTTTATTATATAAATAATGTTAACATTGAATAGAATAATATGTAGACATCTTAAAATAAATATTGCTTTGAAAGGTTTGTTTGAGCGAGCAATTTCATTACGCATTCCGTCAGGTTTTATTTGTTAAATATGTATTCGTTGCTAACTTTTAGAAATGTGTTTCATTTCATTTCATAGTCTATAAATTTTATCATTTCAAAGCCAGCTAACAATATTTGGACTACCTATAATTATATACTAACAGTAAAAATAAACACATAATGGATGATTCTACATATGTATTAAATTAGTAGTCTCATGGAAAAAGATGATACGTGGTAGCCAAGTGATATCGCAGGGGTATCGCACTCGGTGGCCAACCTAGAGGTTCCAGGTTCGAATTCCATAATAGAACCGTTTAGTCTTTTCTCCCCGAATGTGCATATTATAGCGTAATCGCCAACGGTGATGCAAAACCTCGAGAGGAAATCTGCTTACCGAGATCATCGGTGTGTAGAACCCGCCAATCCGCCTTGGATAAGCGTGGCGGGTATATTGTCCGTTGCACCTAGGTGAGGTCCACGTCCAGCAGAGGGACGTTATGGTCTGTTATTTATTATTACAGAGAAAAATGGTAATTTAAATAAAATGAATCTAAAACGGATACTGGTGGTATTGAATGGAACCCGTGACCTGCTCAGGCGTTTCGACGTGTATTAGCCGTTTCGCCATTGAGGTCGTCTATTAAAACAATTAAAATAATAATAAACATCATTAAAAGTTAAATGTAAAAAATCAATTACAATAATAGTAAAGTGACAAATGAGATTAGATTGATATTGGGTAGACTGGACAGTTTCAACTGTTTTCTCACGTTCCCTGACCGCATTAACCGAGCATTTCCGGCCTCTAATCAGTAATCAACATAGTGGTTATTTCTAAGGTAAAAACAGTACATTTTTAAACAATAAATCACATAACATGCACTAATACTCACATGTACGCCAAACTTTATTCCTGGCATTATTGTTTTCCGTAAATACACCAAACACAACTTTTATAGAATATAAACTTAATAAAATATTACTTAAAAAGCTTTATTGTGCCTTTTATGTTTTCAAATCCATTGTTACTAATGGACGATAATGCCCGCAGCGGGGTTATTTCACCAAATTGCCCCCACATTATATGCATCTTTAATGTAGAAATGAGTATCACAAATCTGAATTGTATACTTCGTAAAACAGAAGTAATACTTTTTGCATTAATTTTATATTAGTTCAGTCTGTTTCAAAGGGTAAATAAATAATGAATTTGAGCGAAGTCATCACAGAAAACATAATCGCGGATGTTATTTTTGAAGATTGGCATAATTTTTGGGGAAGTACGAGTGGATTTGGAAGTTTGTTATGTTATGGTGTTTATGCTTACCATGAGACATGTTAGACCAGCGTGGATAAAGTCGCGAGCGGCGGCTCACGCGAACAGACAGTTGCTTGTGGCCGGGCCGAGGCTGCGTGCGCAAGCCTCGAGGCACCCCACCGCGCCCTGGTCTGCCTTCACCGCTTACCTAAGAGCATTTAGAAGTCGCATCCTCTTTTAGTTATCCTTTGTGCAAACCTTGTATGCTCAAAGTAGCTTGTTGCAAAACGGCTTTGTTTACATCATATCTACTATTTGTCCGAGAATTTTTTTTGCAACAAAATTAACACGTCGTTCGTTAGCCAATCATTGTTTACTGCTATATGTAAACCTCCCCAAATTAGCACCACAAATCCTGACCCTCCGCTTTTCCTATCCCTGACCGGCAACCATGCACAGATCATTAGTCCATCTGGCTGGGCGCATCCTACATTTACCGAGACGCGGTCACCACTCCTGGACACCACTCCAACGCCTTAGGTCCTGCGACAGACGAGACCATGAGAGAAACGCCTAACATAGCTTACACCATAATCCGCTGAGTGAGTTGAAACTTATGAAACAGCCCCGCTGTCTATGTTCATGTATGGACAATATAAGTCAATACTGGTAGGATGGATTGCTTGAAGTCGAAATTTTTGTGATGGGGGATAGTCAAAGAGAATTCAAAATTAATAAAATACATACATTGTATATATTTATTCATCACTTAGGTAAGAGTAGAAGTCGATCATTGCCATTTTGAGGTTGAGCTCGTCTTATATGCGATGCTACAATATATATCATTTAAAATTAATTTCATCCGCTGTCATACCATATCACCTTCTATAAAGCCAGAGATCACACAGATAGATGATAAATCCATTTACGCCCCTAATCCATACTAATATTATAAATGTGAAAGTAACTCTATCTGTCTGTTACGTTTTCACGCCTAAGCCGCAGAATCGATTTCGATGATTTTTTTTTATAATAACCGGAACACAACACAAGGTTATTATGGCGGCCCTTAAACCGTTAAACCATATAAACAAATAAAAATTATTGTGCACTACTAATCTTCCACGATAAATAGATTGTTTGCTTAAAAAGGATGTGACTACTCCGAATGATAAAATGCTCGAAGCCTCCGCCGGCACCGTCACCGCCAGGTCGCACTGCCACCAGCGACCTGCCGACTGCCCACTGCCGACTTGACACGGCAGCCTAAGTGTCAATAATGCCATACCATCCTTTGTTTTATAACTCGACTGTTACAAAACTGTACTTTCAGTGTTAATCGGGGAATAAGTTTCGAATTTATTTAAATAGGTTTCGTTGTCGTCAGCCAATCGTCGTTCACTGTTGGACGTAGGATTCCCCAAGTTTGCAGCATTTACACATATCCACTTCGAGTTTTTTCCCCATTCAACCTCAACTGGCACAGATGTTGTATATGTTGCAGGCCATCAGGACGAGGGCGAGGGGCCTACACTAAGATTTTCGACGCGATGTCCACTGTAGAACTCGGTTGCTTTTTTTTGCCTACTTGTTTTTTATTGCTGTGCAGCAGAGAGCCACTTAATATTAAGCAGTGCAGAGGCGGAGAAAGAATACTAACCTCTGCGGCCGGGGTCGGCCTGTCGTAAAAGCTACGTGGTAGGGCCTCAAGCCCGTCTGGATGGCGACCACCTTTGGTCTTAAGTATGCCGCCATAATAACCTTGTGTTATGTTCCGGCATTAGTGACCCAAGTTCCTGTACCCTTATGGGACAGCAGCGTGTTCGCGATGCCACTGGTATTGCAAACATCCATAGGCGATGGTAACTGCTAAATTCTAAGCGGGCCGTTAGCCTGTCTGCTGTTCTACGCGATAAAAAAAAAAAAAAAAAAAAAAGCAGTTACTGTCGCAAATCGATGTTTGCGTGCCAGGATCACCATGCTGCCTTCCGCGTAGAGGACCTGGAACTTGGGTCACTATCACCGGAACACAATACAAAGTTATTATGGCGGTATATTTGGAAACTAGAAGTGGTTGTTAGTCATCTACCTGACTAGAGTTTTTTGTCGCCTTTTACGACAGACCGAACCTGATCGCAGGGTTCAGTATACTTATTCCGCCCCTGCTCTGAGAGACATTGTTTTTACGAGCTATATCGGTGACTTTGGTTTGGTATAATTTCGAATCTTGTCCTTAAGGACCTCTCTTAAGAGAGGCACCCAACATTATTTACGTTAGGTTGTATGCTATATTAACCGTAGCATGGTATCCAAGATTGGAATCGTGACTCTTTTTCGTCTCTTAGGTACTCTGAAATGGATGACCATGAGATAAAGAAAGCAATGAACTTTTACTTAAATAGCAAAAAAGAGCACCAATTGATTTTTCTTTCAAGGTTGGAGGACTAAGCAGGAATTAACCCAGTAAAAACTAAATTTCAACGTTATGTATATGTAATTTCGTACTCCTGTTCGCCTATAAAATAATCATAGACGAGCACCAATGCAAAAGGGCGCGCATTTTGCTTTACAACAAAACTCAACTAATTTAGAAGATGAAAAATTACACTACTAAGAAACATTCCTTTATTTCTTAGGTTTTATACTTTTTATACTATGTATACAATAAAAATATAAAATAGAATAATATTTTTTTAAAAGGTTTTTGATTTGGAAATCGTATCATTTTTCATTTCGTAAACCGTGTCATGATTTATATTATCCTTTGTCATATTAATACATTTACATTTTATTTACATTTTGTCTCTGGGATCGTTCCAACTTCCAGTACTTTTACCAAAATCAAAGGAAAGGTTATCATCTATATCCATATTCAGATTAATATACGTTTCGATAAAAGGAGGGAAAGATTCCTGGTCCAATTTTCTTTGAAATTTCAATACTTTTAGTATGTTGTTTTGAACATCTTCACCGAAAAATCCTCCCCACAGACTTAGCGATGTCTTTAACGCCCTTGGAACTACACCCGAAAATACTTTAAATCCTTTCTCTCCTCCATCGGTAGAAATACAAAAAAGAGAACGTAGCCATTAACTATCACCGATCGAACAAAAAAGCTCATAATTCGAAACAATTTTATTCCATACAACTAAATCAAATCCTACAACTGATGAATGATAATCAGGATTCCAGTTTTCAAGTTCAACCATATATAGGAAACTAATTTTGTTCTTAATAGGCGAATTATGTCCTAAAGATATAAAATCGCATTTCGAAAAAAAGTTTGCTATCTTCTTCATTCGTGATGCCATGTATACAAAATCTTCCAAAACATACAAGTTATCCTGTAAGAACATCACGAGGCCTTCATGATTTACATACAGTTCTTTTTAAGTACTCAAATACAGTATTAGCTGTCCACCACCAATGTTTTTTCTCGGAAAGTTTTGGGTTACAATACCTTCCATAAAGATCCGGGCTGAACGCTTCCGTACAATTATGAGCTTGTGCCGCTCTCATTTTCATATATTGTTTTGGTGAAATCCTGGAAACTCGGTTGGGAATAGTTGAATTAAATACGAATAGTAGACTTCCTGGCGCTGTTGTACCAGTGGCGCCGGGGCGCGGCTGAGCGTGGCTCTCGCCCCACGCCTCACGAAACTGGGGTGAGGCGCGCGGAGCTGCGCGACGAGGTGCTCATGGTGGAGTGGAAGGAGCGCCTCGCGCACCCCAGCGCGGGCCTCGCCACCATCGAAGCGGTGAGGCCCGTCCTGGCTGAATGGTTGGAAAGGCGCCACGGCGCCCTGACCTTCCGCCTGACGCAGGTCCTCTCGGGGCATGGTTGCTTCGGGAGGTACCTGTGTCGCATAGGGCGGGAGATGACGTCAGGGTGCCACCACTGTGGCGCGGGCGACGAGGAGGACACGGTGAACCACACTGTCGCCGTGTGCCCTGCGTGGCGCGAGGAGCGCCGCGCCCTCGTCGCCCAAATCGGCGTGGACCTGTCGCTCCCGGCCCTGGTTCTGTCCATGATCGGGGGCGATCCTGGATGGACGGCCGTCGCCTCCTTCTGCGAGGCAGTTATGTCCGCAAAGGAGGCGGCGGAGCGGGAGCGGGAGTCAACCACCACACTCCACTCCCGCCAACGCAGGCCACGCCGGCAGCGCCGGAGGGCCAGTAACGACCTCCGGCCGCCGTAAAAAGCGGCCGCGGGCGGCCCCTTGGGGGAGGACCCGCCGCCCGCACTATTACCGCGAGGGTGAGGGCTGCGTGCTGATCCGCGGCCCCCCTCAATTCCTAGATTTGTTAGGAGAGCGCCGGGGGGACGAAACCCTGACCCCCTGGCGCCAACACTTTAGAAGGGGCCCGCCTCAAGACAAAGGGCGGGCCGGCGCCGGCCCGGGCCACGAGATCGGCAGGCCATATATCCGTGGGCCCGGGCGTAGGCGATAGGAGAACAGCGGGGTTTTTTAGTGGGTAGTCGGAAAAATCCCGGAGTCCCACATATCCCTCGGTCCCCCCGGGCCGGGGGAACCCGTCAAGAGAGGTTTTTCCCCGAGACCAAAAAAAAAATACGAATAGTAAATCTGGAGTAATTTTTGCGAATTCTACGGTTTTGATTATATTATCTACATTTCCATCAAGGTATGAATGCGAAAATATTAGTAGCGTGTTTTCTATACCTTTGACTAATGAAAGCGACACTATAAGATATTTTAGGTTTATTAAATATTTTCCAACCAAAATTACTAGAACTAATGTGCTTTGATCTATAGACCCATAGTTTCCTAAATTCCTTATATTCTTCAAATCGTTTTGCTTTGTTAGAATTTCTTTCATGAGAGAAATGTTGAGTACCTTTCGCTGTTGAGTTTTGAAAAGATATGAATTTCCACACATGTCGAGGTATTTGTTCCCTTATTTCGTCATATGGAGACTTTTTAAGTTATAAAATATAAAAGTTAAAATAAAAATTACTAACAAAAGGTTTCGAAACTTGAAGAGGATATTGAGGATTACATATCTGCTTTCTAACATTTCAAACTTTCACTTATTTTACGTAAATTTTTATGCTTATATTTACATTTACCAAATATTATTTATGCCGAAAAATGATTGAGGAGGACATAAAAATTATTCTAAAAAGAGTAGCAGGTCAGTCAACTATTTGGACTTTACAAGTGTCTTTATTTCTTTTTTTCTGTAATTTTAATGATAATTCGGATTAGGTTTTATTCGAAATGAAAATAATCTGAAAAGCAATATATTATGAACAACAGCTAATTAAGTAACTATTTTTATAAAGCTGTAGAAAAATAAACTGGGCTGCCTGGCCTGATTATATAATGTTAGGTGTTTGTCAAATGGACAAAATCCGAAATTATATCATTAAGTTATCGACATAATATCTCGCAAAAGAAATAAACTGAAGTAGACCACTCAATCTACAGCAGCAATGGACGATGCAGCAAACTAGTCCTACAGTAGAGACATCTACTCCTACAGTCCTACAGTAGAGACGCTAGGAACATACCCCGATGGAAAGTAAAGTTACTCACGTCGGTCTGATACAGGTTGTTTACATATTACATATACTTACTCGTATATTTGAGGACAAGGATTGCTTTAACCATCATTGTAATCGGCCTATTGAATTCCACTGGAGGTTGATTTGCTATTTTTCTCATTTCTCAGTTGTTCCACCTTCCCACTGTGCCATTTACATTAAATTTACCGAGACGCGGTCTCCCCTCTGGTACACATCACCCTAACCCAGGGGTGAGCAACCTTTTTAATCAATGGGCCAATTTTAATTTCTTTTGGCGGGCCGCGCATTGATTAACTGTTATTAATAATTTACGAAACTTTAATTATAATAAATATTAGAATAAAAAAAAATAAAACTAAAAAAGTAAAAATTTTAATGCAAGATAAAAACAAACAAGAAAAGAATAGAAAAACGAATTTACTTGAAATTCGGCACTGTTTTTTCTGATGAAAAATTGGCAAAAATCACAATTTTATAACAAAATTATGATGGAAGAAAGTCGATAAAATAAATTCAATTTTAGAAATGCTTGGCGGGCCGCATAAACAGGTTTAACGGGCCGCAAGCGGCCCGCGGGCCGCCCTAACCTATTGGTTTAACTTTACCCTGTTGGTTGCATAACCAGTAAAATCATATTTGACGCAGAACCGATTGTCTACGTGAGATATGATCGAAATATTGCCACTTCAGTTAGCTAAATCAAGAGGGATAACAATGAATTTGGTTCTTTGATGAATGATCTAATAAGATCTTATGATCTGTTAAAATACGTTCTCTTATACACTGGAGGAAAAGATTAAAGGATCAAAAAATCCAAATTTCTGCCATCTTTCGGGTAGTTGTATCTTCGTTAATAATATTCGTTTGGAGTCGTAAAAAAGCATTTCAAAGATGGAAGCTTTAGATTATTAGATGAAAAAATTTTCAAAACAATGTGCAACGCTCAATCCTAACAAGTACCGTGAAAACTCTGGACCGTGAAAAGGATAATTTTATCTTTAACCTACTATCTACCTCAACAACCTATGGAATCTATTTTGATCATTTAATTTTTTCCATTAGTGTATCTGACGGCTATTCAATACTATTAATCAATACAGATCGTACAAAATAGTGCTTTAAGAGATCCGAATAAACTTTTAATGAATTAAATTATCTTAACATGCTGTAGTAATTTGATAATTACTACACCGATATGATTATCAGTCTAATCGTCAAGCTATTCCAATGAGAAATGACTAGGACCTCTACCATGGTGTCTAAGATAAAAATAACAGATATCTAATTTGCAATCTTATATAAAAAAAAAAACACTAAAGGTGTCCAATATCTAAGACCTTCCGGGCTTCAGTCAACCTGCTAGTTGGTAGACCTTGAACATCTGAAAAGGATTTTCTTTTTAAGTTTTGATGGTTCGTTCATTGTTGCTCGAAGCCAGTTGTATCTTTTAAACATGCAACTAACTACGCCAGATATAAATTATATTATTCGATTTTCTGAGGTTTGCGTTTGTTTTAGGCTACTTTCAACTCTGTGATTATAAATCTAAACTTTCTCTTCTTCTCGCTTTCTGATTCTTCTCTTATATTCCCTCTTACGGTCAGCTATTTGGCATTGCTGTAATACAAATGTTGATAACAAATGTATCTTCGAATAATTATAATAAATATATTACTCGCAGTAAAAAGTACAAACTAAAATGATATTATTCATCCATATTGTTACGCGACTTCTAGTACTGTTATGGGCTACATGGCTGAATGACAGCAAAATAATTTTAACGCAGACATTAAACTTCTAAAACTTTGAATCCGAAGACGATAAATGTTTCTTAAACCTACAATGTCGCAAGACAATATAGCCGAATGGAGCTCGTGTTTGAAATTATAATAATACAACAAAAATCTCTTGCTAAAACTATTATCTACAGATTGCCTAACTCATCACCTTCAGTTGTATTTTAAATTTGAGTTTGAAATCCAGTTCTCGCTTTCTTGCTTTTACTCCTCCCTGTCTCCGCTAGTTTACCCATATCCGTATGGGGCAGCAGCGTATTCGTAATGCTTCATTTTTGGAATCACGTCAATTCACCTATAACGGCGTACCTTTTGAAAACGGACAAGGACAATCAAAAGCTTTTCTTCTGGAGCCTTTTAATAAAATTATAAGCCTCTATAATACATTTAATATCTGAAATTCTTCACTATGACAATAATTTTATTATGCACCCATTTATCAGTGCAGGAGCGGAGAAATAATACTAACCTCTGCGGCCGGGGTCGACCTGTCGTAAAAGGCGACAAAACAACCCACCCTAACTACGTGGGTCCCTGATTCCCTAGGTCCCTACACCCTAACTCCAAGCCCGTCTGGATGGCGGCCACCTTTGGCCATAAGTATGCCGCCATAATAACCTTGTGTTGTGTTCCGGCATTAGTGACCCAAGTTCCTGTACGCTTATGGGATAGCAGCGTGTTCGCGATGCGACTGGCGTTGCAAACACCCATAGGCGACGGTAACTGCTAAATTCTAAGCGGGCCGTCAGGCTGTCCCACAGCAATTAAAAAAAACCATTTAGGTAGTCCCGCACCCCCCCTAGATATATAATATACATATATAATAAAAAGTTGGCTTTGTAAAATAAATGGGCCAGACTTAGTTACATGTTTAGCCCAGCTACTCAAACCTCAAAACTAGCAAGCTATAGCCAGGGTAGTAGTGGTATATTTACTAAAACCTCAGCCGCTACCCTCAACCTTTGTGAGCGTTAGCAAAATCGACTTTTGGCCATTGCTCTGAGATAAAAACTGCAGTTGACTAGATATATGATAATAGGTTTTTCTCCAAGATGAAGGATATACTTAGTATAAAATAAAACAATAGAAAATAAAAGAATAAACTTTATTTTACTTCATTTCAATATTGTTGATCACAGCTTCATTTTAAATAAAGTATAACTTTATATGTTACTCTATGTTACAATCAATATAAAATATCTATATTATTATTAATAAAATATTTTAAAATAACAACAATAAAATTTCAATTTAAAAATATTATAAAGACTTAAATTATTGGCAAACTTTATTTTTTATTATCATCAAAAATACAAAACAAGAATTGTGAAAATTGATCCAAAACCTTTAAATTGTTATTTAAAACTAAACCTATGCGCGTAATTCAAACCAAACATGCTTTCACCGGCACTTGCCAATAACATTATTTATATTTGCCGCCGTTTATTAACTGGATTGAAGTATACAGTGTGGCCAACCGTGGAGGCATTTCCTTTCTTTACTTAGAGCTCAATAAAACTTATATTCAGATTTTCCAAACATAAAAAGCAAATAATATAAAGAACTTAATTTATTACAATTATTTAAAAGCTTAAATATATTAAAATATATGATTTCACACAATTTAATTAAATAAAAGTAGTTGAACAAAACGCGTCCGTTTGCTTTTAATACCACCAGACGGCGCTGCCATCACGACGTCACTCGTGTATCTATAGTTTCCTTCTGTTTTGAAACCCAAGCTTAGTGATTTAGTTCCTTGAAAAATTATTATAAACGAGAATCTATATCCATACGTGCCGTAAAAGTGTGATTCAAGACAAGCTTCAAAATGGAAAAGAGAGTCGCCTTAGAATCAAGGGGAAAAGATCCATCACAGGTAAACCTATTTATTTTCTGTTAGATTGGAATGTTTTGTCGATACGTATTTCATCAAGTGCGTGACTGTATTTCGTCTAAAATAATGATAATTGTTAAAGAATCTTAGTTATTTTTCGCCAGTATTATCTCAGATTAGTATAAAATACAAATCCACTTCCTAATTAAAGATGTGGCATTACTGTGTATAGAAATTGGCCATTACCGATTGTTACGTTTCTTTCATGTGCATTTATTTCTTTTAACCTTTACTCAATGTGGAAAGCATTGTACTCTTGTACCGTAATAAACACGCTATACTTGATTGCTCTATTAGAATTTATCGTGCATGTTATTTAATATGCACAATCCTATTGTAAATATTCATTATTGAGGTTAAGTGTCGAAACTTATGGATGTCGAACGTGTTATGTATCAACTTTTAGATCTATTTTTTAATTTAAAGTAAAATATCATGGGTCCTATCATTTGATAACTGAGATAGACATAACTAAAGTAATGTTTTGTATAGTTTTTTACCAGTTTTATTACAGGGTTCATTGATTATATAGCTTGTCAATGTCAATAATAAAATTATTACGTTATGTTAATAAAACATACTTGTTGTGTATTTCTCTAATTATTACAAAACGTTTTAAATGATAATATGTAAAGATAAGTTATTTTCTTGTATTCATAACAAGGGATCTCAAATATTTTCCCTTTGTACATTCCATAATTTCGCGCCCTTTCACCTCTAGTGGCAAATTGAACAGGACCCTATATTTCAATATAAAATTATTGTATTAAACATACAATATTCCCCAGGGTTTAAATAGATAACTGCACACGATTTTTATCATTCCTTTTACTGTAAAAAAACTGCAATCGCAATATTGACGCACGCCTTACCAATACAGCGGCCATTTTTATTGCGTCGCGATGATTCGTGTCATCCGCCATTGCAAAGTTGAAACATTTATATTTTTACACACGACTGAAACTTATTAGATACTTTTCATGATACAAACTATTATGCGAACACGTCTCTGACTAGTTTCAATGGATATTTCAAGGAATTAATCACAATTTTTCAAGATTTTTCAAACTACGCCTGATCCTTTGACAACCAACTCTATTTTGACGTTTGCTTGACCTCATTTTCATCACGGTATTGGTAATAAGCCAGTATTA
The DNA here is from genome assembly GCA_963693495.1 of Malacosoma neustria. Classification (NCBI taxonomy): domain Eukaryota; kingdom Metazoa; phylum Arthropoda; class Insecta; order Lepidoptera; family Lasiocampidae; genus Malacosoma; species Malacosoma neustria. The sequence goes on from OY856379.1 coordinate 12,276,263, forward strand.
GTACTCTTTAAAATAAAATATACTATTTAATATTTCCGTAAAGGTAAAAAGATTTCAAAAAATAGATTTACATTTTTTGTATCATATAGTTGTTTCTTATTTATCATATTTCGTAAATCTGCACCGTATGGTACATATAAAAGTAACCAATGTATTTCCTGTTTTCATAGTTAACCTACGTCCACAAGAGAACTACTTCGTCGTTTTTCCCTCGCCATTTTAATGATTTATCCATTAATAACTACTAGGTGTTATATGAAAACTAGTCCTAATTTTCTTACATTTAATCTAAGTACTATGATGAGAAAATGGATGTGATCCTTATAGAAACAGATCTTGGTAAATTTAACATCCATGTGTCTCAGGCTTTAAAATTTCATTTAGTATTTTGTAAAAAAAATTATTTCTGTATAGATCTTAATAGATCTATTCAGACATTAATGATATGGAATACACCTTATTCCTAGTTGATTAATTAATCAACTAGGATAAGGTGTCTAATAGGATCTATTTAAACAATAAATTGAAAAGTAAATTTGCCTGATCATGTAGTTAGAGATATAGACATATCTTCAAACTAGTGATCACTTCTGTTCCTCATATGATAGATGTTGCAATACTTTATTCTGATCTAGGTATTTTTTAAATAGACATTTTTATATTTTACCAACAGCCCCACCAACATAATTAACTTAGTTTTAGGATATATATTATGATAATTGCTTATCTTGCTATTTCTTAGTAATAATCCCTTTTCTTATAAATACTAGCAGGCCATATCTTCTCACTGCTGGGCTCTGCCTTCCCTAGAGAGAACTAAAGATCCCATTGGGTCGAAGTGTCCGAGATGTTTCTCGGCCCCAAAAATAAGACAGTATACCCACCAAGCTTGTCAAATGCAGATTAGCGAGTTACACAAACTAGGGACCTCATTATGCAGGTTTCCTCATGATGTTTTCATTGTTGATACATAGCTATTATAAAAACTGTCTAAATCATGGTATTCAAACCCAAAACCTCTAGATTGGCCTCCAAGGGTACCACTGAGCTAGCAGCCTTTCTGTTATCACACAATAGATTTATAAAGTAAAGAAACGAGTGGTGTAGTTTCCCTCTACAACCCTACCAAACAAGAGAAAGATAATTTTATATGGATGCAACTGATGTTACAAAATTATGGTCTTTTCTAACCTTTCAATTATTATTTTTTGTTTTATTAGGTCAAAGAGCTAAATCTAGACAATTGCAGAAGCACCAAAATTGTTGGCCTGACAGATCAATACACTAGCCTTGAGATCCTCAGCCTGAATAATGTTGGTCTCACCAGTCTTAAGGGGTTCCCAACACTTCCAAAACTAAAGAGGTTGGAGTTGTCTGACAATAGAATATCGGATGGCCTTAATTTCCTCAATGGTTGCAAGAAACTGACACATCTGAACCTATCTGGAAATAGGATTAAGAACTTGGAAGTCCTCCAGCCATTAAGTGAATTTGCGAATTTGAAGAACTTGGACTTATTCAATAATGAAGTCACCACTATTGAAGATTACAGAAGTAAGGTGTTTGCATTACACCCGGCTCTCAAATATTTAGATGGGTAAGTGCTATGGTTGAAATATGTAAAATTGTCAGTGACCTGGTCATATTTGCCTGAGGGCTGTAGAAGAAATTAGTCTCTACCAAACAGGATCTCTTCATTCATATCTTAAGATGCTGTGTGTATTACTGGAAATAATTTTTCACGATGTGTATTTACACTCTGTTCAAATCATCTTAGGCAGTGTTTTATATAGTTTTTCTCATTTAGAAACTCCAATAACAGATGACTTCTTTTTATTCCGAGGTAATTGTAACCTATATCAAAACAAATTTGGACAAATTTTTTTTTCATTAGTTAAAAAACATCGAACTTTTTTTACAAATATGTATGTAACACATAAAGTAGAAGAAATCTATTTGCTACTTGGTAATATTGAATATTCATTAAAAAAAGTTTTGTGGTTTTTATCTAGTGCAAGAACCTGTATTTTAAAATAATAGCAAAAATGTCCAAATTTATTTTGATTATGCATTAATTTCTAAGAAGTTTCTTAGAAATTAATGCATAATCAAAATAAATTTAATAAATTCCTTTATTTAATAATAATAAGCAATCAAAATCCATTAAACAATTAATCAAAATATGTAACCGTTATTTTTAGATTCGATAAAGAAGACAGAGAAGCAGAAGATAGTGATGCAGAGGAGGAGGATGAAATGAATGGGAACAATGACAGTGAAGATGGTTTGTATTTTTCATGAAATTTAGCTTTACAACTGTCAGATTTCATGAAAATCCATTAGAAGTATATGGAGCACCATCAACACCTTTGTGTCTTGAAAGTGACTCAGATAATGATTACATGCACACTATGTAGTGTAAGAAATTTTCTCCATATATCTCTTTCTATATACAACTTTTAAAATTAAATTTAATTAAAAATATTCAAAATAAGTCCCACCATAGAACATTCTTTGAAATATATAATATATATACAAAAGAATACCAGAATATTATACCAAGAATAAGGTGACAAAGTTGTAAAACCATTCATATCATCTCAGTATTGCATAATCACATTAAAATTTGGCTTTTTAAAATGCTTTCTCTCTGTGTGTCATATAAGTAATTACGCTTTTCATTATATTGTTCACTACATGAACTATAAAAAGTTACTGAAAACCTTTTTTTCCTTGTTTGTTCCATGCTTTAGTTATTTATTTTAAGCGTAGTAATATCAGGCAACAATGCCCTACTAAAAACAATAAAAATAGGTACAGTAATTTTCTTACCTGGGAAAAGCCTTGCAAGAGAAAAAGTAATTACATAAAGGCACCAAATATCTCTTTCTCCACATATAACTCAGCACCTGAGCTTTTTCTTTTTGAACTTTTAAATGGTGCGTCAAAATGTTTGTAAAAACAATAATTTGTTGGTGACTGTGTTGCAATAAAGAAACGGGTATCTAAACAATATTGTCATTGCGCATGTTTTCATTGGTGTTAATACTCTCAACACTGCTTCATCATGTTTCAAATGATATGAGGGTGGTATTATAGCAATAAAATGAATTCCAGATGTGGACATAGATTTGGGTCCATTGGTGATTGATGATGACGATATTGGCGAAAATGTGGTAGGGAGGACCTCTTTGCCGATGGTTTTGTATACTGTTTACGGTCTGCTCTTCCACATGGGGTACCTTTTGAGAAGTAAGCATCATTCACGTCAGTTGATGCTTTGGCCCCACATAGAAATGCCTACATTGAATATTAACAACTGTACTATTGTAATTTTATTAGAGAGACAATGATATTGTTTGTAATTAACTGTTTATTACATATTACATAAGCATGCATACTAGAGATAAGAATCGAACTAGTGACGTTCGACGTGCGAAAGGTCTCGCGTCATAGTGGTTGTTTTAGTTATATAAAAACGGTTATCTGTATTAACAAGTTTAACGCCAGATTAGAACCATGATTAGTCCAGTGGGCAGCGACGGGCATCATATCTGCAAGCCCTCTATCCTCTTTAGGCGGCCAATGGATTTTTCGAATGATTTTACTATGGTTTTACTAAGGGGCTTTTCCTGGCTTGTAAGCAAATCCCAACGATTCTTAGATGTTTGATTAATATATGGTGTGGGAAAGTATGCTGTCTGATACTGTCTGTCATGGCGTTCAACATGTTAAGAATATTCAATGTTATTAGGCTTAAATGCAACTATTAAACTATACTCTCTTACAAATATTTTGTCTTGGATGCATCCAAAACAAACATTTAAATTTTAATAACATTTGCTTCAGAGCTGTTCCATGACCCTTTCTTAGCAGAGCCTCAAGATGGAGTAGAAGTGTCAAAATTCTACAAGAGCAACTCCAGTCTGATGTAACTCTGTAAATAAAAGCCGAAAAAGAAGTCATCCATTTCTATCTTCTAGGTCTCTCTAGGGACACCTCCCCGTGGGCTAGCTCTATTAATATATTTATGGCCAGGATTATTAGTTCACACTACAAATTTGAAAAAGATTGCCATCAATATATGTTAATTTACCGTAATAATAAATAAAAAGGCTTACTCTTTCTAGGTTCTGAAGTAGAAGAAGAAGAGGAGGATGATGAAGAAGATGATGGCGATGTCTCCCTCAGCTGCGTCTACAATGATAATCTTGGTAATTTATACGTTTAATTGGCTTAGTGTTTACATACTAAGTCAATAATTATACTTGTTGGAACTCGACCAGGGGAGAGTTGGTGTTGCGTACTTAGCACAATCAATTTACCGCGAATATTTCTTAGTATCGAGTTGATCGTCTCAAAGCAAATGTATTGCCACCCCTCTTCTACGACGACGCTGCCATCTCTCGACTCGACACATTTTCAAAAACATACGCTGCGGACGCGTCGCATCGATCTCCGTTGTTCTTTTCAATATTTCCATACATTAACTAGCGCAATCAAAAGTAGTTCGGGCCAGTGTTTCCTACAGTCTTAATAGAAGAGCTCCAGCAGCACGAAGACAAGAGGTAAGTGGTAGTGCATTTGTGGTGCTCCCGATACCGAACATATTTTTGGTCCATTCGAACCGGATTACGAATGAAATTGATTGTGCTAGTATTACAACTTTTCAATATTCATGTTCATTTATGCATATTTTCATAATTAAAAACTAATTAATTTATTTCAAATTGTACTAAGAACTATTTTTTCCAAAAACTACCTACTTCATAATTTCGTATCAATATCGTTCACGACGATTGCAAATTGCTCTGCACGGATAAAGGCGGTCGCACACAGCGCGAGATGTTAAAAAAGAAATTCATTAAGAATATCAATAAAGAATTATAATTAACGCTTTCCATTTAACCTTTCATATATATTTAATACACTCTTTAGTCAAAATCAATATTAAATAAAATATTAGTGTATTTACTCTTGTAAAAGTATATAAACATTGCAAATTTGCATTCTTTTTCTTATTCCGTTTTATTTAATATACAGTTTAATTTAGTTTTGTCAAATTTAAGCATGTTCCTTAATTTTAATTTTCTTTTATTTTTAAAATTTAAACAATTGTCGACTGTTTAATAAAATTAGTTCAGTGTGCCCCTAACCTATTTTATAATTAAGTAGGTCACCGTCACTGTTTCTCATTATTTCTTAAACGTTTATTTTACATTATTTGCTTACTACTACATTACTATTTACTTACTTTTATATTCAAACTTACCTTTTTATATTATTTACTATTTAAAAAATGTCGCTTTCCGAGAAAGAGTACACAGAAAAAGAACAATTATTGTTCGAAAGAGAAATACGGATGGGCAACATTAAAAAAATGTTAGATTATTCCACAAAAAGTGAGGTTCAGTTTAGGTGCCGGCTTCGAGAGCTAGCTTCATGTAAGAAAGAATTCATTAAAGCTCAGACTAAACTAGAAAAATTGTTAGTGAAAGAAAAAACATTTAACAAAGATGAACAATACGCGATTCGCGAACAATTTGACGATATGTTTTATGAGGTTCAAGCCGCGTCGGACTTATTGAAGTCGCGGAGTCGACACAGTGAGCCCAATATACACTCTCCTCTAACACGTTCTTCCCATTTCCGTATGTTACCGTTACCACCTTTGCAATTACCTTGTTTCGACGGAAATCCAACTGAATGGCACAGCTTTTATGACCTATTTAAGTCTTTAATTACTGACAACGAACAATTATCCGACGTAGAACGGTTTAGGTATTTATTATTATCTTTAAGATATGAACCGTATAACTTAATCAAATCATTACCGGTCACTAATGAAAATTACGAAAATGCAATAAAAATCCTAATAAACCGCTACGACAACAAACGAATTGTGGCATCTAAACACTTGGATCGCATTATTGACCTCGAGCCATTGAACAGTAAGAAATTACATGATAGTTTGCGCAATTTAATCAACATATATTTCGAAAATGTAACCGCTCTTAAATCCTTAGGCTTTCCTATAAAACATTGGGATTTTTTTCTACTAAATATCTTACTTCGGAAAATTACAGATGATATTAGAAGCCGTTTCGAAACATCACTTTCTTCGCCTAGTGATGTACCTTCCGTTGGCGAGTTACTCGATTTTCTTGAAAAGGAACTAACAGCCTTTGAAGTGATGTCCAGCGCCGGCAAAATACTCTCTCAACGAGAGACAACGCTTTCAATTCAGCCTCAATCGCGGCGTCGTTTTCCTCTTTCGCGTTCACTTACCGAGACTCCGCGTTTTACTTCTTCCACCCCTAAATCCTTTAATGTTCATGCCGCGACTGCTAATAAGCTGGAGTGCGACAGCTCCTCCGTTGCAGGTCCTTCACAATTCTACAACCGCACTAGGAAATGTTTTTATTGTCAGTCAACGTCCCATCCACTATACAGATGTGACAATTTTAACCAACTGGATTTAGAGGAACGTAAAAAAATCATTTCATCGAATAATATCTGTTATAATTGCTTATCTGTGGGACATCGAGTGATAAATTGTAATTCTAAATTTTCATGTCGGAGTTGTGCACAGAGACATCATTCAACTTTACACGAAGATGACCCACAGGTTACATTTCGAACTGCTTCTCCGGTAAATGCCAGTTGTAACAAAGTGTCTCTGGCGCCATCTGTCCGAAGTTCTCCAAATGATACTGTCCCCGATAAACAAGAAAATTGCACAGTCCTCTTAACTACAGCATTGGTCAAACTAAGACCAACCGGCAACGAACCCTATGTTCCACAAGCGATCCGTGCACTCATAGATCAGGGTAGTCAAGCCACTCTTATTTCCGAGTCGTGCGTCGAACGCTTAAAACTACCGAGATTTCCTGTTAATCCTAACATGTCTGTTTCAGGCATAAGCGATGCCAAAGCAACTCCTCGTGGAAGGACGTTATGTGAAGTTACTCCCCACGATAAACCAGATCCCAAGCTTTATATAGAAGCTTTGATTATTCCTACAATAACAAATTACGTGCCTATTGTTCCCCATACTTTCGAAAGCATTTCTCATTTGAAGGATATTCCTTTGGCTGATCCAGAATTACGTTCTGCATGTCCTATTGAACTCCTGATAGGCTCAGATTATAGTGACAGGATATTACTTCATGATAATATTATAGGCCCACCAGGTACGCCCGTGGCCATGAATAGCGTTTTCGGGTATTTACTGAATGGTAAAATATCAAATTCAAATCATTTAAATTTTTCCGTAAATTTAAGTACTTACAATTTAAATATGCATCTTCAGCGCTTTGAGGAAGTAGAAGCTATTTCTGAAGAAAAATCTCTTTCGAATGAAGACCAGATTTGCGAAACTATATTTTCCAAGTCATTTACACGTGACGACTCTGGTCAATACACGGTAGCTCTTCCTTTTAAAAATAGTGTTATTACTTTGGGTGAATCCAGAAATATTGCGCTTACTCGCTTGCTTCAATTAGAAAAACGTTTCAAAATGAATGCTTCTTTGCATACGGAATACTGTAGATGTTTGCAAGAATATTTAGACTATGGACACGTGGAACCGGTTTTATCTTACGTGGCCAACAATTCCTATTATATTCCGCATCACGCTGTCATTAAATCTTCTAGTTTAACTACAAAGGTCAGAGTTGTTTTTAAGGCCTCCTCCAAATCGGCGAATGGTGTTTCCTTAAATGACAACAGTCCCACTGATGAGGACACAATGATTCTATCAGCTCTAAATGATGGTTTGTCTGTTAAGGTGTTAGGGTTACAATGGACTCCTAAATACGATACTTTTCATTATGATTTCACGTCTCCATCTATAACTTGTTCCAAACGAAATATTCTTTCTGAAATTGACAGGATTATGGATCCTATAGGATTTCTTATTCTTATTACGATTTTTGTTAAATATATGATCCAACTTTTATGGATTTCCGGCATAGATTGCATCTGTGATCAATGGTTTCAATTTCTTTCCGAATTACAATTACGAGTACTTGCAAGTTTAAAACTTCCTTGGTATAAGTTTGCTAACAAGGCGAGTGTACGAATACATGAATTTACAGATGTATCCGAAAAAGCATGCGCGGTTTTGGTTTACATTCCTGTTATTGATGAACTTGACCATATTTCCGTCAATCTAGTTTTCGCGAATACTAAAGTTGCACCATTAAAAAAGCTTTCCTTACCCCGATTACAGTTTTTAGCTACCGCTCATCTTACAAAATTACTAAACAAGAGTAATCATGTTTATAAACCTTACGTCCAAATTGAAAATATACACACATGGAGTGATACTTCAATTACGTCAACATGGACTCTCTTGTGCTCTCATGAGTGGAAAATATTTGTTTCTAATCGGATCAGTTTGATCACTGGTGCTATTCCGGCATCACATTGGAGACATATTCGTTATGAAGACAATCCAGCTGATTTTGTATTTCAAGGCATTCTCTCATCAAACTGGGATCACGTCGTATGTTTTAATAGTCCAGAATGGTTGACTAAATGTGAGATGATGTGGCCGGTTTCAAAAGTCGATTTCACTAATGACGAAGAACGTCGTAAGATTGTACAAAACTGCAATTTTAACGATATTACATTTTTTGAAAATTTTCCTTCCTTTCCAAAGGTCCTTCGAGTTATGTCCTATATCTTTAGATCTTATCTTAGATGTAAAAATATCAAATTTTATGAGCCAAAATTCATAACATTACTGGAATTGAAATCTTGTAGTAACGGATTGACTTTTGCTGTTCAGTATTTATGGAAACGGTGGAGTGTTGAATGTTTGTCCACTCTGCAATCTCGTTCTAAACGGTTTCACAAAAATAAATTCTGTCAATCGCCGGCACCCCTCACTGTGGATTCTGTAGCTGTCGTGAAAAACGACACACTTCCTCCCTTGCAGTGGCATCTTGCAATCGTACATAAACTGCACCCAGGTTTCGATAATATTACTCGCGTCGTTACTCTCCGTGTGGGCCAGTCTTTCTTCAAAAGACCAGTGATTAAAGTTTGCCCTTTACCAATTGCACAATAGCGTTCTTCATACAATTTTTTCAAATTATCCATTTTATTTCAATTATTCAGTTAAAGTTGCTTCCTTATACAAAGTATTATTACAAGTTAAATTTCGTTAGCATTTCTCCACATATCTATCTTTGTTCAATATATTTTATTTTCTGTTTTAATTATTTTAGTTTCTAGTATTTTCCTATTATTTTCCTTTAAAACCATAACCGGTTTTAACGCCGGCACTATGTTGCGTACTTAGCACAATCAATTTACCGCGAATATTTCTTAGTATCGAGTTGATCGTCTCAAAGCAAATGTATTGCCACCCCTCTTCTACGACGACGCTGCCATCTCTCGACTCGACACATTTTCAAAAACATACGCTGCGGACGCGTCGCATCGATCTCCGTTGTTCTTTTCAATATTTCCATACATTAACTAGCGCAATCAAAAGTAGTTCGGGCCAGTGTTTCCTACAGTCTTAATAGAAGAGCTCCAGCAGCACGAAGACAAGAGGTAAGTGGTAGTGCATTTGTGGTGCTCCCGATACCGAACAGTTGGTTTTGATAATTGCCTTAAAATTTTACATAATCACCCAAAATCTTGATATTGGCGCATTATATAGTGTTCTCTAAAACCAGTCATAAGACCTTTTGAATGTCTTGTAGATATTTATCTATCTATGACCAATGGCGACCATTGTTGTTGATGGCTGTTATGTACCTATGTGGTATGTAAGACATTTGCCATCCAGACGGGCTGCTTACTTTAAATTTTGATAACATTTGCTTCAAAGCTGTTACCCTTTCTTAGCAGAGCTTCAAGATGGAGCAGTGTCAAAATTTTATAGGAGCAACTCCAGTCTGATGATACCCTATAAATACAAGCTTTATGGCGACTTAATCATGAATACAAAGGGTAAAAACTCAAATAGGCTTGCAGAAGCAGCACTGATTTCTCTCATCGCAGATGGTCCAGGGATATTACAAGATCAGGATTTGGATATTTTGTGTACTTATGAGTGAAAATCGATTATAGTCTTTTCATTTTCTAATACAGTTAATTAATGTTATATTTGTCGATTAGGTTTAACAAATATTTAATTATTTTTAAATTAATATCTGTTGTTATGCAGAAGAAGAAAGCACTGCAGGTTCCCTCTATGATGGGTCAGATGCAGAAGAGGAGGAGGACATAGACGAAGAAGACAGCGAAGGGGAGAATGATGCTGAACACAACTCAAAGCCACAAGGTGAATTATGCCGTCACACTTATTTGTATATAATAATTGGAGACCAACCTAGTGGTCTTGGGTTTAAATCCCAAATTGAAGAACAGCTTAAGTATTACGGTGTATGTATAGGGGTGATAGGGCCCCAAGCCTATATGTCTGGCAACCACGCCTGGTGTAAAAGTATGCCGCCATAATAACCTTGTATTACGGCATTAGTGACCCAAGTTCTTGTACCCCTACGGGATAACAGCGTGTTCACGGTCCTCCTACCGTCGCCAACAGGCCTCGGTAACTGCTTGCTGTTAAGTGGCCCGTCAGCCTCTGCTGATCCTCATCAATAAAAAAAATATGTAATTTTCACACACTATGTGAGCTATAGTGCAGAATTCTGCATTGACATCAGTATTGTATATGATGTGTGTAACCCACCAAACTGCTTTTAGTGTATTATGTATGTTCTTCTCTTCCCCATAGAGGGAGCAGTCCACAGCTCGACAGATAGATGGCCTGCTTATATTATGTAAGAAGTTATACTGTCGTCTTCTTTCGTTGCAAACGTGTTGCCTACATGGTTAGACTTCGAAAGATAAAGATTCTATAAAAACAATGAAGAGCAGAAAATAAGAGACACTCCTTAGAAATATCTCTCATCATTAAATCGACCAACTTTAAGGGCGCCTTCAAATTAGCCGCAAAGTGACGCGCCGCAGCAGCGCGGTCGGCCGCGCTGTTTTCTGAATCCATATAAATCAAAAACGCGCGACTGCAGCGCTGCGGCCGCGCATCAGTTCATCGATCGACTAGAGACGGGACACGTAATTTTTGTAATATGAACGAAAATCGGGTTGAAGAATTTTGTATTTTGTAATGTTGTTTTTTGTTTTCCAATATATTGTTCTAAACAGAGAAGTAATTCGTAGAATTGTTTTCTTGATAATCTTAAGTAATTCTGAAACTTTTTGTCACAGTAGTCCTTTACTTTATCAAATTCAGTTCGTTGACTTAAACAAAACAACGGCAAGGCTGTCTTAGGTTTTCTTTTATTTTCTTTGTTGAACCTCCTTTTTCGTTTTAATAGTAACACTAAGAGCTGTATTTCTTCGTCAAGAGTCCATCGTGAAAATAAATATACAACACTATGATCTCGAACCAAGCGACACCAGCGCGGGCGCAGCGTTGCAGCCGTGCAGCTGCGGCGCGACACTTTTCGGCAAATTTGAAGGCGCCCTTAATATTGTCTAGGAACTGCCTAAGACGATATTACCTTTGAAAAATTACACGCTAATGTGTGGCTGACGATTTCAGGCGAGGAGAACGCCGACGGTGTCCCCGAAGAGAGCACTCGGGGTAAAAAGAGAAAATACGAAGACGACGAAGAGAATTGAGGAATGCCTTAACGGAGTTACCTTGTAAGTGTACAGCGCTCCGATGCATCGGACAATAAACATGTATTTAGCACGAGTTTTCATATTTTTTTTAGTATTGCAGCAATAAGACATTTTGAAGACTGTCCCTCACAATATATAACAAATAAATACGAGCTTAGAATCCATATAAATCAGTTTTAATGATTACATTGAAAAACTTGAAACTTAAAAATACAGGTTTATCTAAATGGATTGATGTCTATTGTTATATTGAGTAATACTTTTAAGTTTGGTTGAGATCAGTTTCCACCTGAAGATTTTTAGTTTTCCCTTCATATCTTGGCCTCTATGTGGGCAATAGCGTGTGCGTGGTGCCCCTAGCGTCACAAATATCAATAGCCGTCAGCAATAATAAAAAAAACTTCCTAAACTCTGTTTAACAATACACAATTGTTGTTTGAGTATCTTTGAAGGATATAAAATTAAATGTTTGTATATTTTGGGTATAGAAAATTAAAAAGTCTACGCTACATAGTTTAAGAGAATACGAATCTAGCGAACATTAGCAAATTTCAGAAAAAAACATTATTGTAGGGATTACCATTGTTACTACGTGAAACCCACTAATCCATCTCGAATAAGTGGGTTGTAATATTTGTTTTTTTTAAATATTTATGTTTGTTTGGAAAATATGTTTTTTTTAATACTTAATAACTTTTAATTACTTTAAATATTTAAAATCTTAAAAACTCGTGCTAAAGGTACTTACACACTAGTACATTGGCAGTTATCCCCTTAGTGGCCTTTTTCAATAACCTACACTTCTCAAATATACAAAAATTTTTATTGCAGTAAAAATATGTCATAACTTAAAAGTAATATATCCAACTTTTCAGACTACCTGCTATATATAGAAAATAATTAAATACAAGATCAAAAGTAATGTAAATGGCGCTCTCCATGTATTCCAAAATAAAATGATAAATATCATCATTCCTTGGCCTTAGATTTTTGTAAGCCCTTGTGCGAAGAAAATGTCACGTTACTGCGTGCCAGGATGACAAAAATGTATCTTGCAAGCGATAAGCTTAGTTGAAATCTAGGTTACTGGAAAAGGCATCGCATTAGTTGTCATTGGTGAGATTCAGGTGGCCCGTGAGGCTCATTTCAGCCCTTTCGTGTCCTAAGGACTTGTTTACTTTTTAATTTGGCGTTAATGTCTATTGTGTGAAATTCGCAGTTTGTTGTCCGACACAGTTAATATTACGATTAAATTGTTTTATGTAATTTTTTCTTTTGACATAATTTTATATTTTAATCTTAACGAAATAGAATTAAATTAGCTCTCACTATGAAACGTATATTAATTAGATTAAGGCAAGGCAGAGCATGGATTTAATTTTAAAGTTTTGGTGTGCCCCAGGCCGTGAAGTCTAGGGCTCCGCCTGATTTTATGACCAATTTAGACTGATAAAGACAAAATTTAATGAGAAATATATTAGAGGTCAATTTTGGTATATTGATAAATAACAATAATAAAAGCGTATAAGCGCTTTTTTTGTTGCACTTGATTGTTTTAACCTAGGGTCTGTTTTAATATGTAGGTTGTCTACTTTACAAAAATATGAGTTTATTTCGTAGAAAATTGCAGTTATTATTTTATAAAGTATTAAATAAACACGAAAGATTGCTCGAAATAACATATGATTTTATCATTCATTATAATATATCAAATATCATATTCAAACAGACTTGGGAAACATTGAATAAACTTGTTATTGTTGAACATTGCTGCTTACATTCAATTTAATATTTTTAATAGTTTTATATAGTATATGAAGTTGGTGATTCGATTTTTCTGCAAATGTAGTTTAACCTAATTCTAGTAACTTTATTGTAACCGTTTAATTAACTGGAAATGAATGAATGATTCTAAGTATCTAACTGTGTTTTTAATTTGTTAATTGTCAATTTGAAACCCAGGCACGGCTTATCGGGTGTTGGGATGAAATGTTGCTCCCTATGAGCATAGGTAGCCATGGACCAAATGAACGTGTCTGGTGAACGATTAATTTGAACTACTTGGGGCGTATAGCTTGCGCATACAATGTAGTAAAACTGTATGTAATCTCACAAATGATAACTAAACGGAGGTCGGAGTGGGGAGGGGTCGTTGGAGGGTGAAATCCGACTATTAGGTCAAATCTACGTCATGAGTTCAAGAGAGTATTTTTCTACATCGTTTTTAAATCTTAAAAAAGAGCAATTTATGCACATATGTATCAGGACGTGTTGCATGGTGAATATGCCAGAGATATGTTGAAGAGAATTTTAGTTAATAATTTTATTATATTATATAAGTCATTAAGTTTAAGTAATTTACAACTTGGCCTGTTGATATATATTATATGATCCTATTAAGACTTTATTTCTGGGATTGTAAAATAAAAGCTAAACGTAATATCTTGTTTTATTTCGTCTCTCAGCAACCTAATAGAAATTCCGCCCAAAAAAGAAACGGCTGGATGGATCGAAGTGAACTCAGTGGGGGTTTTTAATTATTTCAACATGTATCAAAATCATGCTATTCACCAAATAAACATGTTTCGTTTCCTTAATCCCATTCCGTCTTGTCAAATCCCGGTTTCAAAGCCAACAACCTTTTATATTGTTTCATATATTGATAATTTAATAAAGGGGTTCTTTCTCCGTCTCTATAATGCACACGTGTTATACTTTCTAAGCTATTTTTTTTTATTGCTGAGGAACAGGACAGGACGAAGTTACCGTCGCCTATAGACGTTTGCGACGCTAGGGGCACTCCGAACACGCTGCTGCCCCATAGCGGTACAGGAACTTGGGTCACTAATACCGGAACACAACACGAGTTATGGCGACATACTTAAGTGTTTGTCATCCAGATAGGCTTGATACCCTACCATGCAGTTAGGGTTGTTTTGTCGCCTTTTACGACCGCCCGCCGGTCGCAGGGGTTAGTATTCATACGCCGCACACTGGGGATTTCGCGGAAAAAAGTCAAATTGTCAACATACTCTTCATGCATTATGCAGTGATATTTTGAAATTTTAGACTAAATGGTACAATCAAATCAAAAAGAATTACTCCGATCTGACTGCTAGTTTTTTTTTTGTAACCGTCTCAAACTCATTACTTGTATGTTTTACCGAACCAACTTAATTTAAACCTAAGAATTTCAAAACTAATATTATTTTATTATGTGAACTAACGTTTTTATTTTTTATTTAAAATAGGATATTTCAGTATACTAAAATTGAAAAAATAAACTCTGCAGAGACAAGTTTTTTTTTGTTTTTTTTAATGAACATATAACAAAAATCCCTTTTTTCTCCAAACATTTGGACCTGCAATTTTAGCCATATTTTCCCACAGTTGGAAATCACTACTAATACATTGTCTCATCTGTTTTTACATTTTTAATCAATTTCAAGTGCCACCTCTCAATTTATTGCATTACACAGTACAACATTTTTCAGCTGATTGATTCGCGACTCAATTCTGATAAGGCTCTTTTGTTTAACATAACTCAAGAACCACTAGTCGGATTTTGCTTAAACAAATTTAGAAAAATCAAGAATTACAATTACTTTCATCTTTATATAACGTTTTGCTATACATAAGCAACAGTTTCGCAGTTATAAATAAATGTATGAAGAAAAAAATATTTTGTTAGTTAGGGCTTTTTACATTGTAGGTAACGATATACATTTCTCTAACTTTCTTTGTTTTGATTACTTTTGTGTATTATTATATAAATAAATTTGTGATGAAATCACTACATTTTTTGACAAATATATTTTTTCCTCACCTCCATACAAAAATCCCCAGTGTGCGCCGCCCCTGCACGGAGCAAAAATATTTACTGTAGACAGATTTCGTTGACGTGAATAGTTACACGCCTTTCACGTGGGGACCCAATCCTTCCGTAACACTATTTTTGTGTTACATTAAAGCACAAGAAACAAAAAAAATATTGCTACACTATGTATTAATTTTTTGGTATGCAACCGTACATAAAACCAAGGCGGGTTATACCGGTATCTAGGTATGCAGGTTTTCCTTCACTGCTATAATATGCACAAAGGCGAGGAAAATTGCCTAAGCGCGGGACTCAAACTCCGAGCGTAATACCACTGAACGACAGATGGATATAACATATAAGTAGAAATAATACAGAAAATAAAAATACCTAGATAAAGTAATGTTTTTTTTTTTAATATCAACCATCGGTGGACAAGCATAACTTAAAAGACAGTGTTAAATTTAATTTTGTTGTTCCAGGAACTCCTGCAGTAATGTGTTTTCAATTGGAATAAACAGATTTTCGCTGCCGTCATACGTTCTCTTCATCTTCACCAGTTTGTGGTCCAAGAACTCTGTGAGTTGCGCCCTGAGGGCGAGGTCTGAGCTCACTAAAAACTTTTCGCGACATTTTGAATATAAATCCTTAAATGGCAGACCTGGAACACAAATTTCAGTCATTAATATCTGTGGGTTCGATTGTCTCTGTTGATTATACAAGGTTGTTCGGAAAGTAGTTTCGTTTTCCCCAACAGAGGGCTAAGTTGTTTTATTTCACACCCAACTTCTCACTTGAGCCGCATGATCTTTATTTGTTTCAACAGCTGATATAGCAAGGCTTGCTTGTGAAAGAATAAGATCGATTCGAAGCAGCAGTTTTTGGTTGGTGCCCTTTCAAATATGGAGGATAAAAAGCAGCTGTTTCGGCATATTTTACCTTTTTACTGACGAAAAAGTAAAAATTAGTTGATGTGTATGGAGAAGACGTATTCACAGCACGCTAATGCCAAAACTGGTTTTCAAAATTTCAATCTGGCAATTTTGAGGTGAAGCTGATAAAGACGACAAAGGCATTAACTAACTAGTTAATGAAAACCGGCGAATAACAACTCATGAGATCGCTGAGAGGTTGAATTTATCGAAACCAACCGTTAATGGTCACTTGAATGGCCTTGGTTGAACATCAAAGCACGACACATGGGGTCCTAATATTGTCATGGAGAGAAATATATATCAACGCGTTGACATTTCTGATTTACTTCTCAAACGTGAAGAACATAATCCATTTTTGAAGCGCATCATCATTAGGGACGAGAAATGGGTTATCTATAACAATGTCAAACGCAAGAGATCATGGAGTAAAAAAGACGAACCGGCTCAAAACATTTTGAAAGCCATTATTGATCAAAAAAGGGTCATGTTATCTCTTTGGTGGGATTTCAAAGGAAACGTTATTTTGTGATCTTCTACCGGACAACACAACTATCAATTCTAAAGTGTACTGTCAGCTGGAAAAACTGAATTATTCACTCAAACAGAAAAGGCCAGAATTGATCAACAGAAAAGGCGTAGTGTGCCATCAAGATAATGCGAGATGTCATACAAGTTTGGTAACTCGCCAAAAGCTTTTACATCTTGAATGGGATGTACTGCCACAATCACCATATTCTCCAGTCCTGACAGTCGTTACAAAAAAATTTGAACTGTGAAACCTTCACTTCAAATGAAGAGGTCAAAAATCAGCTGGACCAGTTTTTTGTCAGTATTGTCGTGTATACCAACAATATATAATTATAATTAAATAAAAATGTTACCACCTATACAAGTGTCTTTACAAATGTCTTTCTTTCATTTCCACGAAAATAAACGAAATTACTTTCCGAACAACCCAAACATTTAACTGATCTGCAAATATTTGTATATAAAATTCCTGCGATATAGGTTTTCACTGGCGCAAAGAATTGTCTTTAATATATTCTGTATTCATCTGTGCTGTGTATGTATGTGACTGAACTCTAAACGGCTGGACCGATTTCGATGAAATTTTTTGTGCGTGTTCATGTGCTTAAATTGGAGGGAAAATATTTTTCATTACTCTTTTTATTTGTGTACGTGATTTCCGGCGCCCGTTGACCCTGACATATACGTGACTGGCCTACTGCCACTTTAGTTTGCATATTTCGCAAGATATGTCGGTTACTTTAGTTTTCTTATGAATGTACACATTTCAGATCTTAATCATCAGATAAATATCAAACAGTCCGTTCCGGAATAGAATTGAGCTTTAATTTGATTACCATATGGCACACTAGAACTAAAAAAAACATAATTATCTTCTTTTGTTGCCTTTGGGCGTGCCTTTATGTACACTAAAATATACGAAGTTAGAGAAAGAAATAGTAAGAGGATATTGATGGATGTGATAGTTATATAGTGTTTCAAACACAATGAATTCTTCTAACTTATTTAGAAGGCTGCAGAAAACGAAGTTTTGGAGAGTAAAATCATTGAAAAAAAAGCAATTCGCGTTAGTTCTCCACCAATATTAGCGTCGGATTCTTTAAGTTCAATGAAGCTTTGGATCAGGATTTTTAAAGGTAGAGACAGAACATCCATACATTAGTATGTAGTATTAGAAATACGAAACTGTCTATATATTACGTTATCATGCCTAAACAATTTTGATTAATTTCGGTATAGCGATAATGGACCTAGGAGAAGGACAAAGGCTACTTAAAGTTGCGATTTATTTATATGGCAGTACAACGTTTGCCGGGTCAGCGTAATTTTACATGAAACAGAACACAGACATCCATATATTTATTATTTTTTTAAATAGGTGATATTTGTTCAAATTCCATAGACATTCAAAATATAAATAAATACTTACCTTGATAGTGCTGCTGTTTATGATTCTCGAGTTGATGCTCGATGATAATACTGAATATCCCTTTGGCGTTAGTCGTCAGAGATTGGTAAACGCTGCTCAGGGAAGACAACTGCAGTGCACCGCTCCGCTGGTTCATTATTGAGTTCTCGTATGAAGTTTCTTCGGTGTATGGCATAAATGTGGTCATATCCCACCAAGTGAACTTAAACTTGCTTATCTTTGAATGGTCCCATACTGCAAATGATTGAATAAAACACACTTGTATAATTATGTAAGGTACTTGGTAGACCAGTGGACACACTTGAAGACCAATGTAAACGTCCCGGGTTCAGCTTTTCTAGCCTAATGTGCATATTATAACATAATTTCCATGTACCGATGGTCAATGAAAACATCGTGAGGATACCGAGATCACCGGTTTGTGTAACCCGCCAATCCGCCTTGGGAAAGCGTGGCGGGTATAATGTCCATTCCCTGTAGAAGAGGCCTGAACCTAGCAGTTGGACGTGCATAAGCTGTTATTATTATTGTATAACTATGGGGAGTGTAAGAAGCTCATCAAAAGCTTCAGAGCCAAGTCAGGGTGTCAGCGGTGCACCCTTGATAAATAATCTCTGTCAAAAAGTTTCATGAAGGGACGTTGAGACAAAAAGTGCAAATGTTCGACAACCCTCTCTGAGTCCAACATTTATCAATGAATGTTTTACACCAAAGTGGAAATTGCGAATACAACGGAGGAAATTCCTCGAAGAAGTTACTTGTGTATTTTGATAGATTTCCATTTTTTTATTTTATTAAGGATAATTATTAGGAGCTTGAATGAGTTATAGCTGTTTCTTCAAAGATGGCAGAAAACTTCATGCATAGAATCTTGAACGGTAATGCTAACAAATAATTGCTTAAGCTCAATTTAATAGTTTATTAAGTTAAATAATGGCTTAACTTAAGGATAGTATGAAAAGACATTATTTTTCCAATGCGGAATACATTTAATGCCAGAAACATGTGTTTCCAATAACAAAAATGGACAATACTGTGAAATAATTTTTTTATCCTTATATTTTAAACAAAGCATTTAATTTTGTGAGGAAAAAAAACAGCGAGAACTTAATAATTTTCAAGGCCCTCATAAATAAATAGATACATAAAATGTTAAGCTTATATAACATAATAATAAGCTTTGGATTGAATTGAGAGAACAATCTTATAAAAAGACTTGTTGTTAGTATTGTGTCACTTGATCATAAGATTCCAGGTACAACTCCCAGAATCAGGCATACAGCAACTATATTTCCCGTATGTCCTCTAGTCTGGGTGTTACGGTAACAGCAACATATGTTTACTGGGGAATTAGTCACGTTTCGAAATCGCTTGTCGCTAAGAGAAAAAACGAACTACTAACGGGTGTGATTATACAGTCGACAAAGTATTCGGGTCATTTAAAAAAAAAGTATTTACAGAACACCTCCGATTCGGTTCGTGTATTTATGTATTTTATATAATTCGTTTAGAGCAAGTAAAAATAAATTAAAAACATACTAAAGTTTACTTCAGATTACCTGAAGCGTAGCGATAGCATAAATAAAAAATAGCGTGAGTATTATGGCTAAGCCCACTGGTCCACGCATTTATTATACATAATCCATTGTCTTTGAACAATTTTGTTAATACTTACGCAATGGCGCATAGATATGGTCTATGCTCGCAATAACGTGCACATTCTTTAAATTCGCAATACTAGCCAAAGCTGCTTGGGTTTTCGCATTCCTCAGCATCGGCCCGTCAATATTATTGATGATCAAAAACAGATCCACGCCGCTCTCACGCAACTGGCTGTCAATCAGACTCACAGCATCGCCCACATTCGTGGGCGCATGGCTGTTCTCTAAGAGATCTACAACTATAGTTTCGAAAATACTCTTCATTGTTAGACTAGGGAAATATCCGTTGATAACTATACACGGGAAATCTTGTAATTTCTCATTTTGGAACTGTTGTAGAATCAGCCTTTTCGAGCCCATGCCATAGACAATTACATTAAAATCTTCGCTTAGTACATACAGCCATTTGTTAAAGAGGCGGTCGTACGATTTATTGAGCTCTTTAATTTTGGCACTGTGTTCTGCGGATAATTGTGTACTTGAAACATTTTCGTTGATATTCAAGTTTTTAAGTCGCGATAACGTGTGATCTGATGTTGTAATCTGAAATATGGATAGTTATCTAAGAAATTTAAATTAAATATTTGACATTTACTACGACTTCCGCAGCGTAATAACTAACGTTGAAACGCTTGGTGGTTACCATGCACGTCCCGGGCCTGTGTTTATGTATGTATTAACAAAATTGTATATATGTATATATCGTCGTTGTCAAACCAATATTTAACACGTTTTTGAGATTTTAAAATTTTGACTATCATGACTAGTTTACCACCCGAACTTTAACATATAAAAACCGCTATGTGATTCTAATTATTATATTACTTTAATATAAACCGAAAATTTTTATCCGTGCAGGGGCGGAGAAAGAATACTAACCACAGCGGCCGGGGTCGGCCTGTCGTAAAAGGCGATAAAACAACTCACCATAGAACCATTCGATAAACAATCATTAACGTCTATATTTGTTGTAATCATGTAACTTATTAATGACGAAAACAATCTCATAAGGTGAAGGCCATGCACACTGAGGTGGGGAGGCAGTTGCCGCGGGCGCGCCGCAGCTCGCATAACGGTATTAAATCTGACGATTTTATGTAACGGTAAACGCGAAGCACGTATAGAGAGGCCGCGCGGCAAGCGCCTATATTTGCAAGCGGCCCAAACGTCCGTATAGAAACTTCGCTTCAAAATTTAAGGCGATTCCATCCGCCGATAAGATTATGGGATGTTTTTTCTGGGACAGCCAGGGGTGGTAATGATCGAATACCTTAATCATGGAGCCAATATTACGGGGACTTTGTACGCAGGACAAATAACAAAGTTGCGTAAGGAAATACGCAAGCAACAGCGTGACAAACTCGCTTTTATTTTCACCAAGATCACCGCACACAAGTCCAGAGTTGCGATGGCTGCCATTCAAGAAGATGGCTTCGAATTGATAGAACATCCTCCATATTCACCGGACCTAGCTCCAAGTGATTTCTACCTATTTCCGCGGTTAAAGGATCATCTTGGGGGCCATAAATTTGAATATAATGACGCAGTAGTCGCCGCGGTACACGATTTTTTAAGGGATCAAGAAGATTTTAGCTTTAGAAAAAAGATGTACAAAGTGTATAAATCTGATCACTGCAATTGGTATAAATAACCAAATTGCCAATATAAGGATGTTATTAATAATAATAATAATAATAATATTTTGTGACAATTCACACAGCGTCATCTAGTCCCAAACTAAGTAGCACTTGTATTATGGGCCCTAGACAACTGATATACTACATAAATACTTTTTTTTTTGTAAATAAATACATATTATACATAAACACCCAGACGCGAGACGGGAATCGAACCCATGACCTCCGCATGCGTACCGAAGTGCGTTATCCGTTACGCCACTGAGGTCGTCTAGTTAAGAGTAGTCTAGTATGTTTTCAATGACAGATATTAGTTCTACTTAAATTAATATTAACTCAGTTTTGTTGTTGTAAACATCAACTAAAGTTGATCTCTTTACTTACTTTCTCCTACTCTATGGATTGGCCTTACAAGTTTAATATATTTTATACATTTAATATATTTATATGTAACTATGATATCATTAATATATTGTATTATCTTGTAAACATTCAGTTCTACCAAATTTATCCGTGCAGGGGCAGAGAAAGAATACCAACCTTTCTGGCCGGGGTCAGCCTGTCGTAAAAGGCGACAAAACAACCCACCCCAGCTACGTGGTAGGGCCGCAAGCCCGTCTGGATGTCGACCACCCCTGCTGTATAAGTATGCCGCCATAATAAACTTGTGTTCCGGCATTAGTGACCCAGGTTCCTGTACAGACAGCGTACGACAGCAGCATGTTCGCGGTGCCCCTAACGTTGCAAACATCCATAGGCGACGCTAACTGCTTACTGTTAAGTGGGCTGGCTGCCTGTCTGCTGTTCTCAGCAATTAAAAAAAACACTCAGACTTTAAAAGACTCGTAATTTGTAAGAAAACAATTATGCACTTACCTTTTTACTGGAATTCATTGTGAAATAGTTATCTGGCGTCACAAAGTAATCCAACTCTTTGGATTTAGGCTTTGGTTTATCATTAGCAGCTCGGAACTTGATTTTCTTTGGCGTTTTTTGTTGAACCTCTTCTTCATCATCCGATGTAGACTGCTCTGACTGTAAGCATTAAGGATAGTATAGCATAAGGACAATATAAGGATAGTGGCTGATCACTGCTCCCAACCTTAATGTATCCTGGTTAGAGGACAACCGACATGCCCCTACTTCTAGATGTTTGAAGGGGTTAACAGGATTCATAGTATTTTCCCAGCACCCTGGATTTAAACGATCTGAATAGGGGCTTGGGGACGGTATTCTAGTGGGTACCGAAATACAATGAATTCTATTTGTAATCACTAAACACTTTCTCAACTCACTCAACTATTATTGAGTATTATAGATTATTATATATTATTATATTTCTTCACTCCAATTACACTCGAAGACAAGTCTCTGCCTACTTTTAATATGACGACCTTAATAAAGAAGCAACTAACACAGTTCGGTACGCTTGTGGAGGTCACGGATTCGTTTTCCGTTTCACGTCTGGGTGTTTATGTACAATGTGTATTTATTTAGAAAAGTAAATTATATGTGTAATATATAAGTTATGTAGTACCCATAACACAATATTTATTTAATCTCTAATACCTTCAATCAATAAACTAAAACAAATAAATATATTGGGACATTTCAAACAACACCATCTAGTCCCAAACTATGTAGCATAGCATTTGTGATATGGGTACTATTATTAAATTTGTGTATTGTCATCAGGTCTTGACAAGTGTGAAAATTTTTAAATTTTTTGGTGATTCAAAGTGAGTAAAAGTCGTGTCCGAAAATTCCGTTACATATAATATACCTAGTCAGGTCATAAGTATTGTCACACAGTAAAAACTTTTCTTTTAGAATGCTGGCCACAAAAAAGTTTATTGAATTCGAATTTCGAATTGTTCATGAAAATAAAAATGTATACTTTTAGAATTTTACTCATTTTTAAATATGGAGTGGACGCTTAAAGAAGACCGTGTTGCAGTTATTGCGTTGCATCGTTGCGGTTACGCGCCAATTCAAATTTTTAACATACTGAAAAATTTGAATATAACCAAAAGATTCGTTTATCGTACCATCAAACGATACAATGAAGACTCTAGTGTAGATGACAGGTCCAGAAGTGGTCGCCTTCGGTCTGTTAGGACTCCAGCAGTGATAAAAGCTGTGAAGGCACGAATTCAAAGAAATCCCAAACGTAAGCAGAAACTGTTGGCCCTTCAGATGGGGTTAAGCAGAACCACGGTGAAAAGGGTGTTAAATGAAGACTTAGGGCTTCGGGCATATCGAAGAAAAACAGGACATCGTTTGAATGCTCGTCTAATGGACCTGAGACTGAAGAGATGCCGCGCTTTGTTGAAGCGGTACGCGGGAAAAAAATATCGGGAAATTCTTTTTTCGGATGAAAAAATGTTTACCGTAGAAGAGAGCTACAACAAACAAAATGATAAGGTGTACGCACACAGTAGTGAAGAAGCGAGCAACCGTATTCCGCGTGTCCAACGAGGTCATTTTCCATCCTCGCTCATGGTATGGTTGGGAGTTTCTTATTGGGGCTTAACAGAGGTACATTTTTGTGAGAAAGGTGTAAAAACGAATGCTGTTGTGTATCAAAATACAGTCCTGACGAACCTTGTGGAACCTGTTTCTCATACCATGTTCAATAACAGGCACTGGGTATTCCAACAAGATTCGGCGCCAGCTCATAGAGCGAAGAGCACACAAGACTGGCTGGCGGCGCGTGAAATCGACTTCATCCGGCACGAAGACTGGCCCTCCTCCAGTCCAGATTTGAATCCGTTAGATTACAAGATATGGCAACACTTGGAGGAAAAGGCGTGTTCAAAGCCTCATCCCAATTTGGAGTCACTCAAGACATCCTTGATTAAGGCAGCCGCCGATATTGACATGGACCTCGTTCGTGCTGCGCTAGACGACTGGCCGCGCAGATTGAAGGCTTGTATTCAAAATCACGGAGGTCATTTTGAATAAACTTTAATGTCATAAGAATCTATGTTTTGTTAAGTTCATTTTGGTATATGAATGGTTACATAATGAATAAACTTGTTACAATTATTTTACATTAAACATGTGACAGAATTTATGACCTGACTAGGTATAATGTAATATATTTTTATTCATAAAAAGATACATTTTCATTTTATACCATGCCCCGCAAAACTACTTACGCAGTTTGACTGCAGGTAACTCACTTTATATAAATAGCATATAAATTATTAAATTATGTTATATTAATACTATTAATTTACGTAAATGGTTACAAAGTATTTAAAAAGTGTTTTTTTAATAAACTTTTAAATTTATCAAGTGTAGGCTCACGTCTTATGTCCTCGAGTAAACTACTGAGTAAGTATGGAACTCGTTTTTTTAATGTTCTATCTCCATAGTAATTTTGTACCATAGGTATTTCAAATTTACTTTTGGACATTGACCTAGTGCCAGTTTTATGTTGCACCAAATTAGTGAAACGATCCTGTTTATTATGATTGTTTACAAGTAGAAGATATTTATGTTTCAGGCTAGAAAATTTTACATATTTTATATAGTTTAGAGTAATCTCCTTTACACTGATGATTTGTCTTTTTATTTACGAGTAATTTTAAAAATCTTGTTTGCATAGATACATACAGGACAAGTTAATAAAAGTTATAATAAATTTACCTCTTATTACATATTTACCTCGTCATCACTGTTTTCAGGTACAAATTCATCGCTGCTGCTTCCTGAGAAATCACTCACTTCACTTTCACTTTCCACTTCTTGGATAATTCCTGAAAAAAAAAAATTAGTTCATACAATTACAATTCTGAATAAATTAAATCTAAAAATAATGATAATTTCTAATACAAAAAATAGTGGACAGTGTTAATTTAGAAATGTTTCATTTCAATTTAAAATAACAATATTTTAGCACTTTATTTCTTTTATCATGCAAACAGTCACAATGACTATAAGCAGATGAGATGTAGACAGATTTATGTGTAGGGTGCCAGAGTACTCCCAGCGGAGCGCACCGTTTCCTTTTGTACAGTCAACTTTATGGGTAACCTTCTTCCTCCTGCGCTTATCCCACATTATATGGGGTCGGCACAAAATGCTACATGATGTAATAGTTGTGGCTTAGTTTTTACAACCGGCCGCCTGACTGAGGTTAACCCCTTTTTAGGGAAAAATCTGTTCATCCTTTTTATTTAAATTATTTTTCTCGTTTCACATTGAAAGTAGGACACGAAATTTCGTTGTCATCGTCTAATAATTTAGTCAAGCATATAATCAAGCGACACTTTTATTGGTTTCTTCTCTAGAAGATGTGGTTACTAGAGTAAACCACATCCGAGTGTCGGTTTGGGTGTGCAAGGTGGCACTTATGCCGGGTCGTCGACTCTTACGAGGTGCACGTGCACAATTAACATTCGACAAGTACGTCACGAGGGCTTTTAAATAGGAAATTCGCAGTGCCGAGCTTAGAGGCCTTGAAACTCACGGCTTCTTTCACAACAATACACACCTTCGGTGAAGGACATTGTGGCAAGCAGGGATAGCACATAGGTGGATTTTCACAGCACATTGCTGGACAAGGGGCCACTGAAATCGGACATACTGCAAATTGCCTGCGGTCTTCAGGGTAAAAGCACACCATTTTTATTTAGATTTTACTTCTTTTTCTTTTGTAAATTTTATATCATAATAAATAAATTTTCACTAGAGTTTTGATAATTTTGATGGATTTAACAATTACAATGACCACCCTGATCAAATATATCTCGTCGCTTTTTCAGCAGACGAGTTGTTTCAGAAATAGTGAGCTGTCCAACAAGTTTGTTAAGATGTTTTTCAGGTAGTAATTTGTAGCGGGCACCATAGCAGTCAATCACTTCTTTATTAATTGGCTGGCTAAGGATTTCGTGGATCTCCTTTGTTGTGATAAACCTACGTTATAATAATTAAAATAATCATCAATTTTTTTGAGGTCAGGTCTTTGTATCCGTGCAGGGGCGGAGAAAGAATACTAACCTCTGCGGCAGGGGTCGGCCTGTCGTAAAAGGCGACAAAACAACCCACCCAAGCTGCGTGGTAGGGCCTCAAGCCCATCTGGATGGCGACCACCTTTGATCTTATTGGCGTATGCCGCCATAACTTTATGTTATGTTCCGGCATTAGTGACCCAAGTCCATGTACCCTTATGGGACAGCAGCGTGTTCGTGATGCCACTGGCACTGCACCCATAGGCGACGGTAACTGCTAAATTCTATGCGGGCTGTCTGCTGTCCTACAGCAATAAAAAAATCTTACCTATTACCTTAGTGTAACAAACATACATACATAGGTAACTGCTTGATAAGCAGGCAAGTCATCTGCTATAAATATTTTTTTTATTTGAATATGAGCTAATCTGGACTCAGGTATAGATGACTGAGCTAGACAGGTATATCTAGAAACTCCCTAATGTTTTTTGATGCTGTCACGACCTTGTCATGTTGTTTAGCAATAAATAGATACCATATGAATGAAACCTCTGTAGCGCAATGGCTTACGCACGTCAAAACGCCTGCGATGGTCACGGGTTCGTTTTCCGACCAGTGTCTGATTGTTGTGTAATAACAATAAATATATTGGGATAATTCACATAACGCCACCTAGTCCCAAAGTAGGATTGCACTTGTGTTATGGGTACTACACAACTAAGAAACTATGTATATAGTTTTATTTTATAAATAAATAAATATTATACATAAACACCCAGGCGCATGATGGGAATCGAACCCATGCCCTCTGAAAGCGCACTGACATGCGTTAGCCACGGAGGTCGTCAAAATAATATGTATTTAAATAAATATTGTGTATTTAATATACTTTTCTGTTCAGTATATCATTTGTCTAGGACCCATAACACAAGAGCTCTTTTGCTTAATTTGGAACAAAATAGAGATGTATGAATTGTCACAATATATGTATATAAAAAATGAGAACATAAGAAAACAAAGATTTCATTTTTGTCAAAAATTACACCAGTTACACAATATAAACATATGGAACAAAGATGAACTAAAATTAGGTAATAAGCAAAATTCTACTTAAAATTATAACTTACTTTTTTTAATAGCATTCTTCACCCTTTTAGGTGTAGCTGTTCCTTTATCCAAACTCAGTCCTGGTGATTGAATTTTTAACTTCAACTTCAAAGAACTGGGTGAACTGATAACTTCACTGACTTTATTATGTAAATCATGTTTTTTGTGGTGCGATTTGAATTGGAACATATCTTTGCCAGTGACATCATCGTTGATGAACAGAGCTGGAATTATATAATCAAATTTAACTTATAGTATCGAATATAACCATTAATCAAAGGTTAATTGATGGTTGAAAGATGAGTCTTAATAGAACTTTTTTTTCAATTAATGTTGAAATAATCCGACTTTCATAGATTATTTAAGTATGTATTTATGTTTATAATTGTAAAAATATAATAAGAAGTTAGTGTAAGAGGAGAACATAAACTATAATCAAACAGTAAATGCATTTTAACACGCTTTTATTAGCTTGGTATGTATCTATGTACCAAATCTTTGAACATGATTTTTATCCCTTTCAAAACAACAGATTTTATATAGCTGAGGAACAGCAGGAAGGCTGACGGCACAATTAACAGTAAGCGATTACCATTGCCTATGGATGTTTACGCGCTAGGGGCACCGAGAGCACACTGCTGTCCCATGGGGAACAGGAACCCGCGTCACTGATGCCAGAACACAACACAAGGTTATTATGGCAGCATACTTAATACCATAAGACCATACCACGTACCTAGGGTGGGTTAGGTTAGGGAGGCGACAAAACGCTGTCGCCTCTTACAATAGACCGACCCCGGCCGCAGGGATTAGTATTCTTACACCGCTCCTGCATGGAGAAAGCTTATAAATAAAAACAACTATTTAAAAATTACATTATAAATTATAATGACTTGATTTTCTACAACACATTAATGATTTTGCTGGCAAAAATTCACCAACACTTGTAACATTGCCGATAAATTGCAGTCGCCGGTATGGCCATGTTTTACTGCAACCGTTTACTTACGTGGGGAATAGACTTTTAGAGTCTACCCCTCCGGCGGCAGGAGGGGTAGACTTAATTTATATGTAAACAGCTTTAATTTATATGTAAACAGTATAGATCTTATTAACTTAACAAATAAATAATGGTTCTTACAAACCTTTCGGTTTTTGTAAACTGGAGTCCATATCAAAATCATCATTAGCATCATCAGAATCTTGTACGACTCTTGTTTTTGTAGGTGATAGTTCAAAGTCTCCATACTTCTTAGGTTTTGTTCTCGATCTAGTAGTTCTTCTTGAAGGTGTTTGTGAATTTTCCGTATCTATTAAACGTAAGTGAAATAGAATCAAATGGTCACTGTTTTAAAGATTTAATGTTTAAACCCAAAAACTATGTTAATTTCATTTCATTAAAACACAATGAAAATTAAGTATGTATTACGGGACGAATTTTTTAAAAACTTTACACAAACATATAAATTTTGGTAAATGTGTGAAAAGGAAAACAGATACCTGTTTTGTGGCTCGATGAAGAACTATTATGCCTGGAACTGTTATTCATAATTATTACTACAACTACAGATTATTCTTACTTTAAATTTTAAATATAATTCTTTCTTTTAGTCTTTTACTTCTTAAATCAAAGTTAGATTTACTGAAATTTGAAATTTACTCTTCTTTAATTTATTGGTGGCTCCAAAGGCTTCAATGCTATTGCTTTTTTGGCATTGATTTTGCCAATGTCTATGTTACATACAAGTGACAGATTAAATAGTAGAAAAGAAATATGGTCATTAATTGAATTATGAAATCCTGAGGACAACTCAAAAAGCTATTTAGTATTAAATATGTATGTAGCCTTACATAATAATTAAATACTGTTAGTAATTAAAAAGTTATAAAGTGTTTATATAAGCTTATAGAGCACAAGTGATAAGAGAAAGTTTACATTATTGGGGTGCGCGATTTGCTGTGGTAATAGATCAAATAGGGGCTCTTTTTTGTAGGTTCAGGTTCTTAAATTTGAATATTCCGTTCAGTTTTAATTCTCTAAGGTTTGGCCACAGATAAAAATGCCTTGATATCATGGCATGATATCATTTGCACATTTAACCAATGACATTCTATTTTTTTTATTTAAATTAAAATTTTCATTTTGTACTTCGAAGACGATTTAGGAAAAAAACAATTATGTTTTCATGAAAAATTATTTACCTTTTTTTATTAATCGGGGGTATATATCATCCCACGGGCTGAGCCCCTATCATATTTATAGGTCTTTTTCATCCTTAATTGTATTCCGTCTATTCGAACTGATTAATAAAGCAAATATTATGTTCTTACTGTCTAGTTTTATTCCGATTTAAAGGGGTTTTTGTTAATTATGAGTGCAGAACACAAGCAACTGAGGCCTAGCCTTTTTAATTCGCATTTTAAACCTTTTCTTCCGACAGCTTGCCGGTTGTCATTTGCAGGTCACTCCGTCGACTATCAAACATTGCACATTCCAACATCAAATGTTGGATGTTCTCATTTGACTCGAATCCGCCTAAACTTATCGGATTATTCTTGTATTTGTATTTCTTCAGTATGCTGAGTATCCCCCATTACCCGTGAGTGCTTGTACAAGTATTGGGATGAGGCTCGTCTAGCATATGATACAGAAGGCATCCACCGCGTTTGGAAGGAACATCTTCGTTATTCCCGCCGTGCTTCCGTTGATGTAACGTTGGTTCCACTGCTGGACCACTTTGGCTCGTAGGAATCCTGTCATTGACTGGTACGATATCTTCCCATCCCAGGGTTTCCCTCGCCAGTTTGTCGGCCCGCTCATTGCCGGAGACACCGACATGAGCCCGGACCCAGTACAGCCGGATATTATACCATTGTTCCCTCATCCTCATTAAATTCCTATAAATAAGGATGGCGAGGGGTGAAACGTGTCGGGGTTGCTAATCTAAGGATGACCTCGAGTCGCTTAGCACGGCAGCCCCACAGATGTTACACAATATCGGTTGCCTGAAATATTGCGTAAAGCGCCGCCTGAAATATCGCATATCATATTTATCTTGAAATTAAAGCTGAGAATAATAAAACAATAAAAAAGCCAGAATTATGGTTGAGAACGAGATGTCAAGTCCGGTGTGTGGTCTACCGTGCACTCTTTCTCGCGCTTATTACTAAATCTAACTACAATCTAACTCAAATGGGACTTGTTTTAGAAACACAAAACTATTTTTATTTTATTAAACCAGTTTCTTTTTTTTTATAGGATTTTAAGATAGTACAATTTATCTAAGAGACACATTTTTAATGTATTATTTTTAATGATCAATCGAGTACAAAATTACAAATTACTAAATTTCTGAAGATGATTTATTTTTTTAGTCCTAGCCTATTTTATTATATGCTATACATTTATAAAGACTCGTAAAAGGCAATAAATGTATTTCTCCTTTTTTTAATTTCAAATAAAATAACGAAAGGGCACTGCTTTTTTATTCAGGCATGACATCAGTCACACTTATAAATCCAAATTAAGCTACTCTTTCATATTATTAAGCAACTGTGTTACTGAAGGGCGTCGACCTAAATAGATGGCTTTTAACAAAAATCAACTTAGCCATTTGCAATGAGGTTAAAACGCGTTGTTATAGTAGAAGCCCGTCCTGCAATAATTAATGGTTTGACAAGCGTCACGGCGCGGCACTCTGTCGTTTCACGTACTCTCGGGGCACTGCTCCTTCGGGCGGTACCTGTGTCGTGTCGCTCAAAAGAAGTAAATGCCAGAGTGCCACGTGCCACCACTGTAACGCCGTTCCACAGCCTCTGGGTGTGCCTCGCATGGACATCGGGACGACAAGACCCCGTCGCCATCATTGAAATTTACCTCTCGCCATCGGCCATCATCCTGGCGATGGCCGGGAGCCAAGCTGAATGGGACGTAGTCACCTTTCCCTTAACGGGATTATAATTAATATTGGCTAGATATGTCATAGGTGGTCACGCTACTGCTAATATGATGTCTAGCCAAATTTTATCAATAACAAATGCAACTTTTGCTGGTCTGAATAGCAGAACAGCCAGGTCGGCGACCGTAGCGGCGTAAATAGCCAATTTAAATAAGGTCTATTTATTTGTGGCGTGGGGGTTCCAGTACCTGGGACATTAAACTCTAAAATAGCTTAGAACTCCTGAAATGATACCGAGGCTTCAAAGAGGTATTTCTGCAAGATTATTAAGTGCATTGTCAAAACATGAATCTGACAAACTCAGGTATATTTTTGTAGTTTTGAGGCAGTTCAAACTACTATTCAAATTTAATCCGTGCAGGGGCGGAGAAAGAATACTGACCTCTGCAGCCGGTGTCGGCCTGTCGTAAAAGGCGACAAAACAACCCACCTTAGCTACGTGGGAGGGCCTCAAGCCCGTCTGGATGGCGACTACCTTAAGTATGCCGCCATAATAACCTTGTGTTGTTCCAGCATTACTGACCCAAGTTCCTGTACCCTTACGGGACAGCAGCGTGTTCGCGATGCCACTGGCGTTGCAAAACACCCATATGCGACAGTAACTGCAAAATTCTAAGCGGGCCGTCAGCCTGTCTGCTGTCCTACAGCATAAAAAAATACTATCACGGTACTAATCATGATTAATTGTTTTCTCCGAGCGCAAGGACGGAGTTAGAAGACTAACCCCATAATAGTCTTGTGTTGTTTTTCGGCATAACTAACCCGAGTTCTAATACCTGTACGCGAAGGACAGCGTGTTAGCGTTCCAGTACCCCTTACATCACAAAACATCTGTAGGTGACGGTAATTACTATTAAGTGGGCCGTCAGCTGTCAAAAAAGGTTTTTATATGGACATGTACAATTTTACACTTTATAAAAGTTAAATTAAATTTTTAAATAAATAACATTTTATAAGGAGATGATAATAAACACATACATTTAGTTATTTTCATTTATTTGCTCAACTTACTGACAATTTCGAAAATCACAGTTATTTTTGACAATTGTTTTGTGTTACAAAACACAAGCTGTCCACTATGTAAACGGGGAGTGGGTACAAAATGGTTATAAATATTCTTACTTCTTGGCCACAGTATATTTATTATAACTACAGCATATTACATACGAATAGACAAGATTTGATATTTACTAATCAGTAATAGAGTCGAAAATCGCAAAATAATAAAGTACATTAAAATTTTGATACATTTAAAAGAATGAGCAAACGATACAGACGCTGAAATGCGAAATGGACACTAACGATATTGAAAAATTAAACTAAACCGATAATTATGAAGACGAAACAAGCGCATGTAAACCTATGGAAATACGAAAAATAATCACAATAAAGTTTACGGAATATAATCCTCTTCGAAAATAATAAAACAATGTCACCTTTGATACCACTTAAACAGTACTTAGAAATATTTGAATGGTGGGATCGTACCTCAACTATATACATAACAGACAGTTTTAAGACTTATTGCAGTTTTTAATAATCCACCACTTCCATGTCAAGTTGTAGCAAATTAAAAACAGCAGTTGCACATTCAATCGAGTCCCCTACATCTATCTACTTGTTGCCAATGCATGTACGATAACGTTTGAGAAATTCAAAATACATCTGTCAATAATAATAAATATAAACAATTTACAAAATAACAGTTACCATACACTGTTATAATTCAATTCCTTATAAAAAAAATTGCATTATCGTACAAACCGTGGCACGAACATGACATTATTGCATTCAATTGCCAAACGCTACTCCAATATGTGTTCAAAAAGCCTACATTTAAACTTCATTTATTTATAATTAATGGGAACATGAAACACCAAATCACTTGACACATGAACCTCGATCACATCTCTTTACCGATTTAAATTAAAAAACAAAATAACATTATCTGTACAATACTAAATTAATCAATGAAATCAGAGTTCAATATACGACACGGATAATAATCAAATTAATACAATGAGCGTCATATTCAAATACATTCGTAAATTATAATTGTTAAAATTTACACTAAACACAGCTGCAAGATAATCTTCACAAAACAACGCATGCACAAAATAATTCGAAATCTACACCAACTACACTCACTATATATGCACCAACACACAGTTTGTCAACATCATAAAAATATACTTTGTCATTTTCTATTCTAATATGTGAGAAAGAGATATCATATAATTTAGATTTTTTTTATATTGCAATACAATAATATTACGTATCATTTTACACACGATACAATTTTATTGTGCAAAAAAGATAACTATACGCCTGCCTGGGCCATGGAATTGACCAAGCCATCTGTCCGTCAGCCCAAGCACTAGGCGGTAGGAGAACAGCGGAGTTTTTATTCCGTCTCCCGCTTTATCGGTAGAGATTTTCCTAGAAAACAAAAACTATCCACGCATAAATATGCACTTCATCAAAATATATAAATTTTAAATTCTTCCCTACAACAAAGCAGTATATTTGATTCATTATTGATAAACTGTGTATCGGTACAAAGCTAATGAACGCACTGAAAGCGTTCGGCGTCATCGCGTTTTATACATTTTTAAAGTAACAGATAAACGATACGAGAAACAGTTCACCTGTTCGATAATAAACGGAACAAATAAACATTACGACCGAATATCGTCTTGAGATCAATGATAGTAAACGAAGGGCTGGATCGCCGACCGCCCACAACGTAAACAAAGTAAATGATATTTTAATTATATTCATATATTTATTTTCAACATCATGTATAATTGAATTTTATACCATTATTATTAGAGGGTAGTTAAATTATGTTATAGTCAGCTAAAAATCATTTTAAAAGAAATCAAATGTATATTTATACATTTATCATGTTTTATTATATACAGAACTAATTGCATAATAAAATAATATTTTCAGTAATGTCAGTTACGTTATTTAAGTTGAGGGTAGTCACGCACATCCACGACTATATATAACGAGTAAGACTCCGCGGGTGCGGTGTGTCTTTGGTATGGAGGGCGCCACTCGCACCACTGCTTCTGCCCACTCACCACCTCGTTTGTGTCCGAGCTAACTTAAATTCTTCCTCCACTTGATAGTGGGTCCACTTAACTAATTGTGATGATAAGGTGAACTATGCTTTCTAAAAGATATGATGATTGAGGAATCATCATATACTAGCTCTTTTTCTGGAACTGGTGAGGAATAATTGCCAATTTCTGTTCAATTGCATAGCAAAGATGATAATGGGCAAGAATATTTTTCTAGAATCATCAGCTCACCAAGGGCATAGACAAGTTAGATGATCAGTGTAGTCTAGTAGTACTGGTGTATAGGTGTTTTGGCGAGCTTGGTCCTCTTGCTGAGGCCATCCAGCATGTTAATGGCGAGCTCAAATGTCTTTGAGCAGCCTGGGATGGTGGTGGGCCGGGCGAATCGACCATGAGCAGTCCAGTGGTGGCCGGTCTTAAGCGAGCTTGGCTCTCTTCCGAGGGGGTCCGATGGGTGGGATCTGCTGCTGCTGCGTGGCAAGGGCTCGGAACGCCTCCGCGATGAGGTGCGGGTGTGACGAGATCATGTTCTTCCAGCCCGCCGTGTCCATCACGTCTGTCGCGTGACTCCTGAAACATGCCCACATAACACTCACCCAAATGCTACTTTTCATATCTATGAGCATAATTTAAATGCTTTTAATATAGTAGTAGTAATTGAAGCTAGACATTATAGAGTTTATGCTAAAATATGAAGGTAACTTATTGCCCATCCCAGTACATCCAAAACAGCTTAAAATAGTTTCAATTACTCAAAAATTATGCAATGGTCTCTCTCTCTCTCTCTAAAATCAAACCCAGTTCACAAGATCTCAATTGCCTAATAAGCGAACCATTAGAAAGATTTTTAAACAGTAAAAAAATTCATGAATTTTTAAAGACAAGTTATTAATTGCATATCAAAATAAATATTAGTTATAAGCGCCACTTATTGTAAACACCTCTGAATTCGTTTGCTGTAATACATGGTATAACATGATGTGCAATAGTCATTATTAATGTATACATATACATATTAAAGTGTCCACACGTAATATATAAGATATATTATATCTATACTATACTACGTTATATTAATTATTAAATTTATTATATAATTTACTTACAATATCTTTATTATTTCAATAAATAATTAAATCTAAAATACATTAAAATTATAATAATCAAAACAAATCTATGGTAATTAAATAAAAGTTAGTCTGGTGTAAAAACTCGACAACACCGTTTCTTTTATCACAAGTGTATGGCAATTAAATGAATGATGTAAAAATAGATAAAAGTAAAATGAGACTGACGTGTTGATGAAGTCGATGGTCTGCGCTTTGAGCTGGTCGGCGGAATGGAGATCCGCCAGGATGAGTGTGTCCGCCGCTGTTTCAACCGAGAGGCTTAGGCATAAAGCCTCTTCGCACATCACTTTTAACCGCTCCAACGCGTACTGAAAC